>ML776710.1:480280-511229 GCA_009831015.1 Picea engelmannii | reverse complement strand
CATATTTACTTCTTATCAACCATGACAAAACAATAATGAGTCATATTTACATCAAACACTATTGGGTCCATTACCCAAAACTTTGTGCTATGGGTCTTTCTTCAAGAGTTGACATCAATGACAACCAACCTTAATCAACAGTTGGACGGAGCACAAGCGCGGGATAACATCTTCAAATTCTTGTATTTGGTTATGGTAATTATGTTGAGATTGTAAAATTTTGTTAAGATTTTTAATGTGTATTGTGTTTCTTTTAAAATAATTATGGATCCTTAAAACCTTTCTCGGTGTTCATCATTAACTATAGCGATATTTACAATGCATATTCTATTGAAGTTTGAGGATTTATACCAACGCTTTCTTGTTATTTATCCCAAAAATATGAGTCCCATGGCATTTATTTTCCCTTTTATGTCTCTGCGATTTTTGTTTTCAAAAGTACCATGTGTGTTGGGGGAAAACCTCCTTTCATTTACGTTGCAAACTCTGTTATTTTAAAGCATCCTCCCAACATGGTATCCATTCAATTTCCTAGATTTTCCACTCAATTCACCTCTGCATTTTTAATTACACCCAACATGGAAAACCCTTCATTAACCTCTGTGATTTTAAGGCATTCGCCCAGCAAGGTATCCATTCAATTTCCTGGCATTTTCACTTGATTTACCTCTGTGTTTTTTAATTACACCCATCATGGCAAGCCCTTCATTAACCTCTGTTATTTTAAAGCATCTGCCCAACATGGTATCCATTCAATTTCCTGGCGTTTTTATCTTGACATCCTCAACAATTTTTGAAGTGAATATCCTCTATGATTTCACTTTCCCTCAACAATTTTTAAATTGGATATCCTCTGCAATTTCACTTTATGTCGACAATATTTTTGAAGTGAATATCCTCCGCAATTTTACTTTCCCTCGGTAATTTTTTTGAAGAAAATATCCTCCATGATATTACTTTCCCTCAACAATTTTTTGAAGTGAATATCCTCTTTGATTTCACTTTCCCTCAGCAAATTACTGAAGTGAATATCCTCTGCAATTTCATTTTCCCTCGACAATTTTTTTCTAAAGTGAATATCCTCTGCGATTTCACTTTCCCTCAACAAAATTTTGAAGTGAATATCCTATGCGAATTTACCCTTCCCTCAAATATTTTTAAAGGTGAGTATCCTCTGCATTTTTCTCTACGAACTCACAAAAATGTCCCAGATATGTGTAATCTTCCTCTACATTCTCATTTAAGAAAATTCTCCCAACATAAACTAAACTCTACATCTTTTTAAAGGTTCGCCAGAGTGAAATCTCGTCTCTGTGTATTTTTTATTGCTAGAATTTGTCTCTATGTAATTTATATCTGCGCTACTCTCATTTGATCGCTCCCTACATCAAGATTCATTTCTTAAAGAGTTTCACTCCACAATTTTCTTACGTATTAATGAAATTTTGTTATCGGTGATGGTCATAACAACACACGGATATTACCTTTTAATTCTTGCAACTTTGGCCCTTTTCCTATTTTTACAATTATCCACTTCATATTACATATGTTTCCATCAAGAGTTTTATCTCTTTTCTCTTGATAGTGCATCTACTTCTCTATTGGGTTCGGCCCAAGTTTGTCTAAACCCTACCTTTATGGCGAATGTTCCCCACCATCTCTTCCTTTTTGGTTTGGGATCTTTTCATTTTTTTTATTAGCATTTATTATGATTTATCTATTTTAGTTTCTTTTGTTCACATTTTGAGGTGATTTTCACAATGATGGATTATTGCTAAACACATTTTGTACATGAAGAAATCATGTACTCTATATCATTTATATAGTTAAGGTTATTTAAGCTCATTTGTTATGTGTATGAAATATGAAAAATAGTGGCATATTACCATTCTTGAAAGGTAATCATTTCATCCATTATGGCCTTTTATCATTTTTAAATCAATAAAGACAATAGAGCCAACCTTTTAGATATTTTTCACAATTCCAATTTGTTAATTATATTGGAGATAATAAAAATGGTTCTAAGTCACTTGAGTATCCAAACAACAAAATTGGGTTTCTCTCTCATCTTGGGGTTCTTGAAGTTTTTAAAATGTTTCCATGAGTTTTTCAATGACTATGCTTTCCTTGAAAAATATTGATGTTGATTGATAGAGTATATAGATCTCTCTTGCGCCATGAATAATATTTTTGTATGATTAATTAAGCCTTTATGATCTCTAGCACCATTAAAAATAATTTGATTACTCTTGCACATGTAAATTAATGATGACATATTATTGATTAAGCCTTTATGATCTCTAGCGCCATTAAAAACATGTTGATTATTCTTGTGCCTATAGATTAATGATGACATATGATTGATTAATCCTTTATGATCTCTAACACCATTAAAAATAATTTGATTACTCTTGCGCCTGTAGATTAATGATGACATATGATTGATTAAGAATTTATGATCTCTTGTGCCATTTAAAATAAAGTTGACTACTCTTGCATCTTGGAATTTATGTGGAAGCATGATTTTTCTAGAAATTAGTTAGATTACTTGCATGCCACTAACCAATGTTGATGTATGATCTCTTTAATATTTAGATTCTATTGCACCACTAACTATGTTGATGTATGATCGTTTTAATATTTAGATTCTATTGCGCCACCAAACAATTTTTATGTACAATCGTTTCGATATTATATTTTCATGCGCGATTAAAATAGTATCGAAGTTGATTGATTTAGTAATTATATTTCTCTTGCGCCTTGATTTCTTGATAAGTGAGATTGATTGTTGATCTTTTGGATTTCGACTTTACTGTTTTAGAGGGATATAGACACCTCCTTATTCCTCAGAACATTCGCTAGCCTTGAGAGCTTAAGTGGTCAAAATAAATTGAATGAATCTTGGGCTTGAGCGTTTCTTATGTGTCTTGGAGTTCCTAACCTTGCAGGGTAGGTTGGGTGGGTAGTTTCTCTGTGTTATATTTATGGATAAGTTGATCCAATAAAAGTATTGATTTTCCCAGTTGATTGGAATGATCTTGCGTCGCCATTTATGATACTTGTTGATTATGTGTCGTTATCTAATGTGATGATGTGGTAATTATGTGTCATTACTAATTATGTTGATACGTTGATTGTTTCATTATTGATTAGGACGATGAGTCACTTGTAATGCTTTTATTATGATGCCATTAATTATGTGCTTCTATGAATTATGTGTGGATGTTACTTTCCCAATGTTTTAAAAAAAAAATTACCTCTTGTGCTTTGCTTTTCCTAGTCGTAACGGAGGGTCATTACATAAAGAAGGATGCCCATTTTGAATGGGAAAATGAAGGTAATCTATCCTTCCAATGTATCAAGGAAGCAATAATTTTCGCACTGGTCCTATTCAATCCAATTTTTTCTAAGGACTTCATCATATTCTCTTTCTCTTCGAAGGACACCATTGCAAGAGTTTTGTTACAAAAATATGATCAAGGGGATGAACAACCAATTGCTTTCATGAGAAATAACCTTAGAGAATCATAATTGAATTACACCATTATATAAAAACAAGTTTATGCTCTGGTCAAGTCTCTCAAACATTTTTGAACTTATGTGTGGTACAACAAGATCAAATCCTTTGTCCCCTACCCCACTGTAAAGGACGTTTTATCACAACAAGATTTTCTTGGATCAAGGGGTAAGTGGGTTTCACAAATACAGGAATATGATTTGTAGATTAAACCATCCAAGATAATTAAAGGGAAAGGATTATCCAAAATGATGAGAGAAGGCAACCAAGAGGTCATCGAGGTAGGAGAGAAGGAAAAAATTGGCATTATCGTAAGTGAAATCAAGGACAATGAGTGTTATTCAGATGTCATTTATTACTTGAAGAACCTCACTTTCCTTAATAATTTGGTAGAACATAAAAGGAGATCCCTAAGGCTAAAATCTATAAAGTAATTCCTAATAGACGATGGTCTTTGGTGGAGAAACCCTTATGGGGTGATCCTCATGTGTTTGAATAAGGAAGAAGTTGACAATTTGATGGTCGACCTTCATTTAGGGCATTGTAGAGGCCATTTTTCAACACACACCATTGCCCATAATATTTTGAGGGTAGGATATTATTGGCCCGCTATTTTCTCTGATATGCATCGATACATCATATATTTTCAACTGTGTCAATTATTTACTGGAAAGAAACACCTCCCTTCCCTTCAACAATGGGGATTGGATTTTATTAGTGAGTTCAAGGAAAAAATTAGTAATGGGTATTGATGGGTTTTGATCGCCACTGAATACTTCACTAGATGGGTGGAAGTTTTCCCAAAAAATAAAGCAACAAAAGAGGTTTTGATGAATTTCCTTGAGGAAAAGATTATCACTAGATTTGGTGTTCCTTCCAAAATAACCACAGATAACACCAAATCTTTTAGCTCGATGGAAATCAATGAGTTTTTCTTTAAGTATGAGATCTTTTTTTCACACTCCTAAAATTATTATCCTCAAGGAAACGGATTAGTAGAATCCAACAAAAAATACATCATGAATATTGTGAAGAAAATTATTGGAGAAAAAAAAAGAAAAATTGTGATAGAAAAATTAAGTACACCTTGTGGGAAGACCGCACAACTACCAATACCTCCACTGGAAAAACCCCTTTTGATTCCAATAGATTCCAGTGCTACAAATAGTCCAAAAACTCCAGTGCTACAAATAGTCCAAAAGATTCCAATAGATTCCAGTGCTACAAATAGTCCAAAAACTCCAGTGCTACAAATAGTCCAAAAGATTCCAATAGATTCTAGTGCTACAAATAGTCCAAACATTGTTACAGATAAAGAAGCATTGCAGGGGGGAATTTATCAACTCATGGAATTGGATCAAACTCGAAGAATGGCCTTTTATCGAATGGAAACGAATCAAGAAAAATTGAAAGGGAATTTTGATCGGAAGGAAAATAAAATAGATTTCAAGAAAGGGGACCAAGTCTTAATGTGGAACAAAATGAGAGAAAAACCTGGAACGCATCAAAAGTTTCGCAGTATTTGGTTGGGGCCCTACAAAATAGAGAAAATATCTGGGTCGAACTCTTTTTAATTATCCATGAAAGAAGGGAGGAGGATGCCACTACCGGTGAATGGATATCTCCTCAAACATTATTACCAAGGCGACACTTGACTTCTTCAGGGAACGAGCCCGAGGTAAATAGGTAGGTCATCTTGTTTTCCTTGCATTTTCATATTGATTTCTCATATTAGTTTAAATTCATTTCATATTTCATTATTCTCTACTTGCATATTGATTTCATGCTTAGTTTAGAAATTTTTGAAAAAAATGCTAAAATTTTATTTTCTAGATTAGTTTCATTTTTGGTTTTGATGTATATATACGAAGGGTGATAGAACTACTCTAGATATTACAGTTTTTTTTTCTAATGTAGGCACAAGTCTACTAGGAGATGTTGTGGTTCTCATGCACTCTACGACGAGCACATGTCCCCAAGTAGGAGCTATATTTTATCCCCATTTTGTTGGATAACTATGGAGATGATGTCTTGAGGCCCTCAGGTTGCATACATGGGGTACGAAGAGACAAATTGACCAGCAGTTTCCACTTGCACAGATGGAGACCCACCTCACCACCACAACTTTGGGTTGATTATGACGGCATCCAACACATCAGCTAGCCTCCAGAAGACATTGGGTCTTGCCCCATGAGGTACAAGTTAGGTATTATGGTGAGTGTCATTTCAATATTTGAGGCATTTGAGTTTGTTACATCTATTATTGTTTTTTATTATGTGGAATTTGCTTGGAAATTATGCTCTTTTCCATGTTTCACCTTGGTGGTTGACATTTCACCCTAGTAAGTTGGTCACCCTTAGGGATAGGTATGCTACTAGGAGGTCTTTTGGATAAGTCATCGTGCCATTCCTAACCATACTTTCCACTTTCCACACTTCATCCCTTCATCTCCTCACCTTTTGGGATTTCCAAGTATATTGACTCAAGAAGGGCTAGTCCCTGACTTCATGGGAATAAGGGGCTAAAGGCTCAGAGGCTTGTGGCTGGAAAAAGATAAAATCCTAATTATGAACTTATAGATGATCTCCCAAAGAGGTCTTGAGAGAAATGAAAATATTCTCCTAAAAAATCAAAGACCTGCAAAATCGAAGTAACATTATATAGATGTCCCCACTTGTTGAGGTGTGTACACTCATGCAGTGTCCCTTTCTTTCCTTACATAAGGCACTCTATGTACATCTAGATTCAAGTGGAATTTCCATATCACCCCCCAAGCTAATTGATTCACCAATAAGGAGTACCCAAGGTTTTGGACTATTAATTAATTAATGGAAATGAATGGGATTGGAAAAAGGATGCATTGAAAATGAAGGTGCAACACACCCTCTACAAAGGAACCCATAAGTGAGACACTACAACCCCTTGTATGTCATTAACCCCATGCCCAAAATTTTTCCCCTCATCCATAACACATAATCCACATGACTTAAAAGGAGGTCCCCTTGAGAAACACCCCTAAACTTAAGGGACGATTCACCCAATATCCATTTGTCTTTGCAAGACCCAACTAGTGGAAAGTTTTGGAGGAACAAGACTAGCTTGGGATTCCATGGGGCTTGAAGAGCACTGCTTGGATGCCAAGGGCCCACATTCTGGATCATAATGACTTTCATTTGGAGGCCTAAAAGACACCTTGGAGGACCTTTCCTAGCTCTCACATGCCAAATGAATTTCCTAGGAGGGGAAAAACGTCACTCTTTGGGGATTTGCATCACCTAGGGCTAGGGTTTGATGGTGATGGAGTTGTTTCTCATCAACACTTGGCATGATTTTACAAGAGGAGACGATTTTATCAGAGGAGACATGGATTTAAGGAAGAGACCTTGGCACATGAAGAGGAGTCTCTAGGAGCCCCAATGACCTCCACCTTCTTCTCCAACAACTTGGAAAAGTTTCAAAATGTCTCCCTAGAGGGGTGACGTCTTGTTTTAGGGTTTCTTTCATGTGTAAAAGTGTGAATTAAATAATATTATATTTGTAAATGGGTAAGATGAGGGTTTTTTACCCCTTGTCTTATGTTTTACCCTAACTTATGTGGACACAATATGTTTTAAACATTTTGTATAAATAGATTTCATTTGAATCTCATTTGATAACATAACTCTCTCATTGTGAGAAGTACTTGGCTGAAATTTTCGCTACCCTTGGGAATTTTCTCTCTTTTTCATTTTTCATGGTTTACTTTGTTATTGGTGGAAGGAAGTGGTGCGCTACCTCTTGTGGATTGTTTCTCTTGCATATTGGTGGATAATTATTGGTAAAGTGGAAGTTTCTCTTATTGATTCTTGCTCTAGGTGAAGGGTTTTATTTTTTTATTGTCTCTTTTTCTTGGTTGCAAGGTTAACTAGTTGAATTTCTTGGGGAGTATAAGTGCATACAACCCCACTAATCTCATCAATATTTGTCTTGAAAATAAATTTGTTGCTTAAGGTAGTGCTAGGAGAAGTAAAAGGGCTTACACCCTCCTAGCACTTCCTATTTATATTTACTTTCCTTGGGGCGTAAGAGGGTTTACACCCCCAAGGAAGTAGTATAGTTAAATATTTATTTGACTCCATAACCCAATAGTTAAAGCACTAATCATTTTCATTTTTTCATTGGAGAAATAAAATTGTTGCATTAGGATACGTGAAAACACAAGATAATCAACTTGTTAAAATTGCAATCTCTTCTAGATGTTCTATGTTCATCATAGCGACTAGGATGCCTCAATTAGTTAAGTACTTATTTCTACTATTATAAAATTTTATCTACAACCATTAGGGTTGTAGAAACCCTAACACATTTTCATTTATAACTTGATTTTCAACCGTTAGAATTTGCTAAAAAATTTCCAAGGTAATCTATTGTTGTAACAACTTGTTTGCTACAGCCATAAGGATGCAAAATATATCCGCAAACACCTTTTATTATAGACTTGTTGTTGGCACAGGGGAAGACCCAACATTCAACGCTTAACAATGCACCAACAAAACCCCAACTATCGGCCCTTTCGGCAACACCTGCAGAGCAGGCGAAGTCTCATCCGAGGTAGAAGCAGGGGGGGTTACAGGACGCAAGTGTCTGTAACCAAGATGGGACACAAATATGTGATAATAAAACTTTGCAGAGTACTCTATTAACACTTAGGGATAACATGCATTAGTTACTCAGTTTAATTAACATCACAGAGCATACCCAAGGATAGATCTAGCGTAGTAACAAAAAATATTATGCACTTCAAACACTTAGCACTAAGAATTATAAGTTATATCTAGAATCCATTCATCCTTAACACAAGTAAATCACTAAGAAACAATAGATCTATCTACCATACATAATAATCAAGGCACTAAGAAAGTAAATAATATAAATAACACAACACAAAGCACACCAAAGACACAAGATATATGTGGTTCACCCCAGTGTGGGGCTACGTCCACCAACCTCTTCGCCTTCTTTATTATTATTTTTAATCTTACATTCATTCACTCCTGTGCACTAAGACACGGAGTAAAGATTCACACCAGAAAGGAGATCTACGCACTGAGCACCAGATCCTCCTTCCAAAACTAGGTCAAGGCACCGAGCCAACTTCTCTATCCAGCACAGAGACTTAACACATACACATTCTCTTGCACAAAGCCAATCGAACTACTTTCACTTAGCCACTACCCAATACCCTTCTACAATACATTCTTACTTATTTATACTTTTTCAATTCCTTACAATAAGGCCTAATCATGGGTAAACCCCATGGGCCGACATCCCATAATCCATTACAAAAACCCTAAAGAACCCCTTACTAGGTCCACATAACCCACAAAATAAGTGAGATCCACAATCTCAGCTTCGCCTGGGTGCTCCATATTTGACCAACATGTCGAAGTCCAAAATTGGTCCAAACCTGACCAAGGTTTCCTCAAAACTTGGTCGAGGGCCAACAGGCCCCCAACACTCACCTGTGACTCATCCTGAGTCACTTAGTTTTGGTCAATGTTTCTTTGAAGGCCTTGAGCTTAACTCAAGATTCCCCAACTTGCTACTTTTCCTGAGCCTCCTTCTCAGCGAGCTCCTGGATTATTTTCTCTGTAACAGGCCCTTCCAGGCGTTGTTCTAGTGTTGCAACCACTTAGTCCAATTGCGAGCCCTATCCATCAATATCTTTGAACATATGGAAGGCTTCCTCCTGCACAGGTTGTAGCTTCTCCACGACTTCCATTACCCTACCTTGGAGGGAAGTGATCTGCTACTGCACTATGTGTTTCTCCTGGGATCTCTTCATTCTTTTGACTGTGGTGAGCATATTCATCTGCGCATGTAATGACAATTTTTGTTGTTGTGCCTCCTGTAACTATGCTTCCAACTTCCTTAGCTTTGGATCCTCTATGAGGTGTTCGTATGTTTGTATTCTTCTATCACTCAGTTGTTTACATTCTGAGACGAGGGCTCTGATTCTTACAATTGTGTTCTTAGTGGTCTCCTCCCTCTGGTCACGCACCTCCTGCGGAGTGCTCAGTACTGATTGGGCCTCTAATTCTACTCTCCTGGCTTGAAGTTGTTGGATGGTCTCAGCAAGCTTCACTACTTGAGCCTTGACCGACTCTTATTCCTCATGTGATAGTCTTGGCACAGAATGACATGATTTACTCACTACCTCTTTTACTGCAACCCATTCTGCGAGCAACTGCTCCTTTTCTCTTTGTAGATGGGATTTTTCCTCCCGGAGCATCGCTTGAAACTCTTCTCTCTCACTTTTGTAGGCATCTACACTATACTGTGCTACTCATAATTGTTCTAAGGCTTCATCTTTCTCTTGTTTCAAGGCTTCTGTAGCCTTCTCCTTCTCTTCTTGGATTCTCTGAAGTCGAGCTTCTCTCGTATCCGCAAGTCTTTTTAGTTGGTCTGGTTCATCCCCCAATTCTATAATCTGTGACAAGGAAGGCGCAATAGGTATTGCACGGACCAAAAAAATAACTTGTCGTACTTCTTTCAATTCCTTCTCAATTCTCCTGTATATCTCCTCCTACTTCTCTCCATATATTTGTAATATGTCCTCGGAAGCATCCTCTATAGCTCCGCGAACCAAACTGATATCGTCCTCCGTGAGTGTTGCTTCTAACTAAGGCTTACTAGCGTGCATCTTCTTCCTTGTTGAGGGTTTCTTTAGAGAAAACTTCCTCTTCTACAGTGTTACTGTTCCAGTAGGGGGGTCTTTAGGTGGTGTAGCTTTGCCTCCTCCTTGTTCATCCCCTCCTCCTTGTCCATCTTCTTTGTCTCCTCCTCCTTATAGCAAGCCAGATCCATTTTCTTCAGAGGCGTTGTCCAGCTCATCGATCTCTATATCCTGGACTTCTTCCTGCTTCTTCTTCTTCTTCGTCCCACTAGACTGTTTGACATGCTCAACTCAGGTGTCCATGGAGCTTCCTATGGTGTCAGTGTTAGAGAGTCCTGCATCAGCAACAGGTACAAGGAACTCCTCCATCCATTCCTTTGTTATCTGCTCCATGTCTTCATCTATCAATTTGTAGTATGACTGTAAATATTCCTTGTTATCTTCTTTGTGCGCAGTGATATAGATGAAATGTGGATCTGCGCGGAACTTTTCTATTGGTTTGTACTGGTGTAGGGTGTGCAGTGTCATGCACATAAATGACTCAATGGAAACCTTCAATTGATGATAATATGCATGAAACACAGCGTTGGACTGCCACTTCTTCATCATGTCGTTGGTGTACCACAAGGTGGAAAACCTAGCGGCCAATGGCTCCGATGGTTTGATCTCCGAAAATGTGGCTCCTTTAGGCATTTTCCAAGTGACAAATGCGATCAAAACTATCAGCCAACTAAAGTGGAATTCATATCCCAAATCCTGGGCTTCATGTAAATATTTATCTATTTCATTGACGAGGTAGCTCGCCCAGTTCATCTGCATTCCCTCCACACATTTTCCTGCGAGGTCCACCATGAACTTGGTGACCTATGTGGGGTGGTTTTTCCTTACGCGATTTCCAACTATGAGTTGCAAGCAAGGTGCACTCCACCATCCTGTATAGAGGCTACCTTGTAACCTCGCTTTCCTTTTTCGACTTCGTCGCAAGCTTCCTTGATGCACTATGCTAGGGAACGGCCCAAGGCCTTCCCTAGATAATATATGACACCTACCTCGGGAAACGTGTCATGTATTTAGGTGGTTTTTTTGGCACATGGTTTTTGTCGATGGTTTTCTATTTCCGGTTAAGGAATTAGGGTTTTGGACTAATCCAAGTCATTGGGTTAGGGTTTTGGATGTCGTTGGCTCCTATATGTATATTTTATTGTAAACAATGTAACACAATGAATGAATATAATATATGTTGGTTTTCCCGGTTTGGGTTTCCAGGGGAAAAATCTCTGTGTAATGTTTGTATTTGCCATTGTATCTTTTATGTTCTTTTCTGAATATGTGTTTACAGTAGACATTGTACAAGGTTAGAATTTACATAAGATATCTAAAACATACTGTCCACTTCTATCTGCGTATCCCAAAAGGATCCCTACAACATCAAACAGATAGTTCATCATAACATAATGACATTGTCAGAGCCTTCAAGATCTAAAGTCATTACAAAAAATGATAAAAAAACGCCAAATACCCAAGAAGCCTAGAAGAGATTTATGATAGAAATAGGCCCTATCATCCCCTTATCCCAAGTGAAGAAGGATAATCTTCCTTTTGGAGCCAGAAGCGCTTGTTTGGAGAGATCGTCAGCTTCTTTATTGAATTCTCGAAAAAGTGTTGGAAGTTGATTCCTAGAAAATACGTCGCCAAATCCTTCGTTTTGAGCTTCCAACCTTCAATGTCAATGGCCTTAAGCTTTCCTCTATGATTTAACTAGTCAATCACCACTTTTGAATCCCCCAATATCTGAATCTTTTGAATATTCCACTGCTTTGCAAGATATAGAGTCGCCCACACTCCCATGAACTCGGCCTTTGTGTTTGAACCTGCCCCACAATTTTAAAACCACCTGTGAACCTTTGAATCTAACTGTTTAATTATACCACAGTGCCGCATATCCCACTACCTAAACTGGAAGCTCCGTCAAAACAAGCCATCTATACAACTTAAACAACTAAATAATTCTTTGATATCTTAAATTTTTTAAAAGATTAAATAAAATTATTTTAAAAGAGACAATTTAGATGACTAAGTGATGTTGAAATGTCACCAAAGAAAAATATGTGTACACCAAACAAATAACTTTTCACAAATGAATAAATTTTGAATTAATAAAGAAATTGTAATTCAGGGATGAATAAAGTTTGAATTAATAAAGAAATTCACTAGACTTGTAACTATTGGTTGCTTAAACATATAAAACTATTGGTTACTTAAACATATAAAATAAAATAAGTTGTCTTGACATTGTTAAGAAAGACAACAAATTTTCTACCATGTAGAATTTTTGTTTGGAAGTTTTAATAAAATATGACAAATGCTTTACTATGTAGACTTTTTCTTTGGAATTTTTAAAGAATTATTTATTATCTTCAACTTAGAATAAACAACTAAGTAATTTTTTGATATATTAATTTTTTTAAAAGAATAAATAAAATTATAGAGACAATTGAGATGACTAAGTGATGTTGAAATGTCACCAAAGAAAAATATGTGTACAGCAAACAAATAACTTTTCACAAATAAATAAAGTTTGAATTAATAAAGAAATTGTAATTCAATGATGAATAAAGTTTGAATTAATAAAGAAATTGACTAGACTTATAACTATTGGTTGCTTAAACATATAAAACTATGTTACTCAAACATATAAAATAAAATAAGTTGTCTTGACATTGTTAAGAAAGACAACAAATTTTCTACCATGTAGATTTTTTGTTTGGAATTTTTAATAAAATATGACAAATGTTTTACTATGTAGACTTTTTCTTTGGAATTTTTAAAGAATTATTTATTATCTTCAATTTAGAATTTTTTTTTTGGAATTTTTAATAAAATATAACAAATGCTTTACTATCTAGACTTTTTGGGATTTTTTAAAGAATTATTTATTATCTTAAACTTTTATTTAGAATTTGAAATGGTAGATTTTTGGGGATTTTAAAATAACAAATATTTGTTAAAATATTAAAATATTAAATTTTTTATTTATTTTAAATAATATAGATGTTGTAGATTTTTTTTGGAATTTTCAAGAAAATATTTATTATATTAAATTTTTATTTAAAATTTGAAATGATAAATTTTACGTTTGGAATTTTAAAATGATAAATATTTTTTAAAACATGAAAATATTATTATTGTTATTTATTTTACATAATATAAGGGTTTGCTCTACTATGTAGACTTTTTCTTTCCAACTTTTAACCAATTTAAAATGATAAATATTTTTTAAACCATTAAAAATATTATAATTTTTATATTTTAAATAATATAAAGTTTTGCTCTACTATATAGACGTTTTCTTTGGAAATCTTAAAGAATTATTTATCATCTTAAAATTTTATTTAGAATTTGAAATGATAAAAATTTTGTTTGGAATTTTAAAATGATAATTTTTTTTAAAACATTAAAAATATTATAATTTTTATTTGTTTTAAATAATATAAGGTTTTGAGTTTAGAAGATATTAATGCATGATGTCAATTAGAATTAAATTTTATTATTTAAAAATAATAATTAAATATATAATAATTATATTTAGATTTTAATCAAAATTAAATTAATAAAATTTGATAAAATAATTATTTTAACATATTTATTAATTTAGATTACATATTTTAAAATAATTACACTTTTTTGTTTGAATTTTTCAATAAAATACAACAAATTCTCAATTCACTTTTTTCTTTAAAATTTTAATTATTTATTATCTTAAAATTTTATTTAAAAATTGAAATGATAAATTTTCTATTTAAAATTTTAATTATTTATTATCTTAGAATTTTATTTAAAATTTGAAATGATAAATTTTTTGTTTGGAATTTTAAAATGATAATTATTTTTATTGAATTTTATTATTTAAAAATGATAATTATAATATTTAAATTTTAAATAAAAATAAATTATTTAAATTTAATAATATAATTATTTTAACATATTAATATATTTATCAATTTCATTGCATATTAATTTTCCAATGTTAAAATGTTGCTTTAAGTCAATCATACTCCATATTCAATCATACTCCATATTGCTAGTGAGAATATAAGGTTTTGAATTAAAAAGTATTAAAGATTATATTAATCAAAATTTATATTACAATCATGTTGTTTGAGACCATGACATCGTGATATTTTATATTTTTTCTTAGAATTTGAGTTAAGTAATTAGTAACAATTAGACAATATTCAAACCTAACAATTGGACTATTTAATATTTAACATGTGTTAATGTTTTCTATTAAATGGATTTTTTTTATGACTAATTTATAAAATTTAAAGTTCTCATCCTAACATTTAAATAGAATATCTCAACTTGTTTTATATTTTTTCTTAGAATTTGAGTTAAGTAATTAGTAACAATTAGACAATATTCAAACCTAACAATTGGACTATTTAATATTTAACATGTGTTAATGTTTTCTATTAAATGGATTTTTTTAATGACTAATTTATAAAATTTAAAGTTCTCATCCTAACATTTAAATAGAATATCTCAACTTGTCAAAATAGAATGTCTACATACTGAAGAGTGGAAATTGGATTATTTTTTTATTACAATCATTTTCAATAATGATTTCTTTGTGTTTTATGAATTTATGTTTTCTTTTTATTCATGATTTTTTTGTGTGTTTTATGAAGTTATGTTTTTTTTTATTATGTTAAGTTTAGTTATTAAAATTATACAAATTAATATCTTTTGATATGAGTTAAGAAAAGGCTTTCTAAAGTTATTGAAAAACTTCATGGGTTTGGTTTTGAAAATAATATTTTTAATGTAATTTTACACATTACTTATCATTTAATAAAGTTTGTTAATTGAGTGGGATAAGTAAAGATATTTGGTTAATGATTTTACATCTTAATTTATTTATCTAATGTTTAACATAAAATAATGATTAACTTTTATGGTTTAGTTGGTAGTAAAATTTTTCGATGTTACATATTTTATTTTTTTCTGGATTTGAACTTGTGATTTTTTTAAGAGGAAACACATGTTCTTAACCATCAGATTGTATAACGTGTAAAATATTAAGAATTATCGCTAAAACATTTATCGACATACAAGTCTTAATGTTTTGCACCTTTGCGAATCAATCAAAACCAAAAAGTAGGATGTGAAACATTGAAATTGATATGTAAAGAAATGTGATATTTCTTAGTGTTGTATTGATTATATTTTTAACATGGGTCAAGGTTGCTTTCCCAACTTTACACATTTAAATTGTACCGTTGTTGAAATCAATCCACCAAATCTATGTTAATCACTTGTTGAAATGAATGTACTATATCTTCTTGCCATAGATATTTATCTTAATTCTTGAGATATAAATAAATAATAATGTATTGAAATCAATGCATAATATCTGATAGATAGATTCAATGCACTACATATATCTTCATCTAATGCATCATCATGATGGTGAAAACAATACATTTCAATATTAATCACTAGAACATTGACCAGTTACATTGATTTTGGTTATACATATGGATGTTAAAAACATTGCACAAAAACGATAAAATTAACGGATTCATTTGCGAGTTACATTACAGTAAAATTAATACATTTCAATATTTGATTGAACCATTTACAAGTTGCATATATATGTATGTTGTATATATAGACACGAAAAACAATGAGATAAGGAATTGATGCATTTGAATTTCTTATTTATGCGATAAGGAATCTCATAAATAAAAATATATTTGTAAAGTCAAACAATTTAATATTATCGTGGTCTAAGCATATCAAATTATTTATGATTATTTTGGAGACGATAATTATAAAATATTTATGATTATTTTGGAGAGGATAATTATAAAAGTACATTTTTTATCCCATCAGTAATTATTTATATTTCTTATTTTCCTTAATAATAAATATTAACAAAAATAATATATATATATATATTTGTAATCAGTAGAATAATATATATTAAGTGAAAATAATATCTATTAAGTGAATTATTCTTATTTTTTATCTCTTTTCTTCATTATAATTTCTTTCACGAATTATTCTTATTTTTTATCTCTTTTCTTCATTATAATTTCTTTCACATCTTTATTTATGTCACAAATCAAATGTAAAGTAGCAATGCACATACACTTTTCTCAAATTTTCTCTTCATAATTTGTATATTGATTTGGTAAACACATAAATAGAATTAAAAGACACTACATAATGTTTTGTGATTATTATTAAAAAATGAGTGGTAAGAGTGGGGGTTATTTTTTATCTCGAGTGAAATAAGGAAATAACTTTTTTCATGGGGACTTGGAATTTCATCCAATAACCAAGCTGAAGCTTACGTGATTCTTCAAGGACTATTTTTAGCAATCAGTTCTGAAATAGAATCATTTATCATAATCGGAGACTCTAGAGTTATCATCAAAGCTCTGGCTCATCAAACAACTCCTAAAGATAACAAGCTTGTGTCTATCATTACTAGAATCAACAAAGAAATATAACTCATGGCTAGGGTCTCATATTATCATGTGTTGAGGAAACATAATAATCTCATTGACCGCCTAGCAAATGAAGCATTCTCCCTAGCCCAAGGGACTTTGATAAAAAAAAAAATGAGGGGTTTATTTTTTTATTTCATCACCTAATGTTTATGACCCACTCAAATTTAAATACTCGTATTACTCCATTTAATAAACATATGGCTTGACATCCTTTACCCCTCTCTCTAAGCGCATGGAAAGTACCTACAAGGACATAGGTTTTGATTTGTGGCATGTGAGAATTAATCATTGCCCTGGGTTGTGTTCCCCTCATTATGGATACTTTCATACGAGGTGGGATAATGGGAGATGTGGTCTAGCTTGAAATTTTGAGTCTGTGCTTCAGTTCCTATTCATTTTTCTGGGCTCTAGGATTGAGCTTGTTGCACCACATTCCTGGTGTGATTGCTTTGGTGGCATTTTTTGAATCCCATCCTTTGGCTCTCTCCACCCCCTATCTCATGAATTACAGGAAGCTTTGCATCTTTCAAGATCTAGTAAGAAGTACCTTGTTGCTCTAGTTGATATTTAAGTGGTTTGGTTTCTAGGATGTAATTATTATATTTCTTCGGGCCCTTTTTTCCTAGCTTTGGTTTCGGTCTTTGAATCTCAGTGGTTGTTTTCAAGGGTTGGGGTTGGTGAATACTTTCCCTTGCTCCTTGGTCTAGTCTCTTTTCTCTATTTTTCTAGGACCTTTAAGCTCTCATTCCAACAATTTTTGGGTCATCTTAATTGATGAATGGAATCTAGGCCTCACTCAAATATGTGGCCAATTATGTCTTTCGTATACTTTCTCCTAGCTATTATGTCTTCTCTTGACCCTATTATCTGCAAACATAATTGTGAAAGGGTCAGCCTACATGGATTCTAGAGATCCCCAATTTATTCGAAGGATCCTTCAACGATGCGATGAAACTCTCCAAGGTAATAACATAGTTCTCCATTTGATTTCCGTCAATGTACATGACAATGACCAACATTGTGATAATCATAATGCAAGTTACATTAACCTCCTTCTTCAACAAAACAAAAAAATAAATGTGCTCAAAGTGAAATGTAGTATGCTACACAATATGGTTCTTAATATGCACAAGGAATCCCTATCTACTGCTTCAAATCATAAAATATCCATCAATTCATCCCAAGGTGATCCCAAAGAAGAGGAGATTGTTCATCAGTCCAAAGAAGAAATGGAAGTGGACCAACATACCTCTCCTCATTACATGGGAGGATAGGAGGAAACCACTAGCCAACATGTTTTTAATTAGAATGTATGTTTTTTAAAGTTGTTTGTATTTTGGGTATCTTCTACAACTACTATACTTATGTTAATAGTTGGGTTGTATCAATCATAGGTAACTACAAATGGTCGTATGTAGTATCTAAAAGTTATAAGTTTTGTTTGAATTATCATGTCAACTCTTTGTGTATGCTTGTCGATAAATCTGCTATGGTCGTTTTAGTATAATATCTCCCAGTTCTAGTTAAAAATAAATAAAATGATTATCGTAAATATGTGTGTGTGTGTGTGTGTGTGTGTGAGAGAGAGAGAGAGAGAGAGACTTTTGCATTGATAAGCATGAGTGAATATGTAATGTTTGTGCTCAAAGTTGAGTTGACAAATGACATTTAAAAAAAATTAATACTAACAAATAAATATTTCAAAGTCTACCATATACATATACATATATCCTAGTGGGTTACCTCGACTGATTAAGTGTTTTGAGCTGAACATGCATGAGGTATTGAGGTCAATCCCCTGGGCTAGGTTCCTCTATTATGTTCCCCACTCAATGTCTCTACTAGGTCAAGCGACATAAAAAATTATCCATAATATAAAGGAGAAAATTAAATGAGGATATGTATGTATGTATGTATCCTAGTGGATTAGCTCAATAAGTTTGAACCAACCAATTTCAAGGTGGAGATCATTGAAAGGTATTGGGTTCAAGTCTGGTATAGCCCCTCTGGGTCAGGAGTACATGTTGTACTTTGGTGGCATTTACTTCAAGTATTATTCACAAAATGTGAGGAATCACTTGGAGGGTTTTCCTTAGGGAATTTCCATGGAAATACACATACACATACCTATTTTCCCCACACATTTTTACTTGTAAATATATACCTATAAATATATATAAGTAATCCCCAAGGGTTAGCTTAATTTGTTGAACCATTTTCCTAAGGCATGTTGCCAACGAGGAGGCCATAGATCATAGGTTCACACTTGGTCGAGTCCCTTGAGGTTCCTAGTGGCTTTTTTGGCTAATGATTGAACCACCTTCCATATGAATATTTGGGGAAGAGGGGGGATACCATGAGGTTTTCCTTGTGTGTGAGAGAGAAAGAGATAAAGGAAAACTAGTCAATTAGCTCAATCAGTTTGAACAAATTGTTTCAAGGAAAATTTTTCTACAAGGTCTTTACTTCTAGTCCAATTGAGTTCTAAGTCCGACTGAGTCTTGTTGGGTTACAAACCCGTATTCTGTGGTTGGTGGTTGAGAAACCCTCCAACCGAATATTTTAAATAAATGGTGGGGGGGGGGGGGGGGNTTGTTGCAAAGTTTTCCTTGAAAAATATAAATGTCCACTTAAACCAATTTGGATTTTCACGCATATGTTCATCCCCTTAGTTGACATAACAAAACCAAATTTGGGATTCAAATACCTTCACACACACACACACAAAGGCTTTACATTAACCATGGTTTGAACCTGGATTATTTTCTTAGAAACGTTATGTCCCAACCACTAAACCATAGACCTATATATATATATATCCATTTTAATTTAAAATATTTAAAATAAATTTACATATTTATACTTTCTATCTTTCTTAATAATACTGAATAAATCCAAAATTAAAATAAAATTACATTATTAAACCCTAAGTTAAAAATATTATAAAAAAAAAACTTTTCAATATTTAACAAACAAAATATATAACTCATAACAAATCATAAGATATCCAACTATATAGATCCCACAACAAATCCCTATACCTCTACATCTATACATGGTTGGTTTATCCCTTTTAACAATATTACAAGAGAAGACCATGTATTCTTATAAAATACCCTTGTATTACCATACATAATTTATGTACGTATTACATGTTTTCTTAGTGAAATATCAATGGAATATAATTAATGAGTATACTATAATATAACATAGTTGTTACAACACAATTTTTGATGGCATAGAAAACTACATATGGTAATTGCAATTAGAAGGGAAAATTTGACACCTCGTGCTAGCGGGTAGGAGAGAGGGTGAATTTTAATTGGGTGACGATGATGGCCATCATTGCCTTTATTTAATTATAGGAATTATCCATGACACATAGATTTGGGTCCGATGAGAATGCTATGAGTTACATTTGATTTTTGCACACCCTTAATAAAGTATTATAAATTGATTTTTTTAAAATCAAAGTTGGGAAATTATTTTCCTCAAAATCCCCCTAGCCTACTACTAGAATCTATTTGTATTGATGAAGATTAGGTTTTGAGATTTGAAGTTAATGGATTATCATTCTTAGTATTGATGAAGATTAGGTTTTGAGATTTGAAATTAATGAATTATCATTCTTGGTATAGAGTATTCTAAGGAATCCTAAGTAATATGCTAAGAACACCATATGTTGGGAATATAATATGGGCCACTAGTGACTAACTCCTATTGGTTAACCATTGGACCATCGTTGAGCCGACGATTCCAATAATAACTTATTGTTGCAATATAATCAATTATTCCAACTTATAAAAATTATGAAAGCATTGATTTATTAATCACCATTTTTCATTTCATTAATTAGATTATGAATATGGTATATATTAACAATTACACTTCAATTAGAAATATATTGACTATATTTTTTCCATATTAAATAGGTATACTATTATTAAAATACATAGACACGTGTCAACATTCAAATCCAATTGCATTACTAATGAGATGCAATCACCTAACTATATTATTAAGTTGTGTTTCTTGATGCAATGAGCTCACAAAGAATATGGTTCACAAAAAACATTGATTATATGTTAATATTCATACATTAACTAACTATGAAAACCTACACATTCAAATTATATAAGGTTAATTAGTAATTACCATAAGACACAAAATAAACTAGCATATATTAAACAAAATCCACCCATCCTCACAAGGGGTGAAAGCATGCATTTTTTCACACAAATGCATTCGTTCACTTATCACCACCCAAATAAATGCATGTATTCAACCCCCACCACCCACCTTGCATAAATGCACATCTTCACCTCCCACCACCTAGTACCCTCTCAAGGGTGAAGGTGTGCATTTTGGGGGGGTGAGTATAAGTGCACACCTTCGCCCCCCAATGAGGATGTGTGGTAGGGGGGTGAAGGGGTGCATTGTACTCACTTTCACCCCCTGCAAGGATAATCCAGGTGGATCTCGGTGGCCATCCACCTTTTCCACAGTATCAAAATTTCGAGCCTATGGTTTTGATAAATCATGTGATATTCACCCTGTAATGCCCCCGACCATCAACCCCACGGTCGGGCCAACGCTACTACGTGGAAAAACACTTATGTAACACATTATGCATTCTAATGAACTTAAAACGCTTAATTACAGTTAAACACAAAATTACTGCTAGCATTTCAGAGTTAATGGAAATAACAATAATTCATATGCACAACAAAATACGTGATAACATTGCAAGAATCATAGGTATGCAATTCAATTAATTACAGAATTACAAAACATAGTGACACTTATCTTTGAAACTGTCATGCACCATCAACTGCGCGTAGACCTTCCACGAACCTCCCAGCCTTAGACCACGCTGCACATCACTCTCAGCAGTAGGTCACCCTGGAGCTGGGACTAAGCTCCACCAGGTAAGGAATCCTAGGCTAGCTAAGGTTTACAGGAAGAATACACGTAAAAGAAGGAGGATTCTCTCCGATGAACCACTTATGCCCACTGCCCACAAACTCTCCTTCCCCACATGCCTATCCCACCCCAGGAGTATACACCTTCTCTGTCACCTAGACAGTCCTTTGGATGCTAACCTCCCTTACCTTGGGCTTTAGCAACAGATCGGACCGGAAATCTCCGAGCTCTGTGGCAGCTACAGGGTTCCTTCCAGGAACTCTCTCCTTCCTCCGTGCACTCTCTCACGTAGAGAGAGTCACTCACAGGCTTGGTAAAACCTGCCTCTTCAACAACAATCACCTCCCTCACCTGGAGAGAGGTTACACGCAGGTCATACAACTGATTTCCTTAATCTCGTTCCCATACAAAGAAGAAAAACAACAAGGCTCAGCAACGAACATACAACAACAACAAACCACACCCAGCCAAGAACTGTGTGGCTGCCACAGTCAACTGGGACAACAAACACGGGTTTCCCAAATAGATGACAGATAGACGCTTCAACCCAACCATGCTTAACAATTATGGGACATTCAGTTTTCCCAACCATCCATACAGAATAGATGGTTCTGGGTTTTGGGGATTCATTATAAGAAATCCACGCGAAGGTCAAACACAGACTCAACGATTTTGATAGAGGGTGTACCGGCTCCTCCAGAAATCAACACAGGCCTTTTTGGTTTTAGAGTTGTGTGAGTGTATTCTTGCAGAGGTCATACAGGATTCCCGGTTCAAACAGTCGATGGTAGAATGGAGGAGGAACCCCCATCACGGCTCAACTCAACAGTTTTAACTGCATGCGCTTGGGTTGACACTTGTCACCCATGAAGCTCCTTCCTTCCCATTTGGAAGTCACTCGTCCTTCCAAAGAACTTAGGATAAAACATCACATTAACACAACTTTGGAATAGTAATAATTTAATATTATTCTCAAGGGTTTAAGCCCCCTCAGCTTAGCCCCTCTTCCAACCTCTCAACCCTCTCTCCCTTACCCATGCTTTGTGGATGCTTAGTCCCCCATCACTCATTCATCGTGGTCGGTCCACACGCAAAGATGTTTTGTATTAATACTGTGCATAATTACATGTACAAAAATCAGGCTCCTGGCCTTCAACACTTAGGCTCCCTAGTCTAATAACACATAAGCCCACCAGCTTATATAAACTTGGCTCACCAGACTATAAAACATAATTACAATTCATAATGCAAGATTTATACTTCATAGACATGATTTACAACAGGGCTCAGCCTTGGGGACATTACACACTGTTTTGATGGGGAATGGAATGTAATGCCATCTTCATTTTTTATTTTTGTTTTTAACTGAAATGGATAATTTTATTAGAGAATTGAATCCGGTTGGGCCAAGGCCAAAACAACCGTTTAACCTTCCCACAAGGGGGCATTACATAGGAACAACATCTCGCTTAATCTACAAGGGAACAACACAAAGGTACAGCCCATGAAAAACAATTCAAGGGAATAGCCCAAGGGAACAACCCAAGGGAAAAACACCAGGGGACAGCCCAAAGGAACAGCATGAGTGAACAACGCAAGGGAACAACCCATGGAAACAACTTCAAGGGAACAACACAAGGGAACATCCCAAGGGAACAACCCAAGGGAACAACACCAGGGGATACCTCAAAGGAACAACACAAGTGAACAACATGAGGGAACAACACAAGGGAACATCCCAAAGGAACAACACAAGTGAACAACACAAGGGAATTTCATCTCCTTTATTACGGGATGGGGGTCCACAAGGGGATTTCATCATTTTTCCTCATAGTTCCTGAGGGCAGTAGGCAGCCCATATTCGCCTTTGCATCTTCTTCTTTATTCGGTCCACAAAGGATGTGGTAAAAGAGAGGGGAGGAGAAGTCTTGCATATCTTGACAGAGTCTTTGTAAAGCCTTGTTGATTACTGGGTTTCTGAATTGATCATTCGTGTTTAAAATATTAATCAGGATTTCAGAATCTCCAAAGATTTGTATTTCTTTGGCGCCCTTTTCTCGCGCTATCTGACAAGCTTTTAGCAACCCAAGAATTTTAGCCTGATTATTTGTTCTCTGACCTAGACCCAACTGAAACTGTCTTTTCGGCTTCCATCTGAGGATTAAATCACTCCACCTGCTCTTGCATTCCTTGGGTTTCCTTTGGAGGCTCCGTCGAAAAAGATTGAGGCTAAGCCTTGTTGCCTCCACCAATCTTGAAAAACTGCATCTTTGTCTCGCAAATGCCAACATGGATTTTTTGAAGGGCGAACAATGGTTTGAGTTCTATCTCGGAAGGTGAAGGTTCCAGTCCAATTCTTTTCTTCGAGTAGAAGAGTAATTTCTTTCATGGCGAAGTGATTTGCTACTATTTGGAGAAGGAGAGATTTTGCTTTCGCAGCCACCATTGTGGGGGAAGATAGCGTGTTGTTGAACATCTGGTCGTTTATGGCCAGCCATAGTTTCCAACAAGTGTATTTGGGGATGGATTGCCAAATTATTCTCCAGGTTGGACTGCTTTGGGTCTCTTGAGGATAACATGCCTTCCATGAGGAGAATAAATCAATCACTGATATTTGTCTCGGAGGTGTGGCATTCAGGCCTTGAAGAAATATTTTCCATACTCATTGAGAAAATGGGCAGTCTACAAATAAATGTTCCATTGTTTCAGGTGCACGACAACACATAGGGAATCTATGAGGACCTACGAAGCCTCGTTTTTCCAGATTTCCGCCTGTTAAAGTTTTCTTGTGCATTAGAATCCAACTGAAGAAGTTTACTTTTGGAAGACCGAGGGGGTCCCAGCTCTGCTTCCAGAGGGTCATTGTCTCATTCAGAGCTTGAGGGGGATGCATAGTGTTATAGCCTTGGGCTACTGAGTATAAGTTGGAATTGCCCCATCCCCATTTATCCCTTGAGAGGAGATGTACAGGTGCACAGTTCGTCAACGCAACAAGGAGGAGGGATTTTTGTGAATGCATTTGATTTGGAACGCCTGAGAGATCCCAGCTTTTCCATCTTCTTGAGTCATCCCATGCAGATATTTCTGCGAGTTTGTTGATTCCACGCTAAGAGAGCCACGCACGGATATCCATGAGATCTCCTGATTCGATGAGGGGGGCGTTGCCCATAATGTTGTCTTGCCACAACATAATTTTTTTTCCATTCCCTAGGATTCGAAATAGATGCTTCTGAAAGGGTTCTAATCCACGCTTGCAGAGATTCCAGATCGAGGTTCCTTTGGGGATGTTCGCTGCCTGGAGGTTTCTCATAGAGGCGCCATTGAGATTTTTTTTTTTTAATAGATTTCTTATTGGATGTCTGTGGTTTGCATAAAGGTTCTAGATGATTTTACCTCCCAAAGCTAGGTTTTCAAGCTCAGGGTCTCTTACCTATAGGCCACCTTCAACATAGGGGCATTTGACAGTTTCCCATTTAACTAAGTGGTATTTATTTTGGTTGTCTTTGCCTCCACGCCAGAGGAAGTATCTGATCATCTTTGTGATCTAATTCATGATCGCCTTTGGAGCTAGGAGAAAGGAAGCCTGGTAGATTGGCAAGGAGGACAGGACTGATTTAATGAGGGTGAGTTTCCCAGCATTGGTGAGCCACTGTCCACCCCAGGCTGAGATTTTAGCTTTGAAATTGCTTATGATTTATTCCCACAAAGAGGCTTTGTTGGAGCCCAGAGTTAAGGGGAGTCCCAAATACTTTATTTTTTCCCAAGAAGCATAGCCCGGGAAGCCAAGGTGAAGGCCTATTCATTGAATAGTTTGCTAATTTGTGTTCCACCCAAACACTGCACTTTTTCTTTTATTGATAAGCGCTCTGGAGATGTTGCAAAAGCTTTGAAGTATTTCGTTGAAGTTTTTTGCAATTTTTACGCAGGCTTCACCTAGCATGAGAGAATCATCTGCAAAGAGGGCGTGGTTGATTGGGTCAATTCCTTTCATCAACCTAATGCTCGAGACTGTACCGATCCTCTTTTAAGCGGTCAAATTTATGCTTAGAGTATCAGCCATTAGGATGTACAAGAAGGGGGAAAGAGGGCAGCCTTGCCTTAATCCCCTGGAACCTTGAAAATAGTTTGTTGGCCTGCCATTTACTAGAGGGGTTATCCAAGGCTTTTCAATGCAATATTTTATCAACTTGACGAAATCGGTGCAAAACCCAAAGAGAGGAGAACTTTGTATAGAAAAGAGAGGTTTACCCCGTCAAAAGTGTTTTCCATGTCGAGCTTTATTAGCATCCCTTGCTCCTGTCGTTGGTGACTAGAATGTATGGCTTCTTGGACCTCTATTACATTGTCGAGGATATGTCTCCCCTTGTCAAAACCTCCTTGCATGGGGTAAATGAGTTTCTCTAGCATGGGCTTGATTTTCTTTGCTAATAGTTTGGACAAAATTTTATAAGAAGCGTTGCAGAGCAAGATAGGCCTAAGTCTTTCGAAGGAGCTCGGGTTAACTTCTTTGGTAATTAAATCTAAGAAGGTGGAGTTAGTGTTGCCTCTGAATTTAGCTCTTTGGTGAAAATCTTTAATCATCCTCAAAAGATCAGTCTTGATTATGTCCTAACATGATCTATAAAAATGGATTGTGAATCCGTCTAGTCCTGGGGCTTTGTCAGATTCCATGGACCAAATGACGTTGTTGATTTCTTCTTCAGAAAAAGGTTTCATGAGTGTTGAGTTGTCATTCTTGCTTACGAGAGAGGGAATGTGTGAGAGGAAATATGAGATAATCTTTTCAGAGCCAGATCCTTATTCTTTGTAAAGTCCCTTGAAGTGAGTTTTTGTTGCAGCCTTGAGCTTCTCAAACCCTTTGTGGATCAATCCATCTGAGGAGGTGATTTCGGAAATGTGGTTTCGAGAGAGGCGGGTTTTGAATTGCCAATGAAATAATGATGTGTTTTGGTCTCCATCTTTTAGCCACAAGCTTTGAGACTTAAGCCTCCAATACTCTTCTTCATGACGAAAAGCACATAAATTTTTTCTTTGGGCTACTTGTTCTTTCTCTAGATCTGAGTTGAAGATGTCTTTGGTCTCCATTTCATCTTGCAAATCTGATAACTGTTGAACAGTCTCTTGTCTGTGTCTCAGTGGAGTATTCATGGAATTTTTAACCCAGGTTTTCAATGCATGTTTTGTTGCTTTTAATTTCTGCTCCCACACAAAGCTTGGAGACCCTGAGGTAGGAGAGGACCAAGCTGAATGGATAGTTTCAAGAAATCCCTTATTTTCTATCCAAAGAGGGATAAACCAGAAAGGGATTGGGCCCATATTTTCTTCTTCTTCCAAATTCAAGAGGATAGGTTTGTGATCAGAAGTCAGTTTTGGGAGGATCTTGGAGGAGATTATCCTTCTTTCTTGTAGAAATGTGCTCTGAATTAAGAATCTGTCCAAGCGAGCTAAGATGTGATCATCCCCAACTCTATTATTTGTCCAGATGTAAAGGCCTTTCGAAGGCTTGAAATCAAGGAGGTCCCACTGATGGACTAGCTCCTCAACGAAGGGGATAATTTGGTCCCTGCTACTATTGCCTCCTCTCTTTTATTTTGGTTCGAATATAAGGTTTAGATCTTCGACTAGAATGATGTTTGAAGGGGAGAAAATCTCTAAAAAATCTGCTAGTGTTCAACAATCTTTTTTCTCAGAGTACCTGACAGGAACATAAAGATTGAATAGAGAGAGAGAGAGAGAGATCTTACTTGGAATATGAAGGAGTTCAGTGAAAATCCAACGTTGTGTCTCGAAGGAGCTTTCTAAATGAAATTTGTCTTGCACCCATAAGGTTGCAACGCCACCTGAAGAGCCCCTTGCGTTGATGGCTTTGCCTGCATTTTTCTTCCATTTATGTTTGTTGATTTCTAGAAGGTTGTCCCCTTCAAATTTTGTCTCTTGGAGCAAGATAATCTCGGGAGGGTCGATTTTCAGAAGGTCTTTGACTGCTTCGGCCTTCAAAGGATTCCCCAAGCCTTTGCAATTCCAAGAGACTATACACATTATTTACTGGAGTGGGGGGGACCTCCCTTGGGAGGTCTTGTTCTGGTATTCCTTCCGATGGACATTTCAATGGTGGGTTGACTTCCTTGCATTTTTTTCCTTTCATCTTCTTCCTCTCGTGCTTCTTTAATTGATTTTATCCCTGCTCTTTTTGAAGGTCTTTCAAAATACTCATCCTCCAAAGATCTAGAGTTTTCTGGAGGTTTCTTTTTTATTATATCTACGTAGGAAGGGGAGGAGGAGGCTCCAATTAGGGGGTCAGGATGGATATCACCATTGTTTTTCCCTATTGTGGGAGAGAGGGTCTGTTGTTCCAGTTACTCAATCATTGGTTCTGATATTTCTGGAGGGTTGTTGAGGATTTCGAAGTGGTTTTTGGAAGACTTTGGGATTGGGAGGGCTGAGCTCCCTTCCCCAAGGGCCTTCCTGCAGTGGGGCATCAGACCCCTTAGACGATCCTTTCCCTTTAGATCTATTGTTGAGTTTTGACAGGGCTACTTTCTGAACCTGTGTCCATTAATTGCCTTTTTAAAGAATTATTTATTATCTTCAACATAGAATAAACAACTAAGTAGTAATTCTTTTATATATTAAATTTTTTAAAAGATTAAATAAAATTATAATTTTTGTTTGGAATTTTTAATAAAATATGACAAATTCTTTACTATGTAGACTTTTTCTTTGGAATTTTTAAAGAATTATTTATTATCTTCAACTTAGAATAAACAACTAAGTAATTCTTTGATATATTAAATTTTTTAAAAGATTAAATAAAAATATAGAGACAATTTAGATGACTAAGTGATGTTGAAATGTCACCAAAGTTCAACTTAGAATAAACAACTAAGTAATTCTTTGATATATTAATTTTTTTTAAAAGATTAAATAAAATTATAGAGACAATTTAGATGACTAAGTGATGTTGAAATGTCACCAAAGAAAAATATGTGTACAACAAACAAATAACTTTTCACAAATGAAAAAAGTTTGAATTAATAAAGAAATTGTAATTCAGGGATGAATAAAGTTTGAATTAATAAAGAAACTAACTAGACTTATAACTATTGGTTGCTTAAACATATAAAACTATTGGTTACTTAAACATATAAAATAAAATAAGTTGTCTTGACATTGTTAAGAAAGACAACAAATTTTCTGCCATGTAGAATTTTTGTAATAAAATATGACAAATGTTTTACTATGTAGACTTTTTCTTTGGAATTTTTAAAGAATTATTTATTATCTTCAACTTACAATTTTTGTTTCGAATTTTTAATAAAATATAACAAATGCTTTACTATGTAGACTTTTTTGGGGAATTTTTTAAAGAATTATTTATTATCTTAAACTTTTATTTAGAATTTGAAATGGTAGATTTTTGGGGGGAATATTAAAATAACAAATATTTGTTAAAACATTAAAACATTAAATTTTTTATTTATTTTAAATAATATAGATGTTGTAAACTTTTTTGGAATTTTCAAGAAAATATTTATTATATTAAATTTTTATTTAAAATCTAAAATGATAAATTTTTCGTTTGGAATTTTAAAATGATAAATATTTTTTAAAACATAAAAATATTATTATTATTATTTATTTTACATAATATAGGGTTTTCTCTTCTATGTAGACTTTTTCTTTCCAACTTTTAACCAATTTAAAATGATAAATATTTTTTAAACCATTAAAAATATTATATTTTTTATTTTTTAAATAATATAAAGTTTTGCTCTACTATGTAGAAGTTTTCTTTAGAATTCTTAAATAATTATTTATCATCTTAAAATTTTATTTAGAATTTGAAATGATAAACTTTTTGTTTGGAATTTTAAAATGATAATATTTTTTAAAACATTGAAAATATTATAATTTTTATTTATTTTAATTAATATAAGGTTTTGAGTTTAGAAGATATTAATGCTTGATGTCAATTAAAATTGAATTTTATTATTTAAAAATAATAATTAAATGCATAATAATTATATTTAGATTTTAATCAAAATTAAATTAATGAAATTTGATAAAATAATTATTTTAATATGTTTATTAACTTAGATTACATATTTTAAAATAACTACACATTTTTATTTGAATTTTTCAATAAAATACAACAAATTCTCAATTCTCTATTATGTAGACTTTTTTCTTTGAAATTTTAAACGAATTATTTATTATCTTATAATTTTATTTAAAATTTGAAATGATAAATTTTTTGTTTGGAATTTTAAAATGATAATTATTTTTGTTGAATTTTATTATTTAAAAATAATAATTATAATATTTAAATTTTAATAAAAATAAATTATTCAAATTGTTCGCACCCAATTCATCGCTAGGTGAGCAAATCGAGGGTGCTTACATGCCCTGTTGGGTCTTGCAGGGCATGACAGCTGTGGAAGGAAAGGTTAGAGGAAACAAAACAAACTACAAGCAAGAATTAAACAAAAACAAACTGAAACTGTGAACATATGGATGAAGAAATAATAAACACAAAAAGGACACCGATATCACCAATGGTTTTGAGCTGGTCTATTGATGAAATTAGAGCACGATGAAGGAAGAGAACTGTGGTTCCTTCTTCCCCCAAAGGAAGGCTCTTGAGGCCCTCACAAACTTGCTTTCCTTACAATGCGAAGAAATGAGACTGATGGTGAAAGAACTCCCAGCACATCCACTCAATGGAGAGGCGAATGGCTCTGTGAAATGTTGCCAACGTGTTGTCGTCAAAGAATGAGACCTTGACAATCTTAGCAGCATAACAATACCTGGAATTCCTTGCGAAAACAATGTTCCTTCATGGCTTTTTATAGCAGATCATCAGGCGATTACGTAACCTCTTCAAAGTGTGAAAAGGGGCTCTTTAGGGCTTCATTAGGTCATTAACCCGCCTACCCTGCGGATTCAACTCGTATTTGGGAGTCAAATCAGATTGGGAGATGGTCCGTAAGTGGTTGAGAGGCCGGCCAATTCAATAAATGCGTCGTTTTAGTAGGTGCGCGGGTTTTGTCGTTGACAGCCGTGCGTCGTACGTGCATGCACGCAGAGTACGTTCTTGTCTTGCGCATGTGCACGCGCACCAAACTGCTGTGAAGCGCCCTTCAATTTTTGGTTACTTTGTATAGTTTTTGACCCTTCTGAAATGCTGTGAATTTAATTCAGTGCCATGAATGACTTCATTGCTGTTTTGACGATGCAGAGTTCTTGTCGCCATGTGCGGACGAAATTTCGGTGATAACAGATGCCCCCTGATGGATGAGGTTAGGAGCATACGTATAGCCGAAATCCATCAATGT
>ML776710.1:453738-468249 GCA_009831015.1 Picea engelmannii | reverse complement strand
ATGTGGACATGTGGTCCATTACTATCCTTTAACTCCCTATGTGTGAGTTAATCTAGAAAAAGCATGAAACTATCCTAGATTGAACATGTGGGCATGTGTGGGCCCGTTACAAACCTTTAAACTCTCCTAGTTTTTTGATCTAAAAAAGCAGAAATTCAAACACTATCCTAGCTTTGTTGACATGTGGGCATGTATGGGCCCGTTACAAGGATGTGTTTGAAAAATGAAACTAAGAGGGGTCCCGAAAGGGCCGTTGTCCTCTCCTAAAAGTTTTGAAATTTTGTTTAAGGGAGATGAGATTGTTTTCACAATCTTTTTCTGATTCTCAAGATCGCTTGATTGCGCAAGAGAAGAGCATACTCAAGGATTGCTACTCCAACTTCGAGTCCCAAACGTGATTTAGATGTGATTAAAAATTGATGTGTTCCTTAGATTATAAATCAAAGCAAGCCATCCATGTGGCAGAAAGAAAATAAGGGAAAATTATTTTTATCCACCTAAGTGCTTATGTTTGTTTGACTATCCCCTTTATAAGTTGAGAGGTCTAAGTGGTGTAGTATTTAGAGCATGCATAACATCATTCTTGAGAAGGAAAATGACTTTCCCCACATCCAAAAAACCTTACAATGTGAAATTTAGTTAAGATGCGCAGCCTCCAGTATAGACAGAGGCGCATGTGGCGCATGCACGCTGACTGTATTGAGAACTAAATCGCATGCGCGCAGAGAGAGAACGTTGTACAGGCGCATGCACGCAAGATGTGTGTCTGTGGGGTGGAATACCCGCATGCCTGTGACAAGTTACCGGGAAAGAAAATCCGGATGGATTTCTCTCAATTCTCCTGCGAATTGACTGGTTAGCAGGTCAGAAGAGGTCGGTTTGTGTCCCTGCAAGTTAATAAAACCAAAAGGAAAGCAAAATAAACCCAAATGAGGGAGGAATTGATACCTACTCCCCAGTGGAGTCGCCAATCTGTTCGCACCCAATTCGTCACCAGGTGAGCAAATCGAGGGTGCTTACATGCCCTGTTGGGTCTTGCAGGGCATGACAACTGTGGAAGGAAAGGTTAGAGGAAACAAAACAAACTACAAGCAAGAATTAAACAAAAACAAACTGAAACTGTGAACATATGGATAAAGAAATAATAAACACAAAAAGGACACCGATATCACCAATGGTTTTGAGCTGGTCTATTGATGAAATCAGAGCACGATGAAGGAAGAGAACTGTGGTTCCTTCTTCCCCCAAAGGAAGGCTCTTGAGGCCCTCACAAACTTGCTTTCCTTACAATGTGAAGAAATGAGACTGATGGTGAAAGAACTCCCAGCACATCCACTCAATGGAGAGGCGAATGGCTCTGTGAAATGTTGCCAACGTGTTGTCGTCAAAGAATGAGCCCTTGACAATCTTAGCAGCATAACAATACCTGGAATTCCTTGCGAAAACAATGTTCCTTCATGGCTTTTTATAGCAGATCATCAGGCGATCACGTAACCTCTTCAAAGTGTGAAAAGGGGCTCTTTAGGGCTTCATTAGGTCATTAACCCGCCTACCCTACGGATTCAGCTCGGATTTGGGAGTCAAATCAGATTGGGAGCTGGTCCGTAAGTGGTTGAGAGGCCGGCCAATTCAATAAATGAGCCGTTTTAGCAGGCACGTGGGTTTTATCGTTGACAGCCGCGCGTCATGCGCGCATGCGCGCATAGTACGTTCTTGTCCTGCGCATGTGCGCGCGCACCAAACTGCTGTGAAGCGCCCTTCAATTTTTGGTTACTTTGTATAGTTTTTGACCCTTCTGGAATGCTGTGAATTTAATTCAGTGCCATGAATGACTTCATTGCTGTTTTGACGATGCGGAGTTCTTGTCACCATATGCGGACGAAATTTCGGTGATAACACAAATTTAATAATATAATTATTTTAACCTATTAACATATTTATCAATTCTATTGCATATTACTTTTCCAATGTTAAAGTGTTACTTTAAGTCAATCATACTCGATATTGTTAATGAGAATATAAGGTTTTGAATTAAAAAGTATTAAAGATTATATTAATCAAAATTTATATTACAATAATTTTGTTTTAGACAATGACATCGTGATATTTTATATTTGTTGTTAGAATTCGAGTTAAATAATTAGTAACAATTGCACTGTTTAATATTTAACATGTGTTAATGTTTTTTATTAAATGGATTTTTTTATGACTAATTTGTAAAATTTAAAGTTCTCATCCTAACATTAAAATAGAAATGTCTCAACTCATAAAAATAGAATGTCTCAACTTATAAAAATAGAATAAAATAGAATGTCTACATATTGAAGAGTGGAAAGAGGATTATTTTTTTATTATAATCATTTTCAATAATGATTTCTTTGTGTTTTATGAAGTTATGTTTTCTTTTTATTAATGTTTTTTTTTTTTTTTTTAATTATATGAAGTTATGTTTTATTTTTATTATGTTAAGTTTAGTTATTAAAATTATACAAATTAATATCTCTTAATATGAATTAAGAAAAGGCTTTCTAAAGTAATTGAAAAACTTCATGGGTTTGGTTTTGAAAAGAATATTTTTAATGTAATTTCACACACTACCTATTACTTAATAAAGTTTGTTAGTTAAGTGGTATAGGCAAAGATATTTGGTTCATGGTTTTACACTTTAATTTATTTATCTAATGTTTAATATAAAATAATAATTAATTTCTATGTTTTAGTTGGTAGTAAAATTTTTAGATGTTACATACAATAATAATAATAATAATAATCTATTTTTAAGGTCACGGCCAAGCCACATTAAATTGGTGTATGAGATCTTCTTGTTTGTGGGACAAGGGATCCCCCTCCATCCAACGATTTGACTGGTAAAATCTATGGAGGTATACATACCCTACCCCCCTCTAGATTTGAACTTGTGACCTCTTCAGAGGAAACACATGTTCTTAACCATTAAGCCCACTCAAACTATATAGCATGTAAAACATTAAGAAATGTGACTAAAACATTTCTCGAGATGCAAGCCTTAATGTTTTGCACCTTTGTGAATCAATCAAAACCAAAAAATGGAATCTGAAACATTGAAATTGGCACGTGGAGAAATGTGATATTTCTTAGTGCTTTATTGATTATATTTTTAGCATGGGTCAAGGTTGGTGGAAAGCCCAACTTTACACATTTAAATTGTACCGTTGTTGAAATCAATCCACCAAATCTATGTTAATCACTTGTTGAAATCAATGTACATTTTTAACATGGGTCAAGGTTGGTGGAAAGCCCAACTTTGACATTTAAATTGTACCGTTGTTGAAATCAATCCACCAAATCTATGTTAATCACTTGTTGAAATCAATGTACTATATCTTCTTGCCATAGATATTATTTATCTTAATTCTTAAGATATAAATAAATAATAATATATTGAAATCAATACATAATATCTGATGTAGATAGATTCAATTCACTACATATATCTTCATCGAATGCATCATCATGATGGTGAAAGCAATACATTTCAATATTAATCACTGGAACATTGACAAGTTACATTGATTTTGGTTATACATAGCGATGTTAAAAACATTGCACAATAACGATAAAATTAACGCATATCAACATTTGATTGAACCATTTGCGAGTTACATTGCAGTAAAATTAATACATTTCAATATTTGATTGAACCATTTACAAGTTGCATATATATGTATGTTGTATATATAGACACCGAAAACAATGAGATAAGGAATTTATTTATTTGAATTTCTTATTTATGCGACAAGGAATCTCATAAATAAAAATATATTTGTAAAGTCAAACAATTTAATATTATCGTGGTCCAAGCATATCAAATTATTTATGATTATTTTGAAGAGGATAAATATAAAGGTACATTTTTTTTATCCAATAAATAATTGCTTATATCTCTTATATTCTTCATTAATAAATATTAACAAAAATAATATATCTAGTTCTAACCAGTGGAATAATATATATTAAGTGAAAATAATATCTATTAAGTGAATTATTCTTATTTTTTATCTCTTTTCTTCATTTTAATTTATTCACATCTTTATTTATGTCATAAATCATGTACAAATGTGAAGTGGCAATGTACATACACTTTTCTCAAATTTTCTCTTTATAATTTGTATATTGATTTGGTAAACACATAAATAGAATTAAAAGACACTACATAATGTTTTGTGATTATTATCATAAAAGGGGTGGTAGGAGTGGGGGTCATTTTTTACCTTAAGTGAAATAAGGAAATAACATTTCTTTTCCTGGGGACTTGAAATTTCATTCAATAACCAAGCTGAAGCTTACGTGAATCTTCAAGGACTATTTCTAGCAATTAGTTCTAAAATAGAATCATTGATCATAATCGGAGACTCTAGATCTATCATCAAAGCTCTGGCTCATCAAACAACTCCTAAAGATAACAAGCTTGCATCCATCATTACTAGAATCAACAAAGAAATATAACTCATGGCTAGGGTCTCATATTATCATGTGTTGAGGAAACATAATAATCTCGTTGACCGCCTAGCAAATGAAGCATTCTCCCTAGCCCAGGGGACTTTGATAAAAAAAAAATGGGGGGTTTATTTTTTATTTCATCACCTAATGTTTATGACCCACTCAAATTTAAATACTCGTATCACTCCATTTAATAAACCTATGGCTTGGCATCCTTTACCCCTCTCTCTAAGCGCATGGAAAGTACCTACAAGGACATAGGTTTTGATTTGTGGCATGTGAGAATTAATCATTACCCTGGGTTTTGTTCCCCTCATTATGGATACTTTCATACGAGGTGGGATAATGGGAGATGTGGTCTAGCTTGAAATTTTGAGTCTGTGCTTCAGTTCCTATTCAATTTTTTGGGCTCTAGGATTGAGCTTGTTGCACCACCTTCCTCGTGTGATTGCTTTGATGGCATTTTTTGAATCCCATCCTTTGGCTCTCTCCACCCCCTATCTCATTAATTATTGGAAGCTTTGTGTCTTTCAAGATCTAGTAAGAAGTATCGTGTTGCTCTAGTTGATATTGAAGTGGTTTGGTTTCTAGGATGTAATTATTATGTTTCTTCAGGACCTTTTTTCCTAGCTTTCGTTTCGGTCTTTGAATCGCAATGGTTGTTTTCAAGGGTTGGGGTTGGGGAATACTTTCCCCTTCTCCTTGGTCTAGTCTCTTCGCTCTATTTTTCTAGGACCTTTGAGCTCTCATTCCAACAATTTTTGGGTCATCTTAATTGATGAATGGAATCCAGGCATCACTCAAATATGTGGTCAATCATTTCTTCTGTATACTTTCTCCTATATATTATGTCTTCTCTCGACCCTATTATCTGCAAACATAATTGTGAAAGGGTACGCCTACATGGATTCTAGAGATCCCCAATAGATTCGAAGGATCCTTCGGCGATGCAATGAAACTCTCCAAGGTAATAACATAGTTCTCCATTTAATTTCCATCAATGTATTTTACAATGACCAACATTGTGATACTCATAATGCAAGTGACATGAACCTCCTTGTTCAACAAAACAAAAAAATAAATGTGCTCAAAGTGAAATGTAGTATGCTACGCAATATGGTTCTTAATATGCACAAGGACTCCCTATCTACTGCTTCAAATCATAAAATATCCATCAATTCATCCCAAGGTGATCCCAAAGAAGATGAGATTGTTCATTATTCCAAAGAAGAAATGGAAGTGGACTAGCATACCTCTCCTCATTCCATGGGAGGATAGAAGGAAACCACTAGCCAACATGTTTTTAATTAGAATGTATGTTTTTTAAAGTTGTTTGTATTTTGGGTATCTTATACAAGTACTATACTTGTGTTAATAGTTGGGTTGTATCAATCATAGGTAACTACAAACGGTCATATGTAGTATCTAAAAGTTAGAAGTTTTGTTTGAATTATCACATCAACTCTTTGTGTATGCTTGTCGATAAATCTGCTACGACCGTTTTAGTATAATATCTCCCAATTCTAGTTAAAAATAAATAAAATGATTATTGTAAATGTGTGTGTGTGTGATTGTTGCATTGATAAGCATGAGTGAATATGTAATGTTTGTGCTCAAAGTTGAGTTGACAAATGACATTTAAAAAAAAAAAAATACTAACAAAAAAATATTTCAAAGTCTATCATATACATATACATATATCGTAGTGGGTTACCTCGACTGATTAAGTGTTTAGAGCTGAACATGCATGAGGTATTGAGGTCGATCCCCTGGGCTAGGTTCCTCTGTTATGTGCCTCACTCGATGTCTCTACTGGGTCAAGCGACATAAAAAATTATCCATAATATAAAAGAGAAAATTAAATGAGGATATGTATGTTTGTATGTATGTATGTATGTATGTATCCTAGTGGATTAGCTCAATAAGTTTGAACCAACCAATTTCAAGGTGGAGATCATTGAAAGGTATCGGGTTCAAGTCTGGTATAGCCCCTCTAGGTTAGGAGTACATGTTGTACTTTGGTGGCATTCACTTCAAGTATTATTCACAAAATGTGAGGAATCACTTGGAGGGTTTTCCTTAGGGAATTTCCATGGAAATATACATACACATACCTAGTTTTCCCACAAGTTTTTACATAGAAATATATACATATATATATATATATATATATATATATATATATATATATATATATATAAGTAATCCCCAATGGTTAGCTTAATTGGTTGAACCATTTGCCTAAGGCATGTTGCCAACAAGAAGGCCATAGATCATAGGTTCACACCCGGTCGAGTCCCTTGAGGTTCCTATTGGATTTTTTGGCTGATGATTGAACCACCTTCCATATTAATATTTGGGGAAGAGGGGGGATACCATGAAGTTTTCCTTGTGTGTGTGTGAGAAAGAGATAAAGGGAAACTAGTCAATTAGCTCAATCAGTTTGAACAAATTGTTTCAAGGAAAAAATTTCTACAAGGTCTCTGCTTCTAGTCCAATTGAGTTCTAAGTCCAACTGAGTCTTGTTGGGTTACCAACCCATATTGTGTGGTTGGTGGTTGAGAAACCCTCCAACCATATATTTTAAATAAATGGGGGAGGGAGAGGTTGTTGCAAAGTTTTCTTGAAAAATATAAAGGATAAGGAATCATATTAATGTCCACTTAAACCAATTTGGATTTTCAGGCATGTGCTCATCCCCTTTGTTGACATAACAAAACCAAATTTAGTTTCAAATACCTTCACACACACACACACACACACACACACACACACACACACACACACCAAGGCTCTACATTAACCATGGTTTGAACCTGGATTGTTTTCTTGGCAATGCTATGTCCCAACCACTAAACCATAGACCAATCNCTCTCTCTCTCTCTCTCTCTCTCTCTCTCTCTCTCTCTCTCTCATTTTTTATTTTTTTTAATTTAAAATATTTTAAATAAATTTACATTTTTATACTTTCTATCTTTCTTAATACTAAATAAATCCAAAATTAAAATAAAATTACATTATTAAACCCTAACTAAAAATATTATAAAAAAAACTTATCAATATTTAACAAACAAAATATATAACTCATAACAAATCATAAGATATCTAACTATATAGATCCCACAACAAATCCCTATACCTCTACATCTATACATGGTTGGTTTATCCCTTTTAACAATATTACAAGAGAAGACCAGGTATTCTTATAAAATACCCTTGTATTACCATACATCATTTATGTAGGTATTGCATGTTCTCTTAGTGAAATGTCAATGGAATATAATTAATGAGTATACTATAATATAACAGAGTTGTCACAACATAGTTGTTACAATATAATTTTTGATGGCATAGAATACTGCATACGGTAATTGCAATTATAAGGGAAAATTTGACACCTCGTGGTAGTAGGTAGGAGAGAGGGTGAATTTTAATTGGGTGACGATGATGGTCATCATTGCCTTTATTTAAATTTCCTTTATTTAATTATAGAAATTCTCCATGCCACATATATTTGGGTTCGATGAGAATGCTATGAGTTACATTTGATGTTTGCACACCCTTAATAAAGTATTATAAATTGTTTTTTTTTTAAATCAAAGTTGGGAAATTATTTTCCTCAAAATCCCCCTAGCTCACTACTAGAATCTATTTGTATTGATGAAGATTAGGTTTTGAGATTTGAAGTTAATGGATTATCATTCTTGGTATAGGGTATTCTAAGGAATCCTAAGTAAGATGCTAAGAACACCATGTGTTGGGAATATAACGTGGGCCGCTAGTGATTAACTCCTATTGGTTAACGATTGGACCATCGTCGAGCCGACGATTCCAATAATAACTTATTGTTGCAATATAATCAATTATTCCAACTTATAAAAAATATGAAAGCATTGATTTATTAATCACCATTTTTCATCTCATTATATATATATATATATTATGACTAGGGGAATCAGGAACGACGACAGTATCGTACTCGCATGACACGGGGTCAAATCTTGCCGGCTACCTTATAACCCCTAGGGAGAATCGCACAACCCGCAAGCATGCCTCCAGATAAATCGAGGTTTGAACTCGTGACCTGTGTAACAGCACGAACGCCTTAACAGTACGTTCACTGGCCACTAGACCAAACCCCTGCGAGCGAATATGGTATATATTAACAATTACACTTCAATTCAATTAGAAATATATTGACTATATGTTTTCCATATTAAATAGGTAGACTATTATTAAAATACATAGACATGTGTCAACATTCAAATCTGATTGCATTACCAATGATATGCAATCACCCAACTATATTATTAAGTTGTGTTTCTTGATGCAATGAGCCCACAAGGAATATGGTTCACAAAAAAAAAAAATTAATTATATGCTAAGATTCATACATTAACTAACTATGAAAACCTACACATTCAAATTATACAAGGTTAATTAGTAATTACCATAAGACACAAAATAAACTAGCATATATTAAACTAAATCCACCCATCCTCACAAGGGGTGAAAGCGTGCATTTTTGCACACAAATGCATTCCTTCACCTATCACCACCCAAATAAATGCATGTATTCAACCCCCACCACCCACCTTGCATAAATGCACATCTTCACCTCCCACCACCTAGTACCCTCTCAAAGGTGAAGGTGTGCATTTTTGGGGGTTGAGTATAAGTGCACACCTTCACCCCCCAGTGAGGATGTGTGGTAGGGGGATGAAGGGGTGCATTGTATGCACTTTCACCCCCTGCAAAGATAATCCAGGTGGATCTCGGTGGCCATCCACCTTTTCCACAGAATCAAAATTTTGAGCCTATGGTTTTGATAAACCATGTGATATTCACCCTTTTGATGGGGAATGGAAAGTAATGTCGTCTTCATTTTTTAACTATAGACATCATGTAATGATTTCCTAGTGGTCTTATGTACATGCCTACAACATAGTGTAATGCATTGGATCCCATTAGAACTCTATAGTTAAGTGCACTCAGGATAGAGTAGTATCGTGATGGGTGATTGCTTGGTAAGTCCTAGTGTTTTACATGCCTATGGAATTTTATAAACTTAGACCAATTTATCCCAAATGCATCATGGGAATTGTTCTCCTCTCACTCTCTCATATATAATTGAAGTGAAGGAATCCATTTAAGCATGAAATGGAGTTTGATGTAAAGCTTGTTGTGAATGAAGCGTAGCCAACATCTCTTTCTTTTCAAAGATAAGCTACCCCATTCTGCCAGTTTGTGTTCTACAATGTTTTTCTCTCTTATTCATTAATAGAAGTTGGGTTTCACTGTATTTATGTGTTCTCTACTATATTTTGTTTTTGTCTCATTTAATTCTCAGCATAATTCAAATTAGTTGTATCAGAGGAGTATGCTCCTTGTTATTTCTTATAGCAGGTCCCCAACGAGGTCAGGATATAGAGAGTTGGGTCTCAAGCTAGTTTCTAATGAGGAAAATTGTTCTCTCCAACCCAATAAACCTCCCATGGAAGAAGAAAAGAGAGATTACAGAGAAGGAGATCCTTTCAATATGTTGCTCGAGGATTCCCTCGTGCAACAGAGGAACGAGATGATGGAAAAATTCACTCAGATCCTTCAAATACTACCGATGGACATGGTCGAGGCATCTTTGACAAGCATCCATTTTGGAGGTGCATCACTCTTCAAGATACAAGTCAATTATTATATCCCCTTATTTGAAGACCAGATAGATGTGAATGCTCTAGAAAAATGGTTGAATCTACTAGAAGGTTATTACTCTTTCCAAAAACTTTCTGACAGTGTAAAGATCACCTTCACACTCCTCAAATGCCTTCCCCATGTCAAATCTTGGGGGGATGGTTATTGGGATAGGTACATCGTGGGTGAATCTACACCATTTGGGAGAGAACCCACTTGTGTGGTCTTTTTATATGCCCTAAGGGAGGAGTTCTACACTGTTGGAAACTTTGATGCCCAATACATGAGATGGACGACTGAACGTTAGAAAAGAGGCCAAACATTGTCGAAGTACACTAACATATTTAATACCTTGTGATTTTTTATCGCACAATTTGTAGGTTGGGAAAATATTGACCTAAACCACAATATGGAAACAACTAAGAGAAAACCTACCCACTGCCACCTTATATAGGTATTCTCGTTACTTTAGTGATGATAAAATCATCACAAGGGGTGAATCTAGGGTGACCCTAGGGGGAAATGAGACGAAAAGTCATATTATGAAATGAAATCCCCTATAGGTCAAGTTTCTAGATGGAAGAAGGCTTGAGGATGAGTATCTGGAGTGGTTTAAGGTTTCCAAGTCCTTGGGTACTTGTTGAGAGTGTTTGTACCTGCCCGAGACACAAGAAAAAAAAATTGTACGAAGTATATGTTAGGTGGACAAGCAATTTAAGCTTGTTTTCCCTAATTGCAACAGTAAACAAAAATATAGATCAGTAATGAAATCAAGTAACTAACACATATTTAACCACTTAAAGTATCAAATATTAGTTGAGTTATGAACCGTAAAACATGTAGATAAGTTCTCAACACTTTAGCACAACTCTAGTGGTATTAGATGGTTGTAATGATAAGTTTTCAGAGTATATTTATGACATCCAAGTGGTTGTAGCAATGATTTTATACAAAATAAAATTTTAACCACGAGAAAGAGCAAGTAATCCAACCAAAATTTCACCAATTAGTAGCACAATGAAAATAATGGGTTACTAGCAAAATTCCACGGTCAAGTTGCAATTTAAAGTTAAGCGAAGAATATATTTTGTTGCAGCCCTAATGGTTGTAGATTTTAAGTTGTTATATATCCAAGAAAACTAAGAGAACTAGGACGCCCTAGAGGGTTTAACAACCTCAAGGCATCCACAAAAGATTCCAACTTGAACAAGATTGATATCTCACCAAAACACATTTACCAAGGCAAACAATTTATTTCTCCAATGAAAAAAATCAGATTAGTGCCTTTAAAATATGGGTGAATGGAGTCTTAGAAGTATGAGTTATATCAAAGGGATGCAAATCCTTTTACTCCCTAGGGCATGCCAATAAAACTAGGACAAATCTAGGAGGGTGTACACACTCGTACTTTTCCTAGCAACCCTTACAAAAATGACTTATAAACTTAGCAAATAAGATGAAGCTTAATGGAGGGTGTATACAACATACTCATCCTAGAGTTTCAACAAAAAATGACCAAGAACAAGCAATAAATAACTAACAATTACATATTTTCCTTACCAATTCCAAGAAAAATGCAAGACCAAACCCTAGATCACCAAGAAATTACCATCCAAGAGAAAGTAAAGAAACCTCCAAGAGGTGTGCACCAATTAGCTTCATACATTCAACCAGAGATAAAACCAAAAATAATTTGCAAGAGAGAGAGATACCAAAATGCTCAAGTCTGGCGAAAATTCCAACCGTTAGTCTTTTAACAATGGGAGAGTTATGATGAAAAATGAAATAGAGTTGATCTCTATTTATACAAAAAGTTCAAATATATGTTTGTCCAAAAAGATTAGGGTAAAACAAAAGATAAGGGTAAACATCCCTTTGTTGGCATATTTATTACGGGTAGATAGAAGGAAGAGTATTTGTTTTTCATTGATGGCAAGCCCAACCCAACGATGATGAACAAGAGAAAGTGGCAAGACCAGTAGCGCAACGATGATCGCATGGCAGAAAGTCGTGAAATGCGAAATGCCAAGAAAATCCTGAAATGTGAAAGATTAGAGCATGTCAAAGACTCCATTTCAGATTTTTGCAGACCGGAAAATCGGATTTTCGGATACCGAGAGTTGGAAGTGTAGAAACACTTCACCATAGGAGTCATGAAGTCGCAAAATGTGAAACGCCGAAATCCCGAATCAGGCACAACAAACACGACGAAGGCCCGTGAAGTTTTGAAATCACGATAAGATATGGACCGTTGGGGCCATAGGACATGTGGCGAAAGATCATCATTTCGCTGACTAGAAAGTCAAAGGAATGGGGTTCCCTAACCTCTCGAACTCATGAATGCCGAAATCGCGAAATGCAAAATCATGAAATGTCAAAGACTCCATTTCGGAGTTTCGGATACCGGAAGTTGGAGATGTCAAGAAAACTCACAAAAAGAATGTTGAAATCGCGAAATGAAAAATCGGGAAATGTCAAAGACTTCATTTTGGAGTTTTAGAGTTTCGGGGATTGCGACATAGAGCATCAAGATATCTCATCACAAGAATTGCCGAAATCGTGAAATGCCGACATGCGAAATCGCGAAATGCCGAAAGGGACTATTGTGAGTCTCGAAGACTCAAAGTGAAAAACGCCAAAATCTCGTCAACCGTTCGATTAGGAAAAGAAGGGATCAGATTATGAAGTTTTGTGGACCGTTGATCTAGATCCATTTCGGGGAACGCAACTTGGAAAGTCGAGATGCTTCTCAACAGAAATTCGCGACATGCGAAATCGCGAATTGTCTAAATACGAAATGCGAAAGACATTTTATTTCTTGTAATCCAACGGTGTAGGTGAATTTGAATATGATCGGAGGGATACTGTTTCACCTCACAGTTAATTGATCAGTTATGATTCAGTTAGCAAAATGGATTCATGATTCTTGATTGATTGGCGATTCAGTTTCTGAGGTGTGTGTGAATAAAAGAAGATATGAGACGACTGTGAAATGTTGGTTGTTCTGACTGAAAAATGAGTTGAACTGTAGAAAGGTAAAACTACAATATGTGCAGTGTGAAGAAAGCTCAGAGATAAGGAACATAATATGAACAGAAGAGAAAAGGTGAAGAGAGAAGAATGTGCACATATCAAAAAGCATGAGAAGGACAGAGAAAGAACAGATAGAAAGAGACAACAAGACAAGCCAAGAATGAATAGAGCAGAAGAATAGTGTAACAGAGAAGAATTGCAGAACAGTGAAGGAGTGGTAAGAATTGATTTATCTGTGTAGTTGGTTATTCAATCATTTATTTATAATAAGGGTGGTAGGGAGGTGCTAGGGAGGACTGTTGTCCTCAGAGGTTCAAGTGGGTGCTTGAACATAAGGAGTTGTAGCTTCCATCTGGTTGCAGCCAGAAAAAACCAGGGTGGCAGGGTGGTGCAAGGGAGAATAGTTGTTCTTTGTTATACAGGTTTGTGCCTGTGTGACTGGAAGTTGGTGCTTCCATCCATTTGGTGCTGGAACACTTAGGGAGTTGTTGCTTCCTTCTAGTGGGTGCTAGAGAAACCAGAGAGTTGGTGCTCTCAAACAAGTTGGAGCTTGTAAAACAGAGGTAGTAGCCTCACATTGAGTTGGTGCTCAATTATAGATGATGTACATAACTTAAAAGACTGCCTATTATTTCGAAGAAGAAGAGGTTTTCTCCCTTTATGGGTTTCCTTGTGAAAATCTGTCTCTGTGTATATCTTATGTGTGAGTGATGCTCATTATTTATGTTTTCCATATGTAGTATAATATTGATGGTCATTTGGAGAAAGATTAAAAACGGTTTAATTGAGTTAACATTGTTTAAGCACAGTAACAATTGATTCACCCCCCCTCTCATTTGTCTTAGTAATATCAACATCCTTATCTTTCCCCTTTACAAAATAATAGTATTTAGTTCATACTTTACACATAAAAGAAACCCTAGAAACATGATGTCACCCTCTTTTTGGGCAGCGTTTGGCACTGTTGGTCAAGTCGTTGAGTTGGAGAAGGAAAGGTTGGGCGTCCAAAGGCCAATAGTCTTCAACCAATACATTTCTTCCTAGATCCATGAGCCCCTTCATTTAAAGCATGCCAATTTTCCATCATCACCATCAAACCCTAGCCCTAGGTCACGTCAAGCCCCAAAAAGGTGACATTTTTCCCCTTTCAAGCAAGTCGTTTGGCATGTAGGGTGTGGGAAAGATCCTCCAAGGCGTCCTCCAGGCCTCCAAAGGCATGCCATCACCATCTGTGTTGGTTGTGGAGCCTGATTATATTCATGATTCAGAGGTTTGTTTCAGTCATGATTGGACCCCATTCCCTAATGGGGG
>ML776710.1:409224-453638 GCA_009831015.1 Picea engelmannii | reverse complement strand
CCCTAGAAAAGGATTCGAGGGCAGTGCTCCCGAAGTGAAATATTGGGAAAAATTGCCTTGTAGAATGTTGTAATTTCATAGTCAATCTGGACCGTTCATTATAAGGTCGCAAATCTAATGGTAGAAGTTATTTTAGGGATTTTTTCCCTAGAAGGAAACCCTATTTTATGAGGGAATTGTTTTACGATTGTGTATGTGTTTGATTAGTATTCTGAGAGAGGATATTGTGAGAGAAAGAAGAGGAATTTACAGTGGGTGTGTTGTAAGTTGTATCCCTTCCTTTTGTTGGATAATAAAAAGGAAGGACCTGACAATTTCTCTGGTGGACGTAGCCCACACTAGGTGAACCACGTATATCTGTGTCTCTATTGTATTATGTATCTTCTGTGTTTTATTTCCGCATTTTTTCTATTGCTCTACGATCCTGTTTTTCTAACAATTTGTAGTGTGGGCCTTTGGAATCCAACCTGTGGGCTTCAAGCCCCATGGAAGCCCAAGCTGGGCTTGTTCTTCCAAAATTGTCCACCAACTAGGTCACACAAAGAAAAATGGATACACCCTCCAAGGATCTCAATTTAAATGCATCATGATAAGTAAATCAAATCAATAAAAGATCCATCTAAGCATGTACATCCAAACCACCTCATCAAAATAAGTCAATGCGCAAAGATCCTATGCAATTCTCCAAGTTTAGGTATGGGAGGGTTGACAAAACGACCTATTGGGTGAATCGTACCTCAAGTTTAGGGGTGTTTTCTTAGGGTTCCTTCTTCTAAGTCATGTGGATGAGGTTTCATGGATAGGGGGAATACTTTTGGGCATGGGGTTTCTTGACATACAAGGGGTTGTAGTGTCTCATATATGGGTGTCGTTGTAGAGGGTGTGTTGCACCTTCATTTTCAATGCAACCTTTTTCCAAGCCCATTTATTGCCTTTTATTCTTTGAATATGTTTCCAAGTTGAAGCCAAGGTGGGGATTCTACCTAATCATGAAAAAATGTGCTCACCTTGACTCTACCCTGGTCACATTATGCTTCCCCAAGTTGAAAACATGTTTGGGGATTCTACCTAAGAATTAAAAACAGTTCCCACACATGCTCCACCTTGGTTGGAGTTTTGTATTAGTTATTTTTCATGGGTCCCATCAGATTCTTATGAGAGACATTTCATTTTTCTTGGGATTCTTGGGCGAGCATATAGAAGCTTAGTTATTGGATTTTATATTTTTCTAGCTACAAGCCTCTGGGCCTTCATCCCCTTCTTCCCATGAAATGAGGGACAACCCCTTCATGGATCAGTACACCTAAAAATACCAAAAGATAAGGAGACGAGGGGATGAAGTGTGGAAAGTGAAAAGTATGGTAGGGAATGGCACGATGACTCATTCAGAGGACCTCCTAGTAGAAAACCTATCCCTAAGGGTGACCCACTTTCTAGGGTGAAATGTCAACCACCAAATTAAAATAGGGCACAGAGCATAATGTCCAAGAAAATGTTACATAATCAAAAGCGGTAATAGATGAAACAAACTCAAATGCCTCAAATATTGAAATGACACTCACCATAATACCTGGCTTGTACCTCATGGAGAAAGACCCAATGTCTTCTGAAAGAAAAATGATGTGGTGGATACCATCATGATGAACCTGGAGTTGTAGTGGCGAGGTGGGTGTTTGTCTATGCAAGTGGACATTGTTGGTTAGGTTATCTCTCGGTACTCCATGTCTGCAACCTGAGGGCCTCGAGACATCATGTCCTTGATTATCCCTAGGATTTGGGGATAACATATGGTTCGTACTTGGGGACATGTGCTCGTCATAGAGTGCATGAGAACTGCAACATCTCCTGGTGGACTTGTGCTTACGCTTAAACATAAAATTGTAAAATCTAGGGTGGTTCTAGCACCCTTCGTCCACATATATCAAAACCAAAAATGAAAACTACTCTAGAAAAGAAAAAATTTAGCATTTTTTCAAAAATTTTAAAACTAAACATGAAATCAATATGCACGTAGAGAAAAATGAAATATGAAATGCAGCCAAACTACCATGAGAAATCAAAATGAAAATGCAGGAAATCAAATGACCAACCAAGTTACCTGGGGCCTGGTCCCTGAAGAATTCAGGTGCTCTGAATGTAGGGCCAGAGAAGAGACCCATCCACTGGTAAGGGCATCTTTCTCCCATCCAATGTTTTCCAATAGTACTTCTCTTTTTTGGACTTCTTCTTAACAATGTAATGGCCAAGCCACGAGTTGTCATACTTTTGGTCATATTTAGGCTTTCCCTTCTTTTTGTCCCACATGAACGCAAGACTTCATTCATTGTATTTTATTTAAGGTATATTATCAATGTAAGGATAGGAAGGAGGTCATGTGTTGAATTCATTTTTGATGGCTTCTTCACATTCTTTGTCTTTATTATCTTATTTCTTTAATATCTAGATGGACCCTGGCTTTTTACCTGGGAACTGTGCAAGATTTTATTTGTATTCATATGTCCTTGGGATTAGCATGTATATGCAGTCATCTTGCATGAAAGGTAAATCCCGTGGATCATACTAATTATTTTCTGGAACCTCATCGAACTCATCCTCAGTTATATAATTAGGGTCGTTCAGATCCATCACATGATTTTCGGCTCACTCTCAACTATATAACACCTCAAAGGTGTCATCACCCATGGGAATGTGTGCATGGGTGAGATCCATGCTAAGAAAACCACCAAAAGAAGCATACCAACTCCTCGACAAGAGCATCCCCCAAGCGTCTGGGACATCAATTACTACTATGTTCATAAGGAGGTTGATATGTGGAAAATCAATCAAGAATACCTTAACGTTCTCACATAGTGCATAAAACTTGACCCTCTTAGAGTCAATGCCACACATGTTTATGTATAGTCTAGTCATCTTGAATCCAATTTGTTCTATTATTTTCGAAGACATGACATTTGTTGAGGCCCCAGAATATAACATACAGTTTTTTAGGCAGAGGCCATTCATTCCCAAGGAAATATAGAAAGGAGGGTTGTTGTCCCTTTTCCGATCGAGATACATGGTGTTCAAAATGATCAGAGTGTCCTCCTTATCAGTCAGTACCCGTAATAAATTCAATACTTCCCTCCTTACAGAATGGATTTTTCACATTTGTGTCACAGGGACCATCATATTCAACTTCCCAAACATGGTTGCAATGTTTATGTTCAATCGAATCTCATATTTTGTTGGAGTTGGATTTGGAAGAAACTCATGTAATCGAGGTGGAAGTGGTGGGTCCACCTTAACTATATATGGAGGAGGAGAAATAGATTGCGATGGAGGGGTTGAAGATTTGTTTCTTCTAGTGTAATTAAAATATTCCCTCTTCCTTAGTTCCTTCCTATTATCGTCTGTCAACTTATTTAAAACATGGAGTCTCGCCTCTCTTTCTCCCTTTCTTCTAGAATTTCCAATTTGCCCATGTGTGACCTCCTCCTATTGGAGGTTATAGATCATATCCATGAATTTCATAATGTCGGTAGAATCCTTTTCTTGTTGGGGGCACTCATCCTCAGCGAGGTTATTGGCATAGGGAACACCATGGTGTATGATCTATGTTAACCATTTCAACTAGGTTTTAAGTGTAAAGATCCTTTGCCTCTTGTTGAGGACATGGTTTCCAACCTATGGAATCTCTCTGTTTTCCAACAAACTGAGGTCTGGGGGAAGATTGAATTATTTCCACAGTCGTTAATATTCCCATGATCTGATTATGATCCTGGACGAATTGAGTACTCATATGATTTATCTTCTGAGTCAAGAAGGAAATTGGATAAGGAACACTGCTACTGGAAACCTTAGTCTTTTCTTCTTCCTTGACATGAGGATACAGAAAAGGATCAACCTTTAAGTCAAGGATATTTTCTTCAATCTCTACATTGTAGTCTTTGTATTGTGCCAAGGTGGTGGGATTCTTGTCCTTCAAAATTAAATGGAATTTCCCATCGAATGCATCCATATAGATGAAACAAACATCTGCAGTTGTAGGGAAAAAATCTGTTAGGATTTGATTGTATAATCTATCAAAACTATTTTCAAATTCACTCATTGTCTCATTCTCCTTCTTCTTTATCTTATTGAATTGAGCCACGAGCATCCCATGGTATTTCTTAGTTGTCCATTTGTTTTTGAATAACTTGGAAAATTATTCATAACATGCTATGTGATTTTCAGGTAAGGCTATGAACCATATCTGAGCGTCTTCAGTAAATGATGAGGATAGTAGCTTCATTGATACATATTCATGTTCTACTTATGCATTTTCCATGTCTCTTCCTATGGCATAGAGATGATCGACAACGATGATCACATTATTTCTTGAAAACTTTGGAAACCATTTATGAGACTCTTTTGGCATGGTACTGGGATATCCAGGGATGGTGGCCATGTTCAAGGGATTATAGAGATCTTTTCCCAAGGTTGATCCATTGGAGAAAGGGGAAGAGTACCTTGGAAAAGGGTTTTGACAACGGGAGACTTAAGAGGAGGCATTCTTCGGTAGAAGTTAAAAGGTTTGAATCTCCCTAGGGGAAAAGTCTTAATGGAAGATAGATTCTAGGAAGGTGGAGTCGTCAGATGAGCTTCAAGAAAAGCTAATCAAAGGTGGAAGGGGAATGTCCTTCAAGTGGAGCCGTCAGGCAAGCTAGGGGTAAAGGCTTTGGGATGGTAGCTTTCCAATGTGTCGTTAGTGTTAAGAAGAGGATTAATAATCCTCCCCAGAAACGACGCCAAAATAAGATGAATATTAATGGAGGGTGTATACAACATACTCCTCCTAGGGTTTTAACAAACAATGACCAAGAACAAATAAGAAAGAACTAACAATTTCTTATTTTCCTTACCAATTCCAAGAAAGATGCAAGACCAAACCTTAGTTCACCAAGAAATTACCATCCAATAGCAAGTAAAGAAGCCTCCAATAGGTGTGCACCACTTAACCTCATCCATTCACCAAGAGATAACACTAAAGATCATTTGCAAGAGAGAGATATACAAAAATGCTCAAGTCTAGTGAAAATTTCAGCCATTAGTCTTCTCACAATGGGAGAGTTATGATGAAAAATGAAATAGAGTTGATCTATATTTATACAAAAAATTATAAGATATGTTTGTCCACAAAAATTAGGGTAAAACACCAGATAATGGGTCAACAACCCTTATCTTTCCCCTTTACAAAAATAATATTATTTATTCATACTTTGCACATAAAAGAAACCCTAGAAACATTATGTCACCCTCTTTTTGGGAAATGTTTGGCACTTTTGGTCAAGTCGTTCAGTTTGAGAAGGAAATGATAGGCCTCCAAAGGCCAATAGTATTCAACCAAGATGTTTCTTCCTCTATCCATGGGCCTCTTCCTTCAAAACGTGCCAAGTGTCCATCATCACCACCAAACCCTAGCCCTAGGTGATGTCAAGCCCCCAAAAGGTCACATTTTTTCCCTTTCAAGCAAGTCGTTTGGCATGTAGGGGGTAGGAAAGATCCTCCAAGGTGTCCTCTATGCCTCCAAAGGAATTTCGTCATCATCCATAGTGTGGGCCCTTGAAATCCAACATGTGGGATTCAATCCCCATGGAAGCCCAATTTGGGCTCGTTCTTCCAAAAGTGTCCACCAACTAGGTTCTGCAAAGACAAATGGATACGCCCTCCAAGGATCTCAAGTCAAATGCATCATGATAAGTAAATCAAATAAATAAAATATCCATCTAAGCATGTACATCCAAACCACCTCATCAATATAAACCAATGCTCAAAGACCTTATGCAATTTGCCAAGTTTAGGTATGGGAGGGTTGACAAAATGACCTATTGGGTGAATCATACCTCAAATTTAGGGGTGTTTCCATAGGGATCCACCTTTGAAGTCATGTGGATGAGGTTTCATGGATGGGGAGAATACTTTTTGGCATGGGGTTTCATGAGATACAGGGGGTTGTAGTGTCTCATCTATGGGTTCCTTTGTAGAGGGTGTGTTGCACCTTCGTTTTCAATGCAACCTTTTTCCAAGCCCATTTATTTCCTTTTATTCTTTTAATATGTTTCCAGGTTGAATCCAAGGTGGGGATTCTTCCTAAGCATGAAAAATCATGCTCACATTTACTCTACCTTGGTCACATTATGCTTCCCCAAGCAGAAGACATGCGTGGGGCTTCTACCTAACCATTAAAAACAATGCCCACACATGCTCCACCTTGGTTGGAATTTTGTATTAGTTATTTTTCATGGGTCCCACCAGTTTCTTATGAGAGACATTTCATTGTCCTCGGGATCCCTAGGCACGAATATAGAAGGTTAGTAATTGGATTTTATCTTTTTGTAGCTACAAGCCTTTGGGCCCTCATCCCCTTCTTCCCATGAAATGAGGGACAACCCCTTCTTGGGTCAGTGCACCCGAAAATCCCAAAATATAAGGAGATGAGGGGATGACGTGTGGAAAGTGACAAGTATGGTATGGAATGGGTGCATGATGACTCGTTCAGAGGACCTCCCAATAGAAAACCTATCCCTAAGGGTGACCCACTTTCTAGGGTGCAATGTCTACCTATTGGTGATAGAAGTCACTCCTGGATTGCTTGCAGGAGCAGAGCCTGACGCCCATCAGTTTTATGTCACGGTAGTTTTTAATGGGTGATCAAATGGACAGAGACTCGGGGATATGTCACTCTAACTCAGAGACTGGGTCCGGTATGTAAGAAACAAAGGAGGTCTTGATCTAACTTCAGTCAGCGGGTTGATTTAAAAGGTGAACAAGTGGAAGACTTGATAAGAAGAGTGAAAAAACTACTTCAGGCAACAGGCCTTTCAGTAATTTGTAGAAGAAAAACCCTGAATGCGAGATCCTCTGGTTCAGGGCTTCAAGAAACTAAAAGGGGTACTTGACTGGATTCTCCAATTCCAAGTCATTCAGCATTAGGAAAATCACAAGGACTAATTAGAGACAATGCGACTGTTACAGTGATCAAATTCTACATCATCCTATAACAGCTACAACTCGACTGGATTCTCCAATTCCGAGCTTCTCTAACACAGTTGAACAAAGACGTGAAAGAAACTGACATTCATAAGGCAAGAAGTCTCAAGAGTCCATACATAACCAGAAATAATAGTGCTTCATTAAACTTTACAACCGGGAGCCTTTCTCAACCATCGATGCTTACAAAAATGGTGAAAATGCCTACATATACTCAAAACAATAACAACAACAAAATCGAGACGCTGCATTAAAAAAATTGCATCTGCATGGCTTCTGACAATCTGCGCATGCAGTCTCTGAATGATCGTGCACCTATGGAAGACGCAATCGAACTCCTGACAGTCCTGTGGGCGAATCGACGTGCTTTTAATTCATCACCGGAATTTCCTTTTATGGCAGAGATGATGTCTAACGACCACCAACTACTTTAATAACTGCTTCCTTGGGATTGAGAACGGCCTGGCCAACTCGACACCTTTGGGACGTGGAGGGACCCTCGCGCTGCCATATGGATTAGCTGAACGACCTGATGAATAGACGTGGAGGCCAGCGCGGAGTCTGGGGTGCATAATGGGAGTGGTGGATGGGCAGAGGCGAAATGATTGAAGGAGGAGAAGAGGTGAGTTGGGAGATGAGGGGGGAGAACACCTGGTAGGAGGTGTCAGGAGAAAACGAGAAAAAGGGAAAAGGGTGTACCATGAGGGTGAGTGAATGGGTGACGGGAAAAGGGGGAGACACATGGCCATTGGTGAGAGGAAAATGGACTAAGGAGGGGCCATGTTATGAGGTGAAGTGGAAGGTAGGCTGCAGGGGGAAGGCGGCTCGAGAGATGACATGACGGGGGAAGGACCCGCGTTGATTAAAGGCAGAGAGGCAAGGGAGATCTGGATCGCCTGTGCGCTGTTGATCTGGGCGCTCTGATCATAGCCGTTGAAGAGGTGCGCCCTTGATTCCGGACCCCCCCCCTCCGCTTAAAGGTATAAAGGCGAGGGGGGGGGGTCCAGAATTTCCTTGTGCGCCGTTGATCCAGTCGCTCTGATCACAGTCGTTGAAGAGGTGCATCCTCGATTCTGACCCCCCCCTCCGCTTAAAGGTAGAAAGGCGGGGGGGATCCGGAATCCGATGTGCGCCGTTGATCTAGGCGCGCGAATCTCTGCCGTCTATATTTTCTTGCCGCTTAAACACAGGCGCATTTTGCGTCCCGAACTTAGGGTAAGTGGATTTTTACCCGTTCCTTTGCGTTTTATCCCCCCTTACAAGAAATGTCGCTAACATTTGGCTCCATGGGGGATAGAGTCGTCCCTGTGATGCTCTAAGGACTTTTTTGGCAGATTCAATGCCTTGCTGTTGGGCTATGGAGTCACTTATTAAGATGAAAACAAAAACAATATTTACAAAAACAAAAGAGCCGACTGCGGCTCACAAAAAACATTTTTTCAAGAAATTCCCATTTACTGGAACATTAAAAACTTCTTTACCTTCCAAATTGTGCAACCTGTAAGTGTTGTTTGAAAACACTTCCGAGATCTTGAAAGGCCCAAACCAGAGGGCATCAAACTTATTGTTCTTTCCCCTTTCCTGCCTGGGTGCATCCCATTTGAGCACCAAATCGCCCAGCTCGAAATCTCTCTTTCTGCTCTTCCTGTCAAAAGCCTGCTTGATCTTCTACTGATGATCATAGGCCCTGTTCATGACCTGTTCCCTGGTCTGCTACACTTCCACTATTTGATGAACCCTTCTGACCATATGATCGGGTTCTCCTTCAAGATCTTGAAATAATTTCACCACAGACAATCCGAGTTGAGTAGGGAAAACAACCTCTGTTCCATAAACAAGTTGGAAAGGTGAGATGCCCAGGGACTTCTTTGATGTCACCTGGTCGACCCATAGAGAAAATTTGAGCTTTGAATCCCATGACCTTTTATTGTCTTCCAGTAATCTCTTAATGAGCTTGATCAGACTTTTGTTGGAAGATTCCGCCAGTCCATTTCCTTGAGGATAATAGGGAGTAGAGTGAATCAGTGAGATCTTAAACTGTTCACAGAACTTGACCAGAGGCTCAGACCTGAAAGAGGTGGCATTGTCAGTGACAATCCTGCTAGGGAAGCCAAATCTGGCTAAGATGTCCTCCAGGAAGATGATAATTACTTTGTGAGAAGTAATCCTGGTGGGGACAACTTCTATCCACTTGGTGAAATAGTCTGTCGCAGTCAGGATCCATCTGTGTTGGCCACTTGAGGGAGGATGAATTTCTCCAATGAAGTCCAATCCCCACTGCTGAAAGGGTGCTGAAACTATTACAGGTTTTAATGGCAGAGATTTGAATTGTTGCTTTCCTGAGAATTTTTGGCATTTGATGCAAGCTCTGATTTCTCTGCAGACATCAGGGAATAAAGTGGGCCAGTAATACCCAGCCCAGAGGATCTTGTGAGTTGTGGTCTTCCAGAAATGATGACCTCTGCAAATACTGCTATGGAAATCAAACATAACCTTCTGGGCTTCTTGCGGGTCCAGACACCTTAAAAATACCCCTAAAGGGTCTTTCCAGTTCAAGGCTTGGTCAATGAGGCAATACCTGACCGCCTTGAGCTTTAAAGCTCTCGCCTTGCTTTTTCCCATTCCATCGGGAGGCTTCAATTCTTGCAAAAAGTACAAGACATCCTTGTACCAGGTGCATGCTGCTAGTGATAAGGCACCCTGAGAATTCTTATTGGTCGACTCGGCTTGCGGATTTTCTGAACAGGCATCGATGAAGCTAATACCCAAGGCCTTACAATTGAATTCGGCCAGTAGCTTGGCTAAACCCTGCCCCTTTATCAACTTATTGGGCTTAATCCCCAAATCAAACTCTAGGATTTTGGCAATCCACTTACCTCTTCTCCCATCTATGTCGAGCTGTACAAGGATGTCCTTCACAGACGTTGAAGGAACGTATGCGGTCACCTTTGAGTGCAGGACATAGACTCTAAAAGCTTTGAGAGCTTTTACTAAGGCATAGGCCTATTTTTCCATGATTTCATACTTGATCTCTGCATCTCTTAATGCCTTACTGAAAAAGGAAATGGGTTGTTCTCGCCCCTCCTCATTTTTCTGCAACAAGACCGCTGCTACTGTATTGAAAGAAGCAAAAGAGAAAATTAGGAATTCTTTGGAATAGTTGGGACTGATCAGCACTAGTGCCTTATTCAATGCCCTTTTTATCTGGATAAAAGATTCCCTGGGGTCAGCGGTCCATTTCACTTCATTTCCCTTCCTAAGCATGGCTGTGATGTGTTTCACCAACTCAGCAAAATTTGAGACGAATCTCCTCAAGAAATTAATCTTCCCTAAGAAGGCCTGAACTTCTTTCTTGGATCTAGGAAGTGGCAGGGTTTGAATTTCCTCTACCCTTCTAGGATCAATCCTCACCCCTTCTTCTGATACAATATGGCCTAATAGCTTCCCCTCCTGCATAGAAAACAAATATTTTCTGGGATTTAAGGATAGGCCATACCTCCGACACTTCAAAAAAACTTTCCTTAGATGACCGCAGTGCTCTTTGTCAAACTTGGAGAAGACTGTAATGTCATCCAGATAGATCACCACAAACTTATCTTTCTCCCCGATGAAAGCTATGCCCATGGTTCACTGAAAAGTTTCCCCTGCATTCATCAATCCAAAAGGCATTTTGGCATACATGAATGTGCCCCAAGGAGTGGTGAAGGCCATTTTTTCTCTGTCCTCAGGTATGACTGATATCTGATTATAGCCTGAAAAACCATCAATCATGGATATCCTGGATGCACTAGTTACCTTCTACAGTATTTGTTCCATGTTGGGCAAGGGGTAATTGTCTTTCCTTGAGCTCCTGTTCAGGTTCCTGAATCAACACAGAGTCTGATTTCTCCACTTTTCTTTCTTACTAGGACCAAATTGGCCACCCACTCGGAGTATCTCAAGGGGACAATGATTTGGGCGTCTAGCAATTTCTTCACTTCTTTCTCCATGACAGGTAGCAACATGGGATTTATCTGCCTCAGCTTCTGCCTGAATGGTTTAGCCTCTTCTTTCAGTGGGATCTTGTGCTCAATGACAGATGTGTCATAAGTCTTGAGGTCTTCGTATGTCCATGCAAACACATCAGCGAACTCTTTCAGCAACTCAGTATATTCGACCCTCTATTCTATGGTCAAACTGCTTGATAATTTGACAAACCTAGGATCCTCCTGTGTGCCAATGTTGCATTTGGCTGTATCAGTATCTTCATTTGAAACCTTACCTTTTACTGCCACATCATTCCTATCAAATAGTCTTTCAAAAGGGACTAATCCCCTCGGAATGTGATTTCTAGGCAGCTGAATAATCTGGTGATTAGCAATTTTATTCGCAAATGCCTCAGGGTGAGGCTCGCCTTCCGGGTCAGGATCCTGATCAATGTGCAACGCCGAAAACTCGTCGACGGACTGAAGATTTTTTTTTATTTCAAGATCATCCTCGAATACCTCCCAATGCTTTACATTGTCCGGGATGGATGGTCTGTATCTTATTTCGACCTCACCATGGATCTTCGGCGGCAGAGGGACCCTGAACAAACTAGCCGAGACGACTAAGGAGTCGGACGAGGTATTTTCTTCCCTTGGGACAAAAGTAATGTTGAAAGCTGAGAAGAAATTATCAATCAGGTCCCATACCTCATTCCTGTAACTCATGAGCCGAGGATGCTTGGCCTGATAAACATTCCTGACCTGTTGGATTATCAATTCTGCATCTCCAAACACTGACAGCTCCTCAATTCCCATTTCTTTTGCAGCCCTCATACCAAGAAAAAGAGCTTCATATTCCACCACATTGTTGGTAGTTTCAAATTCCAGCTTGTATGACAGGGATATGGTCTCTTGACAAGGCGATATGAAAATCACTCCAGCGCCTGCGCCTATACTGGAGGAAGCTCCGTCAAAGAACATCTTCCAAACAGAGGTGGTTGGAGGAGGTATCTGCTGATTAAGAATGGGTTGCTTTCTTATCTGTAAAGGGACCTCAGGAGTTCCAGTAATCTGTAACAAACTAGACCCTAAGTCGGTGTCAAGGGCAAAGATGGGGTGGTTAGTGGGGTTTGTTTCATCACTGAAAATATAGGCTAGATGGGATTCTCTGTACAACCTCCTATGTTACCCTCCAAAGACCAAAATGGTGGCATATGTGAGATCCATCTGCAATGTTCCTCCAAGTATTTTAATCCAAGACCTTGACAACAACATGCCAAACTTGGGGGGAACGTCGGTTACCACAATATCCATGACCACACTTTTCATGGGTAGCTGAAACAAAGAAACCACCAGGTCTTTGATGACTCCTAGACACTGCACTCTCCTTGAATCAAAAGAATACAAATCATGATAAGCTTTTGTCACCTCCAGTCCCAATTCTTCCATTACTATTTTGGGCATAAGGATATGGGAAGCCCCTGAATCCATGAGGCAGTTATGCAGCACTTTATCATGTATATTCAGGGATGTGTAGAAGGGAGGGGATGAATCATCTCTATCTTCTACCATGGGCCCTAGGACAACTGTCGACTTTTCATCTTGAAGGTTCATTGAGTCAGAGGGAGGCTGAGGGGACTCAGATTGTAGCAACTTGGAGAGGGACCATTTGAAATCTTCATTTTTGACGAGTTCAGATAGGGGTATAGAAATTCTAATCTTCTGAATCTCATGCTCAAAATTGAAAGAGGGGACAGGCTTAGGAACTTCCCTTACCTCAATGACGGGCTCCTTGGCTGCTGACGAAGAATTCTGAGTTTTATTTTCTTTGGTAGTGGCTGCTGCGGATTTAGTAGGCCTATCTGCTATGAGGGGCTGGTCTTGGTTGTCAAAGTCTCCTTCTTTCTTCCTTGACYTGAGATTGTATCTGTTAGAGGTGTGACCGGTCCTTTCTCCCTTACCTAACTCATGGATTTGGATGTTCATTAGGGATTTTTCATATGCAGATTGAGTCAAATGGGGAAAAGGAGGAGCTTCTTCAACAYAATGAATTTCGGGGTCGAACTCRTCTATCTCCTCCCCTCCCTCATGAGTAACCAGGTTATTTTGGAGAGGGGTTTGAATCCTTTGATCTACTCTGTCTTTTTCCCTTTGTTCCCTTGGGAATGCCTATGGTCCATTGTTATTAGGTCTCTTRAAACCTCTACCATCAACATTCTGGGGATTTCTGTACATGGGCTTCCCTTATAATTCCCACCTTTCCATTCTAGCAGAAAGTGAATTGAGTACCCTAGCTGTCTCATTTGTCTGAAGGGGCAGGGGAGAGGAACTAGATGAGGAAGCCTCAGGCCTCTGCCTGGATATGTTTCTACCAGCAGTGTTCCTGTGTTAGTCAACAGCCAATATATTAGATTCTACCTCCACGGCTGCGTCCTGCATATGGGCCAGAGTAGTGGCTCTTCTTTCCCTCAACAGGAGGCAGAAATTGGGATCAAAGGCACTAGCATAAGTGATATTTGTAGAGGCTTCAGAGGGTTTTATCTCAGCAGGGATTTTGTTGTACATTTTATTAAATCTCTTGGAGAAGTCGGAGACAGACTCTCCTTCATTTCTCTTCAAAGACCCGAACTCTGTCATGTAATACATGAAGTCTTTTTTATCTCCCCACTGTCTTAAAAAAGCATTGTCTAAAGCTTCGATCCCATCAATAGATCCAGGAAGCAGGGCCTTAAACCATTTTCTAGCCTCGCCTTGGAGAATATGGACAAAGATCCTGATCCATACGTCAGCATGCATGATGTTATTATTATCTGTGAAACTGTAAAAGGCTTCTAGGTGCTCTTCTGCAGTTACGTCCCCCTCACTTGTAAACCTGGGCATCTGTTTGAGGTAACCATCTGCTGGGAGGGTGTTGAGAGGCTGCAGTAACACAAGGGGAGCATACCTAGTGGCTATGATGGCCTCCATTATGGTCATTGGGGGATTTGCTCCTGCCATAGGGATATTATGTGGAGGAGACCTGGGAGGAGAAGGAGCTCGAAACGGGGATACTAGGGATGAGCTTCTAAGGGGAGTGGGAAACAATAGGGGATTTAGGGAGAAAGCTAGCGAGCTTAAGTCAGCTAATGTTTCCCTTCGCGCAGAAGGGGCGACAGTAACAAGAGGAGAAGCAGTAAAGCCAGGGTTGGGGAAATCTTCTGTGGTCCTGGGTCTACGCTGAGGTACAACTTCAGGAGAAATGGGAGTGACAAGGATTTCTCCCTCTAATCCCAGACCAGGGGGGGAAACCTCAACAGGAACACTCCCAAAATTCAAGAAATGGGAAACTTCAGAAAGCGGCCTGCTAGGAAACTGAGGAGGAGAAAAGGGAGTTCTTACAGAAGGAGATGGCGGATTACCTAGTTCAGCGGCGACAAATTCTCCTTCAGAGACCTTTCCTTTTCCAAGGACCACCTCCTGATCAGTCTTAGGTGTAGCTAGAGGCAGTTGTGGATGGGACCGCGTGTGTCTGCCTCTGAAAGCCACAATTGACACGACAGGTTCGCCACAGTGGAGTTGTCACAATGGAGTCGCTAGGTGCACAGTAGCAATCTTCAGGGGCTCTGATGCCTGATGCACCTTCATAATCAGAAGCTCAATGTCGTTCAATCCCAGGGAAGATTTTCAACTTCGTCCTCGGCAACAACGCCATAAATGTTGGCGATAGAAGTCACTCCTGGATTTCTTGCAGGAGAAGAGCCCGACACCCATCAGTTTTATGTCACGGTAGTTTTTAATGGGTGATCAAATGGACAGAGACTCGAGGAGATGTCACTCTAACTCAGAGACTGGGTTCAGTATGTAAGAAACAAAGGAGGTATTGATCTAACTTCAGTTAGTGGGTTGATTTAAAATGTGAACAGGTGGAAGACTTGATAAAAAGAGTGAACAAACTACTTTAGGCAACAGGCCTTTCAGTAATTTGTAGAAGAAAAACCCTGAATGCGAGATCCTCTGGTTCAGGGCTTCAAGAAACTGAAAGGGGGACTTGAATGGATTCTCCAATTCCAAGTTGTTCAGCGTTAGAAAAATCACAAGGACTGATTAGAGACAATGCGACTGTTACATTGATCAAATTCTACATCATCCTATAACAACTACAACTCGATTGGATTCTCCAATTCCAAGCTTCTCTAACATAGTTGAACAAAGACGTGAAATAAAATGACATTCATAAGGCAATAAGTCTCAAGAGTCCATACATAACCAGAAATAACAGTGCTTCATTAAAGCTTTACAACCGGGAGCCTTGCTCAACCATCAATGCTTACAAAAATGGAGAAAATGCCTACATATACTCAAAACAACAACAACAACAAAATCGAGATGCTGCATTAAAAACATTGCGTCTGCATGGCTTCTGACTATCTGCGCATGCAGTCTCTGAATGATCGTGCACCTATGGCAGACGCAATCGAACTCCTGACAGTCCCGTGGGCGAATTGACGTGATTTTAATTCATTGCCGGACTTTCCTTTTATGGCAGAGATGATGTCTAACCACCACCAACTACCTTAATAAATGCTTCCCTGGGATTGAGAATGACCCGGCCAACTCGACACCTTTGGTACGTGGAGGGCCCCTCGCACTACCATCTGGATTAGCTGAACAACCTGATGAATAGACATGGAGGCCAGCACGGAGTCTGGGGCGCATAATGGGAGTGGTGGATGGGCAGAGGTGAAATGATTGAAAGAGGAGAAGAGGTGAGTTGGGAGATGAGGGGGGAGAACACCTGGCAGGAGGTGTCAGGCGAAAACGAGAAAAAGGGAAAAGGGTGTACCATGAGGGTGAGTGAATGGGTGACGGGAAAAGGGGGAGACACATGGCCATTGTTGAGAGGACAATGGACTGAGGAGGGGCCATGTTATGAGGTGAAGTGGAAGGTAGGTTGCAGGGGGAAGGAGGCTCGAGAGATGACATGATGGGGGAGGGACCCACGTTGATTAAAGGCAGAGAGGCAAGGGAGATCTGGATCGCCTGTGCGTTGTTGATCCGGGTGCTCTGATCACAGTCGTTGAAGAGGTGCGCCCTTGATTCCGGACCCCCCCCCTCCGCTTAAAGGTAGAAAGGTGGGGGGGGTCCGGAATTGCCTTGTGTGCCGTTGATCCGGTCGCTCTGATCACAACCATTGAAGAGGTGCGCCCTTGATTACGGACCCCCCCCCCCCTCCTCTTAAAGGTAGAAAGGAGGGGGGGGCTCTGGAATCCGATGTGCACCATTGATCTGGGCGCGCGAATCCCTGCCATCTATATTTGCTTGCTGCTTAACCACAGGCACATTTTGCGTCCCGAACTTAGGGTAAGTGGATTTTTACCCATTCCTTTGCGTTTTATCCCCCCTTACAAGAAATGTCGCTAACACTACCACCAAATTAAAAGAGGGTACAGAGCATAATGTCCAATAAAACATTACATAATCAAGAGCAGTAATAGATGCAACAAATTCAAATGCCTCAAATATTGAAATGACACTCACCATAATACATGGCTTGTACCTCATGGAGAAAAACCCAATGTCTTCTAGAATCCAATTGATGTGGCGGATACCATCGTGATGAAACTGGAGTTGTGGTGGTGAGGTGGGTCTCTATTTATCTCTCGATACTCCATGTCTACAAATTGAGGGCCTCGAGACATCATGTCCTTAGTTACCCCTAGTATTTGGGGACAACATGCTCAAATATGGGTATCAAAGACTTCGAGCGACACCTGGTCTTGAAGTACCACAGTTTTCTACATAGGTACATCCAAACATAGATGAATTTCTTGGACATATCCTCACTGGGAGCTGCTTTTCTATATGAAGTCATAATTGAGAAGAAATTCAAGCAGTGGAGTAAGCGAGAGTTTAGTTTTTAAAATATGCCACGAAAGAAGCATGGAAAAGGAAACCCTAAATCACAGAACGAAGTAAAAATCAGCAAGGAAGGCCAACCTCAAGAGAGCCAGTCCAAGACACAGGAAAATAAGGGTAATGGGAAGTTTAATAAAGACACTAGAAAGTCATGTGAGTTCCATAAAATCCCCTGGCACAACACCAATGAATGTCATTTGAAACATTCATTGGTGGTCGATCTCAAATAAAAATAATCAAAACCTAACTCGGACTTTAATTTAGAACACAATAAAGGGAAATGGATCATTTATGTAGAACCCAATGCTATCATCATGATCACAACAATACAACTAGAAGAACCAAAGGATATTGAGGATGGGGAGCACCCCTTCCACTCACAGATGCGGGTAACAGGGACCCAACTACATTTTATTGTTGACAATGGGATTCAAAAGAACATGATCTCAGTTGAGGTTGTTAAGATATTGAAGCTTCCAATGATGCCACACCCCTAACCATACACCATTGGATGGTTGAGTCGGGGATGAGACATTTGTGTCAGCCAGTAGTGTGTATTTTCCTATGGCATCGAGACATTCAAGGATGAGGTAGAGTGTGATGTTTCCCCACTTGAAGTCTATGATGTTCTTTTAGAACAACCATATATGTGGAAACGTCACACTATCTATGAGTCTCGGCCCCGCAGTGCCATTTTTACTCTAGGAGGTCAGCTCTATAGGGTATTAGAGGTAGCTATGACTACTTCAACTTCATTGATCTTAGGAAACAATGCCACAAAGTAATCTCTCATACCACAAAGTTTTCCCTCTTCATGATCCAGTCAAATGGTGAAAATAAGGTCATTGTGACCACTACAGCCTCATCCCAAGACATTTCTATCTAGCAGAAGCAAGTCGACAAGATTGTAGAGGAGCACAAAGAGAATGAGATTCTTTCATATGTTTAGCATAACTCTATTGGCCATGACCCTTTTCATGTGTTTTTGGGGTTCCAACCATTAGCCTCCATTTATATATCTCTTCTTCCTACATCTTCACCGACAGATTCCTCCCACACTCATACCAAGGTAGATCATGTAGCTAGATCTATTTAACGGATCCAACACCTCTAACAGGTTCATGACATCCTTCCACACACAAAGTGCAAGAAGGATATCTACTTCAACAAGGAAAGCGATTCACCAAGGTTCATATTTAGAAAAAAATTCCCCATCTCTTGAGGGAACTTGACGCAATGGGGACCAATGCTTCCTAAGGGGCAAGGAATGATCTAGGTGGATCTCAGTGGCCATCCACCTTTTCCACAGAATCAACATTTTGAGCCTATGGTTTTGATAAACCGTGATATTCACCCTTTTGATGGGAAATGGAATGTAATTCCATATTCATTTGTTAACTACAGACATCATGTAATGATTTCCCAATAGTATTATGTACATGCCTACAATATAGCATTAATGCACTAGATCTCATTAGAAATTCACAGATAAGCGCTCTCAATCTATAGTAGTATTGGGATGGGTGATGGTCGGGAAGTCCTAGTGTTTTGCATGCCTATGGAATTTTATAAACTTATACCAATTTATCCCAAATGCATCATGGGAATTGTTCTCCTCTCACTTTCTTATATATAATTGAGGTGAAGGATGCCCTTTAAGCAGGAAATGGAGTGTGATGTAAAGCTTGTTGCAAATGAAGCGTAGCCAACATCTCTTTCTTTTCAAAGATAAGCTACCCCATTCTGTCAGTTTTTGTTCTACAATGTTTTTCTCTCTTATTCATTAATAGAAGTTGGGTTTCATTGTATTTTTGTGTGTAAATGTGGATGAACCTACACAGATAATATCTAGCTAGAAAAGGACATACACAGTTTGCAGAAAAAATGAGAAAAGACCGAAACGAGAGAGAGAGAGAATCAAAGAATTGTATTAACTGAATGAAAAAATGATACAATACAAGTGATATACACTACATATCTCAACTAATGCACCATAATGAATGATATAATGCGCCATAGTGGTGGTCTAGAGTGATCTGGACATACACTGATAGTCACGGGAGTTAACTGCCACCTAGTCTAACTCAACTAGCCTCTCAGTCCTCAGTTTATTGACTAAAACAGAGTGAAATGAGGAGGAGATCATGGAAGCATCAGTAATGTGCCACTCCGGTGATAATCCTAAGGACAATGTGCATTATCAATGATGATCCCATTGTTGCATGGTGATGGAACCAATGTGCCATCAAGACTCCACTCAACTGATCCAACTGAAGTGTGAACTCGAGAGAATATTCCCCTAGAATGTAGGAAAAGGAATTTTCTCCCTAAAATGTAGGAGACTAGATAATAACTAATAAACATAGGGAAAACCTTAGGAAAAATAAATCCTAGGTGTGTGTGAAGTATCTCCAACACCCCCCTGAAAATCACTATGGTGAAAATAAAAGAATGGGTCCTGACAACGAGGCCATGTTAGGTACCCAAAAACAAAAGACCCATTGAGATAAATGAGTAAAGAGGGAAAACCACCCCTCAAGGTACAATGTATCAAAAAATAACTGACAATTTCTAGGCAACTATGTCCTTCACTCCAAGACAACTGCGTAGAGAATGGAACTTTTTCTCAGTGAAGGTCTTGGTGAAGATGTCTGTAGTCTTTTTTGCTGAAGGAAATAATTGCAGGTCGATGATCCCCTAGTGTTCTAAATCCTGGATGTAGTGCTTGTGGATTTCGAAGTGCTTCATTCGCTGCCTCTGAACTGGATCTCTACAGAAATTCAAAGTGCTCTAGTTGTCACACTAGATGATGATCGACCGGTGAAAATGAATTCCCAACTTAGTGAGAGAATGTTGTAGCCACATAGCCTGAATGGTTATGTTAACTACCCCTCTGTACTCTGCCTCAGCTGAAGATAGAGAAATATCATCCTGCTTCTTACTTGACCAACAGATGGGCCCAAAACTGAGACTAAGAGAGCAATGAGATGTGGACTTGTGATCAATGTTGTCTCCAGCCCAGTCAAAATTAGTGAACGCGATGAGGTCCAATGCAGATTATGTTGCATAGTGAATCCCAAAGGTGATGGTGTCATGTACGTATTGAAGGATATGCTTTGGATCCTTCCAATGTAGCTCATGTGACTCTTACATGGACCGAAAGACTACTCTAACTACATAGGAGAGGTATGGTCTGGATTTTATGAGATACAACAAGCTCCACACTAGTTGTCTGTATAGTGTTTTTTCCACCGGTGGAGTTTCCTCACCATCTTCAAGTATGACTCCTGATAGGAAAGGAGTAGGGGCAGAATTGTAGTATGTCATGTGGAATCTATTAAGGAGATCTCGTGCATACTTGTCCCAAGACAATTTGATGCCTAATGCATCCTGATTGATATCGATACCAAGGAATAAATTTAGTAGACCCATGTCCATCATCAAGAACCTGTCATGTAGAATCCTCTTGACTGTAGCAATCGTTGAAGTCGAGCAATCGGTGATCAACAAATCATGAACATACATAACTAGGAGTAGAAGTGAATCAGTCATCATGAGCATGTAAACATTCAGGTCTGACTTACAACATACAAATTTCTGTGACAGAAGGTAGGAGTCCATCTTGGCATACCATTCCCTCGGGGCCTGCTTGAGGCCATAAGGGGACTTCTTCAGTCGACAGATAAAAAATGAATCTTGCATGAATCCCTGGGGATACTTCATATAGATCTCCTTAGAGAGATCTCTATGAAGAAATACATTATTCACATCCATATGATGGAATTCCCATCCCTTGGATTCCACAATGGCAAGTGCCAAGTGTATGGAATCCATATTCTCTACTGGAGCGAAGGTATCGTCATAATCAATACCATGCACCTACTTAAATCCTTTGGTGACTAGGCTGACTTTGTATCTTCTAACATGTCCATATGTTGTGCTCTTGGTCCTGTAGACCCATTTGAACCTGACAAGTTTCCTTCCTGAAGGAAGGGGAACCAAATCCCAAGTTTGGTTCTCAAGGAGGGAGTTGTACTCCTCCTCCATGGTGGATTCCCAAAAGGGATTCCCAGCAGCCTCGCCATAGGACTGTGGATCTGAAGACTGAACCAAGAAAATATGTATGTGTGTAACTAGTTTGGTGGCGGTGAGTGGAAGAAGAGGATCCTTGAAATCAGATCAATTCCTCCTGGTATCACCTAGATCCCCAACAAGATCTCATGCATCCTGAAGAGTAGTATTTGACCACTTGGGCCTCGACTCTAGCTCTGCATGCACTGAATCAAGCTCTACATCTACATCATTGTGCATTGAATTTTCATCTGAATGTATTTAATTGGTATCTGAATCATTTGAATCCTTTGAATCATAACTCTCATCTGAAGAAGAGTCAGCATGTGCATGCTCATCATCTCTGATAGGTGGAAGAACAAAAGTGTCTGCATGCGGATCCTGAGGTGCATGTGAGATACTTTCCTCGAATTGGACACTGTGCTCAATGATGAGTCGTTCCATAGAGGGATCAATGATTCTGTATCCCTTCACACCATCTGGGTGTCCAACAAAGATACACTATGTACTATGTGGATCAAATGTCTTCCTCTTCTCGGAGGGAATCTTGGCCCATGCACGTGAACCGAATATACAGAAGTGGGTCACTTCTGGTTTGAGGCTACTCCAAGCCTCGAAGGGAGTCTTATCCTTGACAGATCTATGAGGATATTTTTTTTGGATGTAGCTCACAAAATTAAGTGCTTCATCCCATAATCTCTATGGAAGTGACTTTACATGCAACATACAAGATGCCATCTCTTTCATGGATCTATTCTTCCACTTAGCAACTTCGTTTTTCTACGGAGTATAGGGAACCATGTGCTGCAACTAAATCCCAGTCTCAAGACAAAAAAATTGTACCTCATGGTTGAAATACTCCCCCCAATTATATGTTTGGAGGACTTTGATCTTCCTTCCTGAGTGTGTCTCAACAAGGGCTTTGAAATCTTTGAGATGCTGAAAGAACTTAGATTTGTGCCTGAGAAAGAAATTCCAAGTGTAGCATGATAAATCATCAATAAAAGTGAGAACATACCTTGCTTTACTGATTGATAGATGTGGAAAAGGGCCCATGAAATCATTGTGGATCAGATCCAAAGGAGAGGAGGTCTTCTGAGTCTTTCCTTTTTCGAATTTCTCTTGAGGGTGTTTTCCAAGGACACATCCCTCACAAAATCCTTTGGAGTAGTGGATGTCAAGTATACCTTCAACCATTCCCTGCTTTCTAAGCTATTTCATGTATCTAAAATTTAAATGCCCGAACCTTTCCTGCCATATCCTACTACTTTCATCAGCATGCATAAGCAGTGATGCAGAATCTGATTCAATAAATTTAGAAAATGTGTAGTGTCTGGATTGGTGATTTACCTCACCAGTGGAAACTTTGGAATTGGTTTGCATGGCATAGATATCCCCAGCATCAGGTGTGAATATTACACTCTTTCTGGTGTCGGATTTTTTCATATGATACATGGAGAGAAGATTGACAGAGAGTTTGGGAATGTGTAGCACATTCTCGAAGCTCCCATTTGTGAGTTCAACTCTCCCTTTTCCAGTGACTTCGACTGGAGATTTGTCCCCCATCAGAATAGGAGGACCTTTTCATGCATCCAATGAACAGTAGACTTCCCTTGTGAATTCCATGTGGTGTGATGCACTTGAATATACAATCCAAGCATCAGGAGAGAAGTTAATGGAAATCAAAGCATGGCTAGAAATACCTTTCTTGGGGTTTTGATCTTCTTCCTTCTTCTTCTTGGCACCCTCAGGGATGCGATCTCCAAGGGTTTTTTTCTGAAGTATTTGTGCCATTTTATCTATTTTCTTCTGCATGCATGTAGATTCTGGATGGAATCCTCGTTGGCAATAAGTGCATTTCTCCCCTTCTCTTCCCTTTCCATCTTTGGATCCAGAGGAATCGTTGAAGGGTTTTGAGTACCCTTCCTTATTTGGATTTGTATGTGCCTTCCCTTTGTATTTGTTTTTAGATTTATGATTTTTGTGACTTCTCCCATCTTGCACAGGAAATGAATGCGCCTTTGATACATTGATTTTTCTCATGTTGATGAGCTTATTTTTCTCTTGTGTCAGAGACTCAATAAATACCTCAAGAGAGCGTATGGTCCAGGTGGCTCCATAGGTGATCCTAACTGAATGAAATTTGGATACAAACATTGAGTATTCCAGAACAATTTTGGAAATAATGGTAAGAATCATTTGTTTCTCCTCCTTAGATTTATCAACCCCGCAAGCCTTGAGTTGCGACAACAAATCCTTATATTTGGTAAAAAAATATTGGAGATTGTCGAAGGTTTTTGGATCCAAAGTGAGCAATTCCACCTCGAACATATGTCCCCTCATCTCATCTTGTTTTCAAAAAATTCCTTCCATGGTGGTCTAGACTTCATTAGGGGTTTTACATGAGGATATGTGAAAGAGGAGCTTAGGAGAAATGAGACTGCAAATAGTTCCATATGCTTCATCCTTCTGACTCAGATACTTGGATTTTTCTATGGCTGATGTAGGTTTGGTATCTGTGGCCATGGTTAACCTGTATAATCCTCGGATTCAAATATGCAATTTCATCTTGTGCTTCCATGCAAAGAAATTGTATGGTGTAAGAATTAATTCTTTTGGAAATTCCATTTTCCCAGTGTCTTCAATCTTTTGTACCTGCAAAAAGAGTCTGGTGTGTCTTTTTCCTAGCAATACATAGGCTTTGATACCATGTAAATGTGGATGAACCTACACAGATAAGATCTAGCTAGAAAATGACATACACTGTTTGCAGAAAAAATGAGAAAAGACGGAAACGAGAGAGAGAGAGAATCAAATAATTGTATTAACTGAATGAAATAACGATACAATACAAGTGATATATGTTGCATATCTCAACTAATGCGCCATAATTCATGAGCTAATGTTCCATAGTGGTGGTCTAGAGTGATCTGGACACACACCGGTAGTCACATGACTTAAATGTCACCTAGTCTAAGTCAACTAGCCTCTCAGTCCATAGTTAACTGACTGAATCAGAGTGAAATGAGGAGGAGATCAGGGAAGCATCAATAATGTGCTACTCTAGTGATAATTCCAGGGACAATGTGCATTAGTAGTGATGATCCCAATGTTGCATGGCGATGGAACCAATGTGGCATCAAAAATCCACTCAACTAATCCAACTAAAGTGTGAATTGAAGAGAATATTCCCCTAGAATGTAGGAAAAGGAATATTCTCCCTAAAATGTAGGATACTGGATAATGAATAATAAACATAGGGAAAACCTTAGAAAAATAAATCCTAGGTGTGTGTTAAGTATCTCCAATGTTGTGTTATCTGTTATATTTTTGTTTTTGTCTCGTTTCGTTCTCAGCATAATCTGGATCAAAGGATGAATGGTGGGGGGGTGAAAGTGTGCACTTTTTCATATGATAACATACTATATTATTATTAATGGTTAGGATGGGTAACCATAGTGTAAAAACCCTAGGTTCAAACCCTAATAGGTGTAGATCCCTTGTTTGTATGTTTGGTTGAAGGTATTTGACCTCTTGGAGGTGATTTCCTTATGTCATCAAAGGGGATTAACACATGTATGACAAACAAAATTGGCTTAAGTGGATATTAATAGGACAATTTATAAAAAAATTATGATAGTGCACACATTTTCCCTCGTAAAGTTGAGCGATGGGGGGCAAGCACAAGTGTACACCTTCTCCCACAAAGAGAGTGAATGATGACGGGAAAATAAATACATTATCTACACCTTCACACTCAAGAAGGTAGGTGATGGAAGGTGAAATTATACACGTATACATATATTAACATAAACTACTACTATTTACAAATTGAATAAGTGGCCCAAACACTTTGAATCAAAACATCAAACATAATATAATTTAATGTATGGATCTTAGTACCTACTTAACATTGTTTGTGCATCATGACATCCCTTGTGAGATCATGAGAATTATGGATTTTGGTTCCATGAATAAATGATATCAAGGATGGAATTTTATGACCAAATTTTCTGTCATGAGGTATTTTGATTATTTGGAAAACTATGCATGTCCATCATCAAGCTTTAAAAAAACAGGAGAATTAACTCGAAACGATGGGACATTCATATTCCATGAAGTACCCTCATACACTTTGTAATTAACATTAGGAATTAATTTTATGGGAATTGGATGTGTGATGTCTCATGTGGGTGGGACATTTTTCCTTCTTTCAACTTTCCATTCTCCTATGTCATGATTATGGGGGGAGGAAAACTCAAGAAACTAGGTTCTTGGAATAGTTTTGGTGAGGTAGCCGAGAATTTATCTAAGGTAGGGTTTTTATCAGCAATAGACTAGTGGTATGATATCATATGGACCCTTGGATTCCCTCTCTCCCAAGTCAATTTGGGGCCAGGAAATATGGAGGGACATAATCCCAATTATTGTCCATGTCAAACCATAGAAATGATGCGAAGTCTGAGGCACCAAGAGAAAATGCAGGGGGATACTTTGATAGCTAAGTTCAATATAAATAGCAAGGTAGTTAATTTGTAAGAAGCCAAAAAATTCAAGTAGATGTTGTGGAGACCATGGTAAAACAGGGAAAGTATATAGAAACGATAGAGGCACAATTTGAAATGTTATACTAGTTGGTATTGAGCTTCACCGGGAGCTCTTTAGCAACTTCTCATCATAGTCTTTCAATTGGGTCTACTTCAATCAACCCAACATAGAAATAAATAGTACAACAATTGTAGGAGGACATGGAAATGGAGCAAGTGGATCATGAAAAACAGTGGTAGAAGCTCAATATGGGAATTTCTGAACTTTTAAACTTCCAATATACTTGGAAACAATTTTGTATCTAGAAATTTTATAACTAGACAGATGGTAGATAGGTTATTTTTGTTTGTATTATAATGTTGTATGGTGCATACACAACACTTTCTTAATACAAATTTTTTCTGTTTGTTTAAAAAGAAAAATTAATAAATAATAATATTATTAAATTATTAACAATTATAATAATTAATAACAACCTCGAGGGTTAGCTCAATTGGTCATGAGCTAGATGTGAGAGCTATTATCTCTCCCCCAAAGTTGAGGAGGTCACAAGTTTGAATATATTTATCCCCTCAAGGTTATGCTCTATATTCAAGGTCAATAGTTACCTCGTTTACAATCCATGGATCATGGGAAAGTACTTGTAGGGTTTTTCCTTGGAAAAAAAATGATAATATTATTATTTTAATAGTAATTATTATTATTATTATTATTATAAGTTAAATTAAAAGTTAATTAAGTTGATAAATAATTGAGATTTCCCCTTTCTTCCATGGGTGTTCCCATTTCATAGATGGTTTAGCACTCCTCTGCAATCGATAATGATATAGCTTCCTCTAATGTCTCCTCTAGGGGGCCTTCCCCCCCGCCTTCTCTCCTCTTCTAGATATAAAAACAATGGATCTATTTCTCATGTGCATGATTCTCCCACTCCACCCTATGTAAGAAATGGAAATGTTGATGTCGCCAACTCCTCAATCAAAGAGCCCATGTCTAACTCTCACGTGCCTCCTAGAGAAGAAACAGAATGGAAATTGGAACAATGCATCCTGAAAGTGGTCGAGACACCAAGGTACGAGATCCACTCAAATCGGCTCAGCGCCTATGTGAAATTCATGAAGGACCATGTGATCATCAGTAAGTTTCTGGGAATCTGGACAATACAGAGAGATTTGGTTTCCTAGATCAAATCTCATTGGAAACCCACCTGTCACTTTGAATTTAAACTTGGCTCGAAAGGTTTTTTCACTATTATTTTAAAAACCCCAAGAATGAGAAATAATCTTCTAGAATGGCTCATATTTCTTCCATTCATTAGGGTTAATGCACCTCCACTATTGGATAGAAAAAATCAACCCTGATAAGGAAGACTTCACGTATGCCCCAGTATGGGTATGCCTCTAATCCCTCCCTTGGAGTGTTGGGAAGAATAAATATTAGGAATCACTGCCAACACCATGTGTACATATGTAAAATATGTTGAAGCAACCAAGAAAGGCCACTACACAACCTATGAAAGAATCTACATATACATTAATGTCTTTTTCCCCATTCCTAACTCAATCTGCCTAAGCTTCCAAGATTCCAATTGGATTCAAACCCTAGGTTGTGAATTTATTCCCTTTCGCTATCGTCACAACCATGAACATGGCCACCTCTATAGGGACTGCCTGTTTCCAAACCCCCCTAATCCCCCTAAATATGAACCTAAAAAGGATTATGATGGATTCACCAAGATAACAAATCAACGTAGATCCAATAGAAATATTGTCTCCCACGGTTCTTCTGGCCCTTTCAATAATCCTGATCTCAAAAATAGATTTGATGCTCTTAGAAATATACCCACTAACTCAAACTATGCCATTGATGAGATTCTCACTTCCAGTAACCCCAAAATCCGAAATCCTATGATCCCTCACCTAATCTTAAAGACCATAAAAATCCTAAAACCTTTGTATCCCCCTCCAATATGCCCCCTGGAAGATGTTCCCATGGTTCCTGAAAATGAAGATGGTATAGACCTATAACTAGATGAGATGGAATTAGATGGTATATACCTGGAAGGCATCATTGATTTAGTCCAAAGGTAGGACATGCAATCCATACCTCCAGATAACATCTAGTTTTTTTGCAAATCCCTTCACAATCGGAGAAAAGAGGCCCTCGAGACTTTAGGGAAACCAAGCCCAAATTGAAATCTTGGCATCCATCCAAACAAGCTTAATCCAAAAAAGACTCCAATCTTCAGCTCCTATAAGAAATAGGATACATCCAAGTTAACTCTAAGAAGAATGCTATAATAACAGATACATTCCAACCCTCCCCTAGTTTCCAATGAAAGTAGTTTCATGGAATATACGAGGCCTCAATTGTAAGAGAAAGCATAGGCTCTTATGAAACAAGTTTCACTCAAAATAACCAAATATGGTTCTTCTCTAGGAAACCAAATGTTCTAGGGTTGTTCTAGATAGCATTCTTTCCAAAATATCGAAAAATGGTTGCTCCATGGCCATTTATTCTACAGGTTCGGCAGGTGGCCTTGCAATCCTCTAGAACTATGACAAGATACTTATTGGGAATTTATTTTGTACCAAATTCAAAATTATAGAAATTTTTCCACCCTTTAGGTGAAGACACCTATGGGTTCATCACTAATGTTTATGGACCCCAACAACTTGGAGAAAAACTCAAGTTTCTTCAACAATTACAAAATATTTCAGATCTTGTGCATCCTCACTTTTGGATCATGGCAGGAGACTACAATCTCATCACTTATCTAGAGGAGACGAAAGGGGGTCTTAGGTTCCTTGATCCTGAAGGTTTGGCCATCAAGGATGTTGGTCCACTATTTTGACACATTTTTCACTTATCAGTTGGCCCTTTTTACTATCTTTACCTCACCTATATACTTGGTTATTACCCTTTTTTCCATGTTTCTATGTGTTTTTAAAGCCAAGTATTGTTAGAAAAACAGGATCGTGGAACAATAAAATAAAACAAATGTGGAAATAAAACATAGAAGATACACAAAAAAAATAGAGACATAGATATATGTGGTTCATCCAGTGTGGGCTACGTCTACCAGAGAAATTTCTAGGTCCTTCCTTTTTATTATCCAACAAAATGAAGGGATACAACCTACAACATACCCACAGTAACTTCCTCTTCCTTCTCTCACAGTCTCCTCTCTCAGAATACAATATTCGCAATGAAACACAGTCGCAATACAATTCTTTCATACAATAGGGTTTCCTTCTAGGGAAAAAAACCCTAACATAAATACTACCATTAGATCTGTGACCTTCTAATGAATAGTCTAGATTTACTATGAAATTACAATATACATTTACAAAAAAAAAATTCCTTTGGGGACTTCACCCCTGAACCCTCTTCTAGGGAAACTGCCCCCGAACCCCCGTTGGGGGCTCACTTTCCCCTAGACCCCTGAGCCAGGGGGATGGTCCCCTCAAACCCTACAGGGGGGGGAAACCCCCCTGGAACCCCCCCACGTGCGTTGAGGGGTGTACAACCTTCATGGGGTATAAACATGGTTGAAAACAAAGACCTTTGAATCAGGAATATAATCAGGCTCCACAACCAACAATCTCCCACTTGCAAACTGATCACAACAACTCCATTGTTGTTGTATCTACTGGATTATGATCCTTCTTGGACCTGGAAAATTTCTCATATTCACCTTCATGTTTGAAGACCAACTGAAACTGAGCAAGAACTTAGTTTCTTCCCAGTTACTCCCTTTGTTAACATGTCTTCAAGATTATGTCTAGTATGTATCTTTTCCAACTTCAAATGTCCATCTTCCAAGACAGATTGTATGAAATGGTACATGAGTTGTATATTCTTAGTATTTGAATGGGAGGTTGAGTTCTTTGAAAGATGAATGGAACTCTCACTGTCACAATACAACCATGTATTCTCCTGCTTCTTTCCCAATTCCTCCATAAACCTCTGTAACCAAAATATTTCTTTACTAGCCTTTGTAGAATCAACATACTCTACTTTTGTTGTTGAAAGTGCAACAACCTTTTGTAGTTTTTAAATCCAACTTATTGTTGTTCCACCTACAGTAAAAACATACCATGTGGTACTCCTCCTACTATCTTTATCACCTTCCATATATGAATCAACATATCCCTATAGAATAGTTTTTGAACCTCCAAAACATAATGCATGAGTAGAATTACCTCTCAAATACATGAGAATCCACTTTACTGCCTCCCATTGTTCTTTACCTGGATTGTTCATATACCTTCTCACAACTCCCACTGCATGTGCAATATTTGGTCATGAGAAAACCATTGCATACATCAAGTTGCCAATTGCTATAAAAAAGGGACCTGTTGAGCACTCAACACACCCTAAAAGTTTTTTGTGAATTTTCTTTTGGGTAACACTTTGTATTTTCTAAATTTAGTCAGTTGTGTAGGGATCAATGGGTTTTATGTTTTGTTATTTTTTATCATTGATCACATTCGGTTTTGTTTGGAATTATTGAACAGATTGACCTTTTCTCTAAGTAAACTTGGCATTTAGACTAAGTGTACACAGCTAAAAATTTGAGCCACGTGCCTATCATCGGTATCAGTGAAATCCAAGAGGAAAAATTCCCACATAACAATGATAATCGTCGATCATCGATGTATCATCAACATCGGAAAAATGGGAGAAAGAATGCGTCGATTGTTGATTCTATCCTACGAAGAAGTTTTCTAAAATCGTCGATGTACTATCGGCATCGGATAAATATGAAAGTTAAACCATCAACATAGGCATCAACAATCGTCGATCGTCGATTGTCGATACACCTTCGGCTTCGATGAAGAGGGAGAAATGGAATGGTAACCTGTGTCAAAAAAAAAATCACCGACGCCGAAAAGAAATGCTTCTCACGCCCAAGGGGTCAAATCAACTGCCACGTGTTTTTCTGTGTATGCATTTTGTACTGCTCAAGTATTACCCATGTCATCTTTTGATGTCCCCCATGTCATTTCTATATTTCCATGTCAACACCCCCACGTCAACACCATGGGGCAGTTTTGGGTTGGCATAGGAACTTTTTCCTAGAGGTGCCTACGAAACAATGTCAAAGACGATCCACCAACAATGATACACTCATTAACTATCGACTGCTTGCTAGAACATTGAACTCCTCATTCTAGTTCGAACCTTTTACCCACCGACGTCGACAACGCTGGTTGATCTGTGATCCTGCCATATCCTCGATACCTATTATAATAGTTTCTTGTAAATGAAAAAAGTCCTTTTAATTCGATGGGACACCTTCAGCTAAGATGAGATAAAACTTTAGGTTTGGATAAACAAACTGATTTTTTTCACAACCTACACCATGATCCCACGCTTTGTCCAACCGTTGAAATTTGATTTCGTCGATTAACTGTGAAATAAACCACTCCTGCGCCATCAATCGACATTGCATTTAATCCAAATCATGGTGCGGATTCTGTGGTAGATTGTGCAGACCTCATTTACACCTCTAAATTTAAGAACTGACACGATAAGGTAAGCATGATTTCTGTTTAAATTTGCAAGTTTTATGCCCAAACATGCTATTATGTTCGCAAATCACGTATCTCCTGAAGGAGACGAAGAAGCGAGAGAAATCATCAAGGAGATTACAACCCACTCTCTGACTTTTATTCCCATTAAAATCGGGTTAATCTCTTGCGAGGAAGAGGAAAATGCCTCTAAGGAAGTCAACGACCATGCGCTCACCAAGAACACCAAAAATGAAAGAACCGGAGGTCTTCGAAGTCTCTACACCAGGTGTTGCAAGGGAGCTTGATTTTGTCTCAAAGACAGAATCAGTTATCTGAACTTCTACCAAAAAGAAGTTTACCCAAACTCTGATGTTCAGCGACACAGAGGCAAGCACTGAATCGAAAGTAATGCTCCCACACTAGGGAGAGTTGTTTAACAAAATCAACCAGGAGGATTACTCGGAGTTTATACCCCACAACAACCCAGATGTCAAGATGTTGGATGACCAGGTTTTCCTAAAAATCAGGCGATCATGTCTACATATGGTGGCCTGTCGAACCCCAGTTTTTCCCTGCATTGAAACCCTAGGATGGATTATTGACCAATTTTTCTTACTTTGCCACTGATCAGCAAGAGATAATAAAATTGTGACAGAAAAATAGTTACATTTTTCATATTACCCCCCAATGTCGAAGGTATGAAAAATCTTGAGAGATTCAATACATGGAGAAAATGCAACTCCATGTACTCCCCCATAGGGTCATAAAATAGGTGATAAAACCTACTAGATTGATAACAGAAAGTCTTATTTGCTTTATAGTTGCTCATATCTGGATGAATATCTGTGGCAAGCACAAGTGAGTGAAACAATGATGCGAGTTGTTGATCCACTTCTCCTTTGTCTGCTCTGATAACATCTGCTAGTTGATGGCAAGAAATCTCCTCATTTATATCAATGGATGGCTCTTTATCCTTATCATGCTCCTCTTGGTAAAATATTTCACTTTCATTAGAAGGATGGATGCTAATGCCTTTTGCTTCAAAAAACACCTCAACATCTTCATCACTATCTCCATAATGATCAAATAAAGGAGGATCCTCGAATGAACTACCAAGAGGTATCTTTTGCCCAACATGAGAAAATTGTTCTTCATTATTAAACACATGTTTCCTTTCAAGATTCAACCCAGGAAGAACTATCCTATCATCATCATATGAGTCAAAAATAGGTTGTTGATATCTAGAATTTTTAGAGACCAGGATACAAAGAATATCGACTTCTGGAATAGACTCAATTTCTACACTTTCCTTACTGAGACAACAAACACAATTTTGATCTGATGCAAATGAACAGGGAAGAGAAAAAGTTTATTCCTCATATGTATGTATTCATGTTGGATGCCAAGTTGTTGCATCAAAGAATGAAATCCTAGAACATGTTCAATAAGGTTGTCATTCTCACCTTCGTAAAATCTTGGTAGCAAATCTTTCCATTCATCAATTTGAGGCACAAGATATGGATAACCATTTATGGCTGAGAAATTTAGTGGGGAAAACCTCCTGGATAGGATAGCCTCCATATCCATTTGATTTTTATTCTTCCAATGGAGTCACCAACATATTTTGAATAATGGAGTCACCATGGTGAAAGATAAGGAGTCAAAATATTATGTCCAGCTTCAGTTCACCATCTAAAACTGGATCTATTCATTGTCATTCTCCCAGGGAAGATATCTTCACATTTTTCCTTGGAAACGATGCCATTAATTTTAGCACTGATATTCAACCTCCGACTGCAAGAGGATAAGCCCAGTACCCATAAAAAAAAGGTAAATGTATCAAAATGGTTCGAGTAGGTGGATCAGTAAGACTGCAGGGAGAGGGGAAGATAACAAAAGTAATTGCAGATCAGTTGGGACCGTTGGGATATGGAGTCATAGGTATCTTGAATAATGAAGGCATGTAAACTACCTATCAGACAAAGGATTTATGTGGTGATGAGGAGAAAGAAGACATAAAATGTCTGAGTGATGAACCATGAAATATGAGCAAGATGACAACAGATCCTCTACCGCCTCAGGAATCCATAAATCAGAGAGATGCTACATATAGACAAAAAGAAAAACATAAAATATATTATGAACCATGAAATATGGGCATGATGACAACAGATCCTCCATCGCCTCAGGAATCCATAAATCAGAGAGATTGCATCCAGACAAGAAAAATAAACAGAAAATATATGAGCGATGAACCATGAAAGATGGGCAAGATGATAGTAGATCCTCTACCGCCTCAGGAATCCATATATCAGAGAGATTACATACAGACAACAAAAATAGAAAAGCATGTAAACTAAGAAGACACTATGATAAAAACAACTCAAAGGAATCTTCAATAACACAATATTTAAATCCAAGCCCTCGGGCTTACAACTGAAAAATATAGATCCCTGCTCCTAAAACTCTCTCGACTCTCTAACCTATGAAAACACCTCTCCTTTACAAAATATAAACTGATCTATTTATATCATATCAGTCCACAACTTCGAGGAGTGTAATCTGGTCATCTCATTTAAATCTTTTGTCTATGCATCTTTCTGTTAGACTATGTGTGTTTCCACCTGTCAGACGCAAGTTCAGATCAATATGGGCTTGCAAGAAGAAACCGCCCCTCATGGTACCTCGGGCTGATAGTTATGTCTCCTCAGCCAGAGATTTCACGCCTTCTACTTATGGACTGAGTTGAGGCTGCAGCTACCAGTCCTTTTTCATTAACTGAATCCTCCTCGGGATCGGAGAGCGGCTTAACGCCTAGGGGGTGACCACATGTTTCTCTTGAATTTGTCGTTATATAAGCATGTGATTGTGGGGCCATCATAAGCGGTTTGGATGCGCACCATTTTTGAGCCTGCAATTCACCACCTTTCACCACGTAGCTCTTTCACTATACCATGGTTTCAATTGTGGGACTGCTCAAGAATTTTATTGTTCAAGCATGGTCTGTCCCTGCAATGAAGCATGGTCCTCGATCTGGTCGCAATTTGTGATATGGGAAAGCCCTACTTTTGTTGCCACGTTCCACTCTTGGATGGACCCTGATTCCTGCTGTGAAGATCAAAGGCTCACAGTTACTTCGGGAGTTCAGGGTTCGGGCCTTTTTAATTCTTAGCTCTTACAATCCTCTGAAGTGTCAAATTCCCAAAGTGTGAGATTTGACATTGCGTGTCCTCTTGTTTTGTACGGTCGATATTTACTTCAGGAGTTCGGGCTTCAGAATTTTTCTCCTGCTTGCTCACGCAATTCTCCAAAGTGTTGAATTCCCAAAGTGAGAGATCTGGTGACACTTGACCTCTTGATTTGGACGACTGATATTTATTTTGGGAGTTTGGGCTTCGGGCCTTCGGGAGTCCTTTACTCACTCAAACTTTGCTTACTTTCTCTCGAAGTACGAGATCTCCTAACATGTGTCCCCCGCTGAAATATCAATGGCCATGAGCATTTGTGGGCTCACAACTAGCAGATACTTTAATTTCCTTTCTGATCCCCGCAATGTGAAGATGCTCGTTCATAGAGGGATTGATATGCACCATTGATATGTTGATCCATCAATATCAACGATACTGAGAAATTGTGGGCTTACAACTTGCAGAAATGTTAATTTGCATCATGATCCCCGAAATGACTCCCCACCGTCAATTTCTCTCCAATGAGATTTGACAGTCGTGACTTAATCTTGCTGATATGATGGTTGGTATTTCTCTCGCTGAGATCTTATGGATAAAAATTGAATATGTTCGCCTGCCAGTATTTTGAACTTGAAAAGGACTTCTCTGAACGCTGCATTATGCTCATAGTTTTTCCCCCGCAAAAAACATACATGATCGGCCTGATTTTATCAACCAGAAGATAAAAATTTATAAGAAGGCATGAAAAAAGAGAGAGAGACTCGACAGAGTTGTAGACCTAGGTCTCAAAAATAACTGCATATGACCTATGGAAACTTTATGTGATAACATTGGCTCCACATGGGATGGAATGATCCCTGTGAGATACCAAGAACAAGCAGCTTCAGTGTCTTATCCTAGGTCTATGGGGTCACTTATTCAAATACTAAAAGAAAACTAAAAACTGAAAATCTCGTACATGAGATTATTTATATACAAGACCCTACTCTAACATACTTTTACAATAGGCTAGGTGAAAACAAAATTCCACCAGAGCCACTCAAGTAACTTCCTAACGGAAAACTTTCTTACTCTACCACTGATCAGCAAGAGATAATAAAACTGTGACAGCAAAATAATTACATTTTTCAAAATACCCCCCAATGTCAAAGGTATGACAAAGCTTGAGGGCTTCAATACATGGAGAAAATACAACTCCATGTACTCCCCCATAGGGTCATAAAATAGGTGATAAAACCTACTAGATTGATAACAAAAATCCATCTCTGCTTTACAACTCCTCACATCTGGTTGAATGTGTATGGAAATAACAGGTGAGTGAAAGGTTGATGTAGGATGTTGATTCACTTCTCCTTTGTATGCTATGATAACATCTGCTAGCTGATGGAAAGAAATCTCCTCATGTATATCAATGGATGGCTCTTTCTCCTTATCATGTTGCTCTTGGTAAAATATTTCAATTTCATTAGAAGGCTAGATGCTAATGCCTTTTGCTTCAAAAAACACCTCAACATCTTCATCACTGTATCCATAATGATCAAATAAAGGAGGAGCCTTGAATGAACTACCAAGAGCTATCTTATGCCCAACATGAGAAAAATTTTCTTCATTATTAAACACAAGTTGCCTTTCAAGATTCAACCCAGGAAGCAATATCTTATCATCATCATATGAGTCAAAAATAGGTTTCTCATATCTAGGCTTTTTAGAGACCAGGATCCAAATAATATCAACGTCTGGAACATACTCAATTTATACACTTTCCTTACTGAGACAACAAACACAGTTTTCATCTGATGCAGATGAACAGGGAAGAGAAAAAGTTGATTCCTCATCTAAGGTATCTTCTTCATTCTCACAACCTTCATAAGAAACAACTATATCCTGAACACATTCTTTATACTCCTCACAACAACTATGAAAAATAAAATTGGAAGAATAAAACTTTTGACAATGAATATTGAAATCTACATGAAACTCTTTGAGTGAAGAAAGGATATAAACCTCAAGAGAGTGATACCAAATACGAGCATATCCTTGAAGAGAGTACACAAAAAACTTCATACATATGTCTTCATGTTGTATTTCAAGTTTTTGTATCAAATCATGAAATCATAGAACATGTTCAAGAGGGTTGTCATTCTCACCTTCGCAAAATCCTAGTAGTAGATCTTGCCATTCATCAATTTGAGTCATAGGATATGGATAACCAGTTATGGCTGAGACATTTAGTGGGGAAAACCTCTTAGCTAGGATATCCTCCATAGCCATTTGATTTGTCTTCTTCCAGTGGAGTCACCAATAGATTATGAATAATGGAGTCACCATGGTGAAAGATCAACAATCAGAATACTATGTCCAACTTTAGTTCACCATCTAAAACTGGATTTATTCATTGTCATTCTCCCAGGGAAGATATCTTCACTTTTGTCCCCAGAAATGATGCCATTAATGTTAGCAATGAGAGTCACCCTTCGACTGCAAGAGCATAAGCCCAGTACCCATAAAAATAATGTGAATGGATTAAAATGGTTCGAGTAGGTGGATCAGTGAGACTGCAGGGAGAGGGAAAGATAACATAAGTAATTGCATCTCAGTTGGGACCATTGGTCTATGGAGTCATAGGTATCATGAATAATGAAATAATTTAAACTGCCTATCAGACAAAGGATTTATTTGGTGATGAGGAGAAAGAAGACATAAAATGTTTGAGTGGTGTACCATGAAAGATGGGAAAGATGACAACAGATCCTCTACTGCCTCAGGAATCCATAGATCAGAGAGATGCCACATCCAGACAAGAAGAAAAATAGAAAATATCAGATGAACCATGAAAGATGGGCATGATGACAACATATCCTCCATCGCCTCAGGAATCCATAAATCAAAGAGATTACATCCAGAAAATAAAAAAAACAGAAAATATATGAGCGATGAACCATGAAAGATGGGCAAGATGACAACAGATCCTCTACCATCTCAAGAATCAATATGTTAGTGCTAGAATTTTTCCCTAGACTTCTATAGGGTCAAGCCTAGCACATCTTCAATTATTGCAATGACTTTATAAATAAGGATGTGTTTTGGGTTTTGAAAGAAAGCGGATCAGGTAGATGGAAAGAGAAAAAAAATAAGAGAAACGGGCTAAATGCAGATCAATAAAAACACCTTTGGGCATGGAGTCAAGTAAACACCTTGTTGAGCGAAGTCAATCAAATTGTATATCAGATAAGACGTTTATATGTGACTGTATAGAAGAATAGGGAATAAACGAAAAGTAGAACACCTCATCAAACCAATATTATCTTTGTCAAATGGATGCGACAGTATTTGAAACAAAACACATGGATATTAGGCAGTCTCGACAAAATCTTTACCGCTCGGGAATCTATCATCCATAAGCAGCCATTGATTCTCAATGTCTGCAATTCTTTCAAGTAAGACAAAAAACAGAATGTAAAACAAGGAAGATGGAAAAACAGTGTTTAGACAAGAGAAATCATGATCTGATAAAAAAAAATGTCATAGATCTCCAATGTCAAAAGCGATCACAGAAATACAATGCCCTCAGGATTACAATAACTCAGACTGGATGCTTTTTCCTCAAACTCTTCTCGGGCCTCTCCCCTCCTAGGCCTCCCCCCTTAACACCAAATATCCCTCATTGAAAACATCTTTCTTAGTTCCCTTATCGAATGTAGCCTTGACTTTTCTCTGGTGAGCAACAACTTTCTGATTCACCTGTTCTCTGACTTGCTGAACTTCAATCATCTGAAAAATTCTCCTTTGGAGATTGTTGGGTTCTTCTAAATCTTCTTGTAAAAAATTTAAAACTGGTAAGCCCAATTGAGTTGGAAGAATAAATTATGTCCCATATACCATCTGGAAAGGAGAGGTCCCAATAGACTTCTTGTTGCTGATACGATCGGCCCATAGGGAAAACTTTAACTTGGAATCCCATGAATTTTTATTTTCTGCCAATAGTTTTTTGATAATCCTTATTAGAGTCTTATTGGAAGATTTTGCTAACCCATTCCATTGGGGGTAGTATGGAGTAGAATGAACCAATTTGATACTATACTTATCTCATAATTCAATCATGGAATTTAATTTAAAATCCTGTGCATTATCAGTGACTAGTTTTTTAGGACAGCCAAACCTGGAAAAAATATATCCTTCTAGAAAGTCCATGATTACCTTGTCTGTTGCATTCCAAGTCAGAATTGCTTCTATCCACTTCATAAAGTAATCAGTGGTTGTAAGAATCAATCTATGTTTTCCTGAAGATGAAGGATTGATCTCTCCAATTAAATCCAAGCCCCACTGTTGGAATGGTCTATGAGTGACGATTGGTTTTAAAGGCAAAGACATAAGTTTATGCTTTCCAACAAATTTCTGACAGGATTCACATGATCTGACCCAAGAAAAAATATCTAAGAATAGAATAGGACAATAATAGCCTGCCCTAATAATCTTGAAGGAAGTAGCCTTCCAATGGTGATGGCCTCTGCACACACCATGATGTAGAGCATAAAAAATTTGTTCAGCTTCTTTTTCATCAACACACCTCAACAAGAAACCATTAGGATCTTTCCAGAATAATATCTGATCAATAATGCAATAGTTCACTTCTCTTAACTTTAATGATCTGAATTTTGATTTATCCAACTCTGAGGGAGATTGAAAATTCAGCAGAAAAAATGCGATATCTTTGTACCATGGTGAAGAAACATACTTGTTGTTTACCTGTGAATTTGTTTCTTCAATCTGGAAAGAATAATCCTATGTCTTGTCTGAAAGATGGTACAACCCAATTGCTTTGCAATTATATTCTATCATTAATTTGGCAAGGCCTTGACCTTTTATCAACTAAGTAGGATTTATGGTGAGATCATACTCTAGGATTTTTGTTATCCATTTCCCTCTATTTCCTTCACATTCAGGTTGAACCAATATTTCTTTGATTGCACTGCTTGGGACATAAGCTGTGATCTCAGATTGAAGGATATATACTCTAAAGGACTTCAGAGATTTTACCATGGCATAATCCTATTTCTCCATTATGTCATACTTCAATTCAGAATTTCTGAGGGTTTTTCTAAAGAAGGAGATGGGCTACTCATATCCTTGCTCATTTCTTTGCAGGAGGATAGTAGCTATGGTATTTTCTGATGAAAATGAAAAAATAATGAATCCTTTGAAATAATCCGGACTAATGAGAATAGGGGCTTGAACAAGAGCCTGCTTAATTCTTTCAAAAGATTATTTAGCTTCAGGTATCCACTTAATTTCTACATCGTTTTTCAACATGTCAATGATGTATTTGATAATCTCTGCAAAATTAGGTATAAACCTCCTCAAAAAATTAATTTTACCAATGAAGGACTAAATAGACTTCTTGTTTCTCAAAATATCTATTTCTTGGATAGCCTTGACTCTTTCTGGATCTATTTTAATACCTTCAGGGGAAACAATATGTCCTAAAATCTTTCCTTCCTCCATGGCAAAGTGTGATTTTTTAGGATTAAGTGATATGCCATACCTTCTGCATTTCTCAAAAGTCTGCTTCAAGTGATGTAAATGTTCTTCATCAGATGCTAAAAATACAGTGATGTCGTCGAGATAAATAACCACAAACCTGTCTTTTTCACCAATAAAAGCAATATCCATATCCCTTTGAAATGTGGCTCCTACATTCATCAGTCCAAAGGGCATCTTTTCGTACATAAAAGTGCCCCATGGAGTGGTAAAAGATGTTTTCTTTTTATCTTCCTCCACTACTGATATTTGATTGTACCCTGAGTATCCATCAAGCATAGAGATCCTCTTCGCGCCAACAACTCTCTGTAAGATATGATAAATTTTTGGTAATGGATAATTATCTTTCAAGGAGAACCTGTTCAAATTCCTAAAGTCCACACATAGCCTTATCTCCCCATTCTTCTTCCTGATAGGCACAAGGTTGGCTACCCATTCACTGTATCTCAATGGCACTATGATTTTGGCTTCTAATAATATTTTCAATTTCTTTTCTATTATGGGTAACAGTAGAAGATTAAATTTCCTAGACTTTTTCTTAACAGGTTTAGACCCAGGTTTCAGAGGAATTTTTTGTTGTATGATCTCTGTATCAAACACTTTAAAATCTTCATAAGACCAAGAAAATATATCTGAATATTGCTTCATTAACTCAACATATGTTCTTCTCTGTTTCTGTGACAATTTCTTAGATATTTTGACCAACCTGGGATTTCTATCAGGACTGATGTCATAGTCCACTACATCCATTTCTTTTGTTTGGATAATAGTCTTCCTGGAAACATCATTGTGATCGAACAACCTCTCTAGTGTAACCAAACCTTTAGGCAGATGGTTTATCTGTAGTTCAATGATTTTGTGCCCAGCAACAGTATCTTGAAGGACCTTTGCAGCATGTATTTCAGCTTCATCATTTTCATCATCCTGATCTATTGAAATGTTAGAAAACTCTTCAATAGTTTTCAAGAATCTTTGAATTTCCTCATCATCTTTAAAGACTTGCCAATGTTTTATATTATCTGGTATTGAGGGTCTGTGTCTGACCTCAACTTCAAACTTCAGATTAGGAAACATTGGAGTTTTAAAGTTGCTAGTTGCAAGTGCCAAAGAGTCAGCCTGATGATTTAAATTTCTGTGCACAAAAGTAATATTGAATGCCAAAAATAAATTATCCACATAATCTCACACCTCATTTCTATATTGTTTCAACATTTTCTATTTGGTTTGATATATATTTTTGATCTGGTGAATAATTAATTCTGAATCTCCAAAAACAAAAAGTTTGTCTATACCCATATCTTTTGCATCTTTCAAACCTAACATCAAGGCTTCATACTCACTGATGTTATTGGTAGTGTCAAATTCAAGTTTATATGACATAGGAATCACCTCCTTAGTAGGGGAAATGAAGACAATCCTAGCTCCATAACCTTCTTTAGAACATGCTCCATCAAAATACATTTTCCAAATAAAATTATCTTCACTGTCTCCAACTGCAGTTGTTGTCTTCCTAACTGATACTTCTGCCATCTCATCACTCATATGAAAAATAGAAGAACCAATATTGTCTTCTACAACATATATAGGATGATTAGTGGGGTTTTCATGATCACTTACCAAATAAGCCAGTCTTACTTCTCTGTATAATCTCCGTTGTTCCCCACCAAAAACAGGTATGGTTGCATAACTAAGATCCATCTGTAGAGTACCACCTACCTTCTTGGCCCAAGATATTGAAAGAAACATTCCAAATTTTGGTGGTATGTCAGCCACAATAACATCTAGTACCACACTTTTCATAGGTAATTGGGAAAGAGTAAAAACCACATATTTCATAACTCCAAGGCATTTGACTTTCTTGGAGTCAAAATAATATAGATCATGATATGGTCTAGTAATGTCCAACCCTAATTCTTCCATTACCACCTTAGGCATGACATTATGTGAGGCACGAGAATCCATTAGGCAGTTGTGCAATATATTGTCATGGACATTTAATGAAATGTAAAATGGGGGAGAGGCATCAATTCTGTCTTCAATGTGAGGTCCAATAGTTACAGTTGGGCTTTCATCTTCTAGATTTACTATATCTTAAAAGGTAACTTGAGCTGGAGACTGTAGAGCCTTGAGGATAGTCTTTCTAAAGGGTTCTATTTTCATGAGTTCTAACAATGGCACTGGAATCTTGATTTTGTTGATTTCGTGTTCTAAACTAAAATAAGAAACATTTATTTTTGGTTCCTTTATGTCAACAGTACTATCCTTGGCAGGTTGTTTCAATGGTTGATCAACCTAAATCTTAGGACTTCCTTTGATGATTCCTGTTTTAACTGGAGTACTGGCCTTCTTTGTGGAAACAGGTGTATCCACTTTAGGTGTATTTGAACCAAATCTGAGATTGTACTTCTTCCTTTTAGGTTCCTTTTGGATGATCTCATCAGCATCCCCTTCCTCAAACTGGTTTAAAATCAAAGCATCTTCATAATCCTGCCGTATCACATGCATAGAAGATGCTTCAAAATCATTTAGGTGAACTGCAGGGCCATCTTTTGTATCATCTTCATCCTCCTGCTCATCTACTTCATTATTCTGGAAAGGAGGCAAAACCTTTTGATCATCTTGATTTTTTCTTTCCCTTGGTAATATTTGGGGTGCATTGTTCTGCCTCTTGAACTGATTTTGGTTTCTGTATCCACCCTCTTATGCAGGTCTACTGGGATTTTTTTGTTCCATATTCAACCTTTCCATCTCAGATGTCAGATTTTTCAACATCTTAGCCATTTCATCCATATTAGAATCGGATGTTGTATTAGAAGATGAAGGCAACTCTTCTTTTTGATTTTTTCTATCTCTATCACTCCTAGACTTCAATTTGTTTGTTGCTAATATGCTTGATTCTACTTCGATAGAAACATCTTGCATCAGGCTAAGGGTAGAAGCCCTTCATTCCCTAAGCAACAAGGAAAATTCAGCATCGAAATCATTGGCAAAAGTGATTTTAGATGATGTCTCTGTGTTAGCCTCTTTGAAATATACAATCATTAAGTCTAAGTATACCACCTTTAATATTGTACATACTAGGATATAGTTGTTATCCTAAGTGTGTTTCTAGATTCCTATATTTCCTCATTTGACCTTATCTCCTGATGAGGTGTTGATGTGAGAACAATTGAGGTGGTTTCATTATTGTATTATATTTTTTTATCATTAAGATGAATACTATGTTGAGAATTAAGGCTTGAGGCCTTTTTCGCCAATCTTCTTGTCTTAATATTATTGTGCTTAATTTCTTCAATTGTTATCAGAGCCACTGTGTTGAGATCACTGCTGCCTGGTTGAAGATCTTCTTGTGTGGAGGAAAGGAGCATTGGATCTCCTTCTTGGAGAGCGTTGGCATGAAGGGTATATTTGTTTGAGATATGCTTCTATGTGTGGCTTAAATCCCTCACGAGATGGCCAGGGAGATGGGAGAGAATCTAAACCTGCGTAGAGCAACAAATTGGAAATGAAATCAGAGTTCTAGCCTGCGTGGAGGAGCAGCAGTCACCACTGTGGAGCTGTGCACACTGCAAACTATTTTTTCATGAAGTCTCCATCGCTACCAAAGAGGTATCTATGTTGTAGAGCATTTGATTGCATATCTGGATCGATTTGAAGGAGGCACTGGTAAAGAAAGTTCAGTATTATAACTATATGTCAGATCCGATCTCCACCAGAATAGCGATCCCATTATTCCTCCAACAATCCGTCCAACAACATCCACGGAAGAAGGGAAGGCGAAATTTCAGTTTTATAAACATTTTATAAACCCTGGCTTGAGTCCTTGAATGGCACTAACAGTGCTTTCTTGGTTAGATCTACAATACTAAATTGTCATATTTTGATTTCGTCCGTTTGTTTTTATATTTTGAAAGTTGTCAAGAATTCTTCATGCATATTGACTGTAAAAATTCGATTCTTACTTGAGCGCTTCTGGACGGACGGTCTGGCGACATAGCTATGGGCGAAATCTATGGATATCTACCAGATTGATAGATATATTTTAGATCTCATAGTTCCATCGTTTTATTTTTAAAAGGGCTCTTTTTTTTGGTAAAATTTCTACAGATCTGTGTATAAATCTGACAATTATCAGTCCAATTTTTTGCATAGAATTGTGTTGTCAGTGAATTCAAGAGACAGTGTAAATCCCCCTCAAATAAATTGATCTGGTATGGTTCAAATCTCCTTTGTAGTCTTGTTGAGAAATAACAATCTTAAAAGAAGCGCGATCTGGTAGAGGCCACGTCTGAATTTGTAATAGCATGATTTTCTTGTCTGGCTTCATCCTGAAGTTCTGAGAGAAAATGTTCCAACTTCGCCTCCAAGACTTTTGACTTCAGATTGTCTACCGAAAAACCTAGCTGCTTAAGTAATACAACTGCTTCTGCCATGGCTTCAACTGGTTCAGAATCTGTGAACAGGTGAGCCTGAAGGTGCTTTATGACTGTACCAATAGCTTCTTCGGATTCCTTTCTGCATGTTTCAAAAGATGATTGTCCATATGCCTTCAAAACTGGCAAAGCCCCTACATAATATTTCACTACATCTGCATATGCTTCAGATTTGATACACTTCATCAGCCGAGAAGGAAGATCATATATGAACTGCACTTTACGAAGAAGACTGCGAGTACGATTCAG
>ML776710.1:326100-399650 GCA_009831015.1 Picea engelmannii | reverse complement strand
ATAATTTCAGATAATAAGCCTCTTCGAGGGGGCAACCTCCTTTTACCCCACTTAAATGTTCAAGTACAAGATGATTCAAAATGAAAATGTCTCCTTGGTATATATAGGAGACTAGGAGGTATAATTACAAATAATGTCTTAAATCCAACATAATTAAAATAACATTACTAATCTAAATTACAACTAATGGCCTAAAGCCGACATAAATAAAATAGCATTACTAATCTAATATGCCCCAATTAAGGGGTAATGAGCCAATATTAGGGCTTAACACATAGATGGATTAAACAATAAGAAAAAGAGAGGATGAATCCTTCAATTTGTCAACTTCACATAAATTCTTGTCTCGAAATATCATAAAGAAACAAGAACATCAGCTTGAAATCAAAACTTGAAATTAATTCCCACAGCAAATTCTTTACTATATTAAACTGTGTTAATTAACAATCAAGAAACAAATGCATTGCAATCTTAATAATGAATTCAAGCATGAAGAAAGAAAAACAGAGTAGAAAATATTGTCTAACCATCTATATGCATTTGCTATTAAGTGTCAAATAGAACATAAATGCCTTTACAAGGAGTTTCACAAAACAAGTCCTCTGGATCTCCAATTTTTCGACCTGAACAGAGTCTTTCCTCTGCCTATTTAAACTATCCACAAAACCCCCGATCCTATTTTCTAGAGTTTTTTTAATGACTAGATCTAGATAACATCTATCCAATAGGGAGGTTAGCTCAAAAAGAGCATTTACATTCCAAAAATAGATCATTGCTCAACAACTTAATATCGTATGATCTTGCCAGCATTACATTCGATTCTACAAAATAGGGATTATTTTGATCTAGTCATACATTTCGAGGTCTTTGCATCTCACAAGCCAAAACGAGTAGATACTGCCATATTTCCTGAAAAATATCAAAATTATGATTGTACCAATATTCATGAAACTTCTAGGGTATGATAACAGCAGTAGCTTTGGCAGTTTTTTGTTTGAGCTTTGTGGTAAGAACGACATTATGCCAATAGATTCTAAAGTTTATTTCTCTAAGTTCTTTGAGCAATTCCCTTTGCTCTTTTTTCTTCTTCTTGAAACCTTGAATCCTTTCTTGCTGATGAGAACTCCATTGTTCTATATGGGTCTTTTCTCTCTTCAATTGCCTCACTGTCTTCTGGAGTTCCTTGATCCTTTCTCTATCAATTTTGACTTTAATCTTGAATTCGGGGAACTCTTCAGAAGGTGTAGGATTATTCAGATTTATGGCAACCTTGGGTTCTCTCAATTTAACTTGGTATTTAGAAACCAATCCTGAGCTTTGTTCTTCATCAGAACTTGTTGAATCCATGGCTTCATGCATATTTGATATGTGATCTGAATCTATAAGGTAACCCTTTTTATTTTCTGGGATCTCACTGATACCATTAGCAATTTCTCTATCTTTTTCCAATATGGTTGTAGCTCTTGTTACAGGTCATGTAGATGATGAAATGATCTATTTACCTCTTTTTGCTGGTTTCTTATGCAATGGAGGTCTTTTTGCTTTTTTCCGGGTACCTGCTCCAGCATCTTTAGAGTGATCTTCTATAACTATGACGTTTTCTTCTTTGATTGAGGGATTGAACATGGCTTTGGACTTCAACCTGTATTTGTTGGTAACCCTAGTAGAATTCCTTCTAGGGTTTTGAGACACAGGCACACATTTATTCTTTGTCCTTTTAAATGCAGCGCCCTTTCTACTGGTTGCAGGTGATTCATGCTTGGTTGTAGTTTGAATATCAAAGTCTTCATCTGAATATTCTTCCCATTTAACGTCTTCCTCAGAAAAAATTTCGATTTCTGGATCCAATTTCAGTCTTTTACCTCTTCTATTCCTCGTCGCCCTGATGGCAGGCATTTCCTCTTTAACCGGGGTTTCATCAATTGAAATATTTTGCTTCTGTGTAACAGTATTTTTTCCTTTGCCTTTCTTCTATTTGTTGGAATGTGGGTTGGGATTTAAGGATTGCATGAGCCAGATCCAGGGTTTCTGTATTTCTCTCAGAGCAGACACAACTAGAGTCTTAATTAAGACCTAATGAAACAGGCCACTCTTTTCATTGAAGGAGAGTGACTGCACTCTTTTTGACATCTTGGTCAAGCTTTTGAGTAGAAAGTAAGGCAAATTTAAAGGATAATTGCCATTTAGATGCATTAATAACCTAATGTGATATATAAGTTAGTGAGAATCTGCCTTCGCAGGTGATATACCTATGCATCACGATCAGAGCAATGTGCCATTCTGGTATAATCCAGTTGTGAGGAACCCCCTTTCTCCAATTTGGATTTTGCTTATCTGGAAGAAAGAATGGATTGACAAACTCTGTAACCACATGCTCCTTCTTCCACCATCATTCTCCTCCAACCACCAATCTGCAAGCTTTGGCAATTGTTTGTTCTGTCACCAGCATTAGCAGCTTCCCTATCTCCACTTTGTAACCATCAAAGTTCTGTGCAAAATCCATAGAGGCCTATGCATCGTGACCTTGGAAAGTGGTGAGGAATTCGAACCAACCAACATCTATGAACCTTTGATCCATATGAGGATAGGCTTCAAGAAGTTTGGCACCCTCAGGTTCTAATCTGACCACTTGTCCACTCCTCTTAGGCTCCATCAAAACACAATGCTACAACTGGCACTGTTTGGATTCTGGATATGCTACCTGCAATCTGTTAATATATAATCATTCTCCTGAGAAAAAATCTAAGCTTAAAACTCAACAAGATCAGGACAAAGAGTGACTGTTTCAAATAATGATATTTGGGAATTGAACGATTTTGAAATGAGTCTTTTGTAGGTACAGAGAAATCCGATCATGTAACGAATTGAATCATCAAATGATTCAAGATCCATCGTGGGACACATGCGAACTCTTAGTCCGCGATCTAGGTAATCATAACAGAATCTGGGTGGCAGGCGCATATTAAGGCATGATTATATTTGCGCTATGGGAATAATGTTATTCCAGTAGCGCTAGTAATGAATTAGCATAATTTGAATTTGTAAAGTTCAAACATTCATATGAAGTGACACATCATTCAAAACTATGTCTTAAAACTCCAAACTTAAAGAAATTATCCAAAAATCTAAAACACAAACCATAACAAGCTGAAAACAATGATTTAAATAAAATGAAAGAAGATAATGAAGTGCAGGTAGGAAGGGTTCAGGATTAGGATTTCTCACTAAATCAAAAGAAAAATTAGAGACTAACACCATAGATCAGAGAGATTACATCCAGACAAGAAAAACATGAAAGCATGTAAACTAAGAAGACATTCTAATAAAAACATCTCAAAGGAATCTTCAATAAAATAATATTTACAATCCAAGCCCTCGGGATTACAACTGAAAAATACAAATCCCTACTCCTAAAACTCTCTCGACTCTCCAGCCTCTAAAAACGCTTCTCCTTTACAAAATATAAACTGATATGTTTATATCATATCAGTCCACAACTTCCAGGAGTGTAATTTGGCCATCTCATTTAAATCTTTCGTCTGTGCATCTTTATGTCAAACTATGAGTGTTTCCACCTGTGAGACGCAAGATCAGATCAATATGGGCCTACAAGAATAAATTTTCCCTCATGGTACCTCGGGCTGACATTTCTTTCTCCTCGGATAGATCTTTCATGCCTTCTACTTATGGATTGAGCTGAGGCTTCAGCTACAAGTCCTTTTTCATTAATTGAATCCTCCTCGGGATTGGAGTGTGGCTTAACACCTAAAGGGCGGCCACGTGTTGCTCTCAAAATTGTCATTATATAATCATGTGATTGTGGGTTCATCATAAGAGGTTTGGATGCACATCGCTTTTTATCCCACAATTCACCACCTTCTGCCACGCATCTCTTTCGTTATACCATGGTTTCAATTGCGGTATCGCTCAAGAATTTTAACGCTCGACCATGTTCTGTCCCCGCAATGAAGCGTGGTCATTGATCTGGTCACGATATGCGATCTGGGAAAGACCCGCTTTTGTTTCCATGTGTCGCTCTTGGATGGACCCTGCTTCCCGTTGCAAAGATCAAAGGCTCACAATTACTTCGGGAGTTCGGGCTTTGAGCCTTTTCAATTCATAGCTCTTACAATCCTTCGAAGTGTCAAATTCCTGAAGTGTGAGATTTGGCGCCATGTGTCCTCTTGTTTTGGATGACCGAGATTTAATTCGGTAGTTAGGGCTACATGATTTTTCTTCTTATTGCTCATGCAATTCTTCGAAGTGTCGAATTCTCGAAGTGAGAGATATGGTGACACGTGGCCTCTTGATTTGGATGACTAAGATATATTTTGGGAGTTCGGGCTTCGGGCCTTAGGGAGTCCTTTACTCACTCAACTTTCACTTCCTTTCTCCCAGAGTACGAGATCACTTGACATGTGTCCCCCGCTGAAATATCAACGACCACGACCACGAGCAATTGCGAGCTCACAACTATCAGATACTTTAATTTCCTTTCTGATCCTTGCAATGTGAAGATGCTCGTTCATAGTGGGATCGATATGCATCGTTGATATGTTTATCCAGCAATATCAACAATCATGAGTGATTGTGGGATCACAACTTGCAGAAACTTTAATTTTCATCATGATCCCCATAATGACTCCCCACCTTCAATTTCTCTCTGATGAGATATGATGGTCATGAATTAATCTTGTTGATCTGATAGCTAATATTTCTCTTGCTCAAATCTTACGACTGGAAATTGAATCTTTTCGCCTGCCAGTATTTCGAACCTGAAAAGGACTGCTATGAATGCTGCATTCTACTCATAGTTTTTCCTACACAAACAACATACTTAACCGACCTAACTTTATAAACCATAAGATAAAAATTTATAGGAAGGCATGAAAAAAGAGAGAGAGACTCAACAGAGTTGCAGACCTAGGTCTCAACAATAACTGCATATGACCTATGGAAACGTTATGTGATAACAGTATGAATTTAAGATGGTATGTTGTTGAGTTACCCATGCATGTTTATTTCAAAATTCTGTGGGAGAATAGGTACAAGAAATTTTACACCCTAATATGCGATGAGTTCATATCCTGAGTGCACTTCATCATATTTAGAAAATAATGCCCGAGGCTTTCAATGGCAGCCAAAAACATGATTTCAAAAGTAGGCCACTAGTATTTTGAAGAAACAAGCACTTATATCAGAGTGTTCATGGCTATTGGCTCACCACACCTACTCCCCATTCATGTCCCAGACCGTCTTATTTTGGGAGAAATTTTTTACCAGACCATTCTGCAAGGCTATAATCCCTCCCTGGTAAGAGACAAGAAGAGGGAATTCATACCCTATGGTTTTCATATTGGGTTTTACATGGTAAAAGACATTGCACAAGAGAAACAAGAGGGATTGAGTCAAATTGAGTATCAGTTCCCCATAGGTCATTTTCCCAAGCATGATCCAAAAGGCCTGGTACTTCAACACATGTCACAACTATCCTCATGTTGGCCATATGCTCATGATATATTCCAATATGAGATCTTTACCGAGGGCACCTAGGATTGGGAGGAAGTGATCCATAGAAGGGATAACCCAAACATGACCAAATTCAAATAAATTTCTATGGATGAAAAATTTGATACAATAGAGCAGACATCTCAAGAATCCCTTGGGGTAAGAGAAGAAAATAGAGTAGTAGAAGCAGCAGAGGCACAAAGGAGGTGAATATTGTTACTGGAAGAATCCGAAAGAGTTATGCAAATATTAGGGGAAGATTCCCCACTTAACCCTTTAATAGAACCCTTGAGGATTACCCCGATCGATACAAGAAATCGTGAGGAAGAGTTAAATGGATCAAAGATAATTCCACCAAAGGAGACCGTTGATCAAGAAAACCCCATCCCTATCCCACCACAAATGGGATCATCGGTGACTACTGCAACTCAATGAGGGAGATCAAGAGCATTAGGAGGAATAGGTATGCCTATTGTCCTCATAGATTTAATCACCACATATGACAATGAGGAAGGTTTAAAAGATTCATGCATAACCCTGGTACCAATCACACAAGAGGAGGAGCCAGGGGAAACATCTGCTCCATATTCTGATGTTTTGATCTCAAACCCCCAAGAAGGCGACCATGAAGCTAGGAAAACTCTTAAAACTATTTTTCCCAATCATTCAGGAACATAGCCTCAGGGCGACAGCGCTAAGAATGGCTTGGATGCAGGTGAACAAGAAGAAGGAATAGGGGGAGCCAGAAATTGGCATCTCAATGACCAAACTCCTAGCTAATGTCGATCCTTTGCCTACTTCCCCAGCTAGGACAAAGACTTTGTTAGTCTATGAGTACCAACAAAAGGCCAAATCACCAGAGCATACATAAACCTCCTCTACTAAGGAGTTAAAATAACCTACCATGGAACATCTCTATATAGAAAGAAGCCTAGGAATTACTCTGTCCTGGGGAGATCAACATATTCTTGAACCAATAGATGAAGTCATTGATATACATGCAATTTCTTATGATAGGAAAAGGAAAGTTGTGATGAGAAAAAAAATCAAGAAAAGGAATCTTAGTCTCGATATCACGCTTTTCATAACCACAGCAGAAATGTTGTTTGATATAGAAAGTGCTAAGATGACTGAGCTAATCGGAGCAAGGATGGCCATAATTGATGCCACTTTAGACAGGGAAAAAAGGGATGAAAGGGAGGTGGCCTCCATGAAGAAATAACTAGACCATATGCGACATCAAGCGGAGTACTACCAAAATTCAACACAAGTGGTGGTACTCTTGAAGTGTGAGTTCCGAGAAATGTATGCACAATTCATAAGTGAAAGAGATATCTTCACCGCTCGCATAGTTTATTTCCAAGAAGATACCCTCATGGGGATGGAAACGTGTAAATACATGCAGCGATGGTATGAAAAGGCACATCAATCCTTATAATGGATAGACTACATCAGTGAAGTGCAGAAGGACCAAGATACATAAGAGCATGGCATCCGAGTGATGATGGATAGCAGCATCGCCTGAATAAGAAAGGAAGTTGAACACTAGGTAAGCATTTTCCAGGATAAAATGTGAGAAAAGTTGGGATAAAATCAATCAAAAAATGAGGAACATTGACCTACCAGAGTTTGGTCCACTAGAGCATTTCGTCGATTTGCATGACATAGTTAAACGACATGAAGAGAAAGAATTGGCATGGGAAGTGGAGATTTAGCAGATTTTAAGCATAATCCCAGGTCAAGTGAAGAAGTTCATGGAACCTCTAATTAAATCTCTTGCAGTCCTACAACATTTAATTGTCAAGATAATAAATTACAAGGAACGAGAAATAGAGATAAAGGAGGTCCTCTCTGCTCCAATGGATCAACACAGGTTCCCATATGCAAATACATGTGAAGATCTCTTCATCAAGTGGTTAGAGTACGAGAGGAACAATTCACTTCAGTAAAACCACTGGATTATCCAAAGAGAACAGATAGATAAAGTCTTCCACATGGCGTTTTCTTAACTTAACACAACTTTAATAGTTTTTATTTTTTTATTTTTTATTTTTTTTTATAAATAAGTGCATCAGCCTTCGACCCGGGGTCGATGGTTTTGGAGAGAAAGACTTTTTTCTGAAATTTTGTAAGAGACCTACTTATGTGAAGTTATTTTAATTAAGAATTTTTGTTTAGAACCAAAGACACTTCTTTCATCTAAGGCGTGAATGTGATTGGACCAAGGGGGATTATCTGTCTTTGGATTTAGTGTTTGTTGTTTTATTGAGTAAGAATTGTTGTATTTGTTATTTAAAGTTATCTTATGATGTTGTAACAATTATTTTATTCTAGTTGATGAATATAAATCGATTGTGTTAACCTGTGATTGATAATAGAGCACTGACAATTACTTTTCTTGCACTAACTTCTTGTCATGTGTATATTTTCTTTCTGTAAATGTTATCTTAGACAATGTTGAATGTCTACTAATAAAAATGGTATTAATGCTAGTTTGAAGTAGTTTAGATATTCTTCGTCTGCATGATAAGGTATAAAGGTTATCCTACAACCCAGCCTTCCCCCCAACACACAATTTAACATCCCTCTACCATTTAGTTTAAGCTCTATCATTATTTTGTTATAAATATTAGAAAATAATCAAAAAGAGAAATGCGTAGCCTGAGGAAAGGTTTCACAGAAAATACGTATCCATCAATCACTATTAAATCCCATCGATAAATTCCATCCAAAAATTCCATCTAGATGCGTAGCTCAACTCCCCTTGCCTTTTTATTGTGAGGCAAGGGGAGTTGAGCTATCTCTTTTATCTGCTCAGGGTCGATGCTAATTCCTCTTTGAGATATGATATGACCTAATGATTTTCCTTCCTCTACACCAAATATGGTTTTCTTAGGGTTCAATGATATTCCATACTTCCTACACCTTTCAAAAATCTGAGTCAAATGTTGAATGTGGTATTCCTTGTTTTTGGAGTATACTATTACCTCATCTAAATAGACTACCACACACTTGTTAATTAATCCCCGAAAATCTATGTCCATGGCCCTCTGGAAGGTTGATCCTGCATTAATCAAACCGAAGGGCATGCATTTATAAGCAAAGGTTCCCCACTTGGTCCAAAAGGTAGTTTTTAATCGATCATTTTCTGAAACCAGGACCTGGTTATATCCCGAGAAACTGTCTAGGAGGGAAAAAAAATTCAGAGCCGGATATTGTCTATAGGAGTTGTTCCATGGGTGTGATTGGATAGTTATCCTTTTCCGATGCTACGTTAAGGTTTCTGAAATCCACACACAAATGAATCTCCCCAGACTTCTTTCTGATAGGTACCAGATTGGCTACCCAAGCAGAGTGTCTTACTTGAAAGATAATATTGGCATATAATAATTTCTTCAACTCTTGATACATCAAAGGTTCCAGAGAAGGGTGGTACTTCCTAAGATTTTGTTGGAAGGTTTTTACTCCAGACTTTAACAGGATCGTGTGTTGGATAATGTGAGTATCATAAGTTTTCAATTCTTGGCAAGACCAAGCAAATACATCTTGATATTCTTTAAAGAGTTTGAGATCATCTTTCTTGTCTTATTTGGACACTGTCTTACCTAAATTGACATTCTTGGGGTTCTCAAGAGTTCCTAGTTTTATAGTTTCGTATATAGGACATGCGCTCCCTATTTTTTCATTCCTTGGCCCTATAAATCTTCCCCTTAGGTAAAAAAGGTTCTCCATATTGGCCACTCCTTTCGTGTCATGTGAAATTTTGGTTTGTCATCAGAGTGATATGTTCAGTTCTTCTATTCGTGGAGATTTGATTATGTGATTAGTTCTTGGAATATTTCATCATTAATGGCCAAATCCCTAAAATTCTCCTGATTAGTCAGGAAATCTACAATATGTTCATCCCCTTCAAAGACTTTCCAATTATAAATGTTGTTAGGTACCGACGGTTTATAGAGAAATTATACTGTAAACCTTTAGGCTTCATAGTCTTCTAAAGGAGATAATCTTGAGGCCGTAGTGGCTAGAGCATCAACAAGGTTATTTTTCATCCTGGGAACAACAATAACGTTGAAGGCCTCAAAATTGTCTATTAGTATGCGCACCTCTTGCTAATAATTTCTCAAGTTAGGTGAATTGCAATGGATAGTATTCTTCACTTTCCTAACGATAATTTCGGAGTCTCCAAAAACCTTATAGAGAAATTCTATTGTAAACCTTTAGGCTTCATAGTCTTCTAAAGGAGATAATCTTGAGGCCGCAGTGGCTAGAGCATCAACAAGGGTATTTTTCATCCTGGGAACAACAATAATGTTGAAGGCCTCAAAATTGTCTATTAGTATGCGCACCTCTTGCTAATAATTTCTCAAGTGAGGTGAATTGCAATGGATAGTATTCTTCACTTTCCTAACGATAATTTCAGAGTCTCCAAATTTTTTTGATTCCTTGACATTTAGATCGATGTATTTCTTTAGTCCCTGAACTAGAGCTTCATATTCAACAGTGTTATTAGTGCATTCAAATTCTAATATGCAGGATAAGAAGTTTTGTTTCCCCTTTGGGTCAATGAGGATACATCCTACTCCCGACCCTTCTTGTGATTTAGAACCATCAACTCAACAACATGAGCCAATTTTGTTGAGGGGTCTGAGATCCCTTTAACTCAATTCCATTAAGATAAATTCCATCCAGATAAATTCCATCCATAAATGCCATGCAATCCTTCTTTGGGAAAATCAACTTTGTGAGAAAATTTACTCATGACTTCGCTGAAGCTATTAAACCTTTACAAAAAATGATTCACAAAGATGCAGAGTTTAAATGGGATGAAGAAAGGAAAGGATATTTTAACAAAATCAAAAGTGCAATATCCCAAGCACCAGTACTACGAAGCCCTAATTTCAGCAAATATTTTTTCCTTTATACCTTTGCTTCTGACCAATCCTTGGCTGCAATACTTACCCAGAAGGATGATGAAAACAATGAGGCACTGGTATCATTTATGAGCACTAACCTTCAAGGATTCGAAATGAACTATCCAACTATAGAAAAATAGGATTACATAGTTTATAAAGGGGTCAAACATTTCAGATCCTATATCCTGAAGAATCACACTAAAGTCATAGTCCCTCACCCCAGAGTCAGATCTTTGTTCACCTAATAAGAAATGGGAGAAAGGAGGGGAAATTGGATGGAAATTACTCGCAATTCTTTGAAACAAAATAAATATATCTTGAATGCCACATATTATTTTACGATATGGAAGGAGGCTATCCCTCTCATGCACGCTAATGAAATGGTAGTAATCCAATTTTTAGAACAACATCTGATAACAAGGTTTGGATTTCCCTTCGTTCTCATTTTTTACAATGTTGCCTACTTTTCTTCCACGCTTTTGACATAATTAACCCTTGATAAGGGGATCATAATAAGATATTATGCAAACTACTATTTGCAAGGGAATGGGGTAGCAGAGTCAACCAATAAAAAAATGGTGAGAATTAAAAAAAAAAAAAACAGTTGTTGAGAATCAGAGGAATTGTCATAATTTTCTTCATAATGTCTTATGGGCCAATAGAGTAACACCTAAATAATCCATAGGAAACTCTTTGTACTTTCTAGTATATGGACAAGAAGCCATTCTCCCCAATGGATTGTATCTTCCATATTTACATCTTTCCTAGGCATCAAGAGGCCATCCCTCATCCTGTCTACAACAAAGGATTGATACCCTTCTCATGCTGGATGAAGAAAGAGAAAAGGATAAATTTAAGTTCATCGCTCATCAGTAGGTAGTTAAAATATGGTTCGAAAAACATAAGGCCACAAAAAAAAAATCTAAGTAGCAGACCTAGTCTTGAAGTGGGATAAAGCAAATGAGTCCAAAGGAAAACACTCAAAGTTCCAAAATCTATGGCTCGGACCTTTCCAGGTGGTCGAGAAGATCGGGGCAGGAACATACTGGTTGCAGAACCCGAGAGAGTAATCTGACACTCTCTCGGTGAATGGCTAGGCCTTAAAACAATATTTATCCTAAAGTTAAAAAAAAAAAATTATGTCTTTTTTTCTTTGTTTGAATCTCGTTTTTAGCATACATTTTGATCAAGGCAAGTGTGTGGGTTTAGGGGAGACCATTTCCAAACTCCTTTCATTTCTTTGTTTTGCTTGATTGTTTTCTTCTAATTAAGTTGTGTTTCGTAAAGCAATGGTTGAATTTAATAGATACGGTGAAGCAGACTCTGCTCCTGACCTACACTTACATGCAAAAGAAGAGACGTTGGGAAAACAAAAATTAATTCAAAATCATATTTGTCTTTGTAAGCATACTACCTGGGGAAGCAATGAAATATTTTCGTAGTGACTTGGTAACGCTGAAAGGAAAGATGGCTAGATGAAAATAATCATATGTACCTCCAAGCCAAAGCCAGGGAAATCTCCACCCTAACAATTTCACCTTTTCAAGAAACAAATATCCTCCTCTCTGACTTGATCTAGGTATTTATGCCATAAAATGATGATCCATAAAAAGAGTCTAAATTTTGAGAGGGTATGCAGGTAACTCATTCAGGGATATGGACACTTGTTGGCAATGGAGAAAGGTCTGTGATGTCGGGGTGACTCAGTCGGGGCTCTGGACTCTCACTAGAAGTGGAGAAACATCGTAAGGAAGGAATGATATCTAAATGGCCTCATGCCAATGGATGCCCTACCTGACTCTTTTCTAGAAAGGACATGGATTGAGTTTAAAAGGAAAGAGGGTGGAAAAGCTAAACCCCATAGGCAGATCTGGATTTGCGAACTCGGGAACTTGTGTACACATTGATAGAAAAGGTTTTGTTGAAAAGGAATAAAATAAATCCATATGGTTTCTCAACCAATTTGCATAGGCTAACCACGAGGGAAGGAGCAAATATTTTGTTTTCACCCAGAGAATCGCCATTTGTTGGGCACTCAACACACCCTTAAAGTTTTTTGTGAATTTTCTTTTGGGTACAACTTTGCATATTATGAATTTATTCAGTTGTGTAAGGATCAATGGGTTTTATGTGTTGTTATGTTTTATCATCGATCACATTCAGTTTGGTTTGGAATTATTGAACAGATTGACCTTTTCTCTAAGTAAACTTGGCATTTAGACTATGTGTGTGCAGTTAAAAATTTGAGCCACGCGCCTATCATCAGTATCCTTGAAATCTGGGAGGAAAAATTCCCACATAACAACAATAATCCTCAATCGTCGATCACCGATGTATCATCAGCATCGGAAAAATGGGAGAAATGGCACACCAATCGTTGATTCTGGCCTACGAAGAATTTTTCTAAAATCGTCGATGTACCATCGACATTGGTGAAATCCAAAAGTTAAACCGTCAACATAGGCATCAACAATCATCGATTGTTGATCGTCGATACACCATCATATTTGACAAAGAGGGAGAAAAAGAATGGTAACCTGTGTCAAAAATAAAATCACCGATGCCGAAAATAAATGCTCCTCACACCCAAGGGGTCAAATCAACCACCACGTGTTTTTCCGCATATGCATACTGTACTTATCAGGTATTACCCACGTCATATTTTGATGTCCCCCGTGTCATTTCTATATTTCCACGTCAGCACTGTAGGGAAATTTTGGGTCGGCATCAGAACTTTTCCCTAGAGGCGCCAATGAAACAATGTCAAAGACGATCCATCGACGTTGATAGGATCATTAACTATTGGTTGATCACTAGAACAATGAACTCCTCATTTTAGTTTGAACCTTTTACCAGCCGAAGCCAACAACCCTGGTTGATCTGCAATCTTGTCATGTCCTCGATATTGATTATACTAGTTTCTTGTAAATGCGAAAGGTATTGGTAATTCAATGGGACACCTTCAGTTGAGATGAGACATAATTTTTTGTTTGGATAAACAAATTGAATTTTTGTGTAACCTACACCACGATCCCGCGCACTGACCAACTGTTGAAATTTGAATTCATCGATTAACTGTGAAATAATCCACTCTTGCACTGTCATCCGACGTTGCATTTAATCCAAATCATGGTGCAAATTCTTTGGTAGATTGTGTAGACCAAATTTACACCCCTGAATTTAAGACTTGACGCAACAAGGTAAGCATGCTTTCTGTTTAAACTTGCAAGTTTTATGCCCATTCATGGTATTTTGTTCGCAAATCAGTTATCTCCTAATGAAGACAAAGAAGCGAGAGCAAGCATCGAGGAGGTTACAACCCACTCTCTAACTTTGATTACCAGTAAAACTAGTTTAATCTCTTGCGAGGAAGAGGAAAATTCCTCCAAGGAAGCCAATGACTAGGCGCTCACCAAGAACGCCCAAAATGAAAGAACCGGAGGTCGAAAAAGGGTCTACACAAGGTGTTGCAAGGGATATTGATTTTTTCTTAAAGACAGAATCAGTTATCTAGACTTCTACCAAAAAGTGGTTTACCCAACCTACAACATTCGGTGACACAGAGGAGAGCACCGGATCAAAATTAATTCTCCCACACTGGGGAGAGTTGTTTAACAAAATCAACTAGGAGGATTACCCAGAGTTTATATCCCTAATCGACCCAGAAGTCAGGATGTTGGATGACCAGGTTCTCCCAAACATCAGGTGATCATGTCTACATATGTTGGCATGTCGGACCCCAGTTTTTCCTTGAATTGAAACCTTAGGATGGATGATTGACCACACAGATGCGACAAAATGCACATTCAATAATGAACAAGACGAATGTGTGGGTTTCTTTATTCCGGTAGAGGTCCAAAAATACTACAAGCTCAGAGACCCAGAGGAAAGGCTAAATACAGACTTTGTGGTCAAATTTTATGGGTTCCATGACACCAACAGGTTAGTGGCCGCATGGTGGAAGGAAGATAAGAATTTAACAAATAGGAGCAACAAATGGTATAGCATGGTAAACCTTAGAGAGTCGTATATGTATTTAATGTTTTTAATCTGCCGATTATATGGGGAAAACGATTTCTCTAAGTTTTCAGAAGCATGGATGCCCTTGGCATATACCATGGCAATCTTCGGGAGCAGTTTCAACTAGGGAGCCATCATTTCCAAACAGCTAAGCAACAACATCTTATAGGCCCAGACACCAAAGGACAGAGAAACACCACCTTTCCACATGGCATTGTACCTATTGGACGTGATCTGCGCAAGAAACATTTTCGCAAGTATGAATTTAAGTTGGCATGTTGCTAAGTTATCCGTGCATGTTTATTTCATCATTCTGTGGGAGAATAGGTACAAGAAATTTTATTCCTTGATATGCGATGACTTCATAGCCCGAGTGCACTTCATCATATTTAGAAAAGAATGGCCAAGGATTTCAGCAGTGGCCAAAAAGATGATTTCAAAAGTAGGCCACTAGTATTTTGAAGAAATAAGCGCTTATATCAAAGTGTTCGGGGCTACTGGCGCACCACACCTACTCCCCATTCATGTCCTGGCCATCTTATTTTGGGAGAAATTTGTTACCAGAACATTTTGCAAGGCTATAATCCCTCCCTAGTAAGAGACAAGAACTGGGAATTCAAACCCTATGGTTTTCATATCGAGTTTTACATGGTAAAATACACTACACAGAAGAAACAAGAGGGATTGAGTCAGCTTGAGTATCAGTTCCCCATAGGCCGTTTTTGCAAGCATGATCTAGAAGTCCTGGTACTCCATCATGTGTCACATGTGTCCTCATGTTGGCCATATGCTCATGATATCTTCCAAGATGATATATTTACCGAGGGAACCCAAGACTGGGAGGAAGTGCTCCATAGAAGGGATAACCCAAATATGACCAAATTCAATGCAATTTCTTTGGATAAGCAAGTTGAGACAATAGAGCAGACAACTCAAGAATCCCTTAGTACAAGAGATCAAAACAAATATGTAGAAGTAGCAGAGGCACAAATCAGGGGAATATTTTTATTGGAAGAAGCCCAAAGAGTTATGCAAATATTAAGGGAAGATCCCCCACTTAACCCTTTAATAGAACCCTTGAGGATTACCTCGGCCGATACAAGAAATCATGAGGAATATTTAAATGGATCAAAGACAATTCCACCAAAGGAGACCAAAGGAAACCCCATCCCTATGTCACCACAAATGGGATCACCAGTGACTACTACAACTTAGCGAGGAACAACAAGAGCATCAAGCGGGACGGGTATGCCTACTTTCCTCATAGATTTAATCACCATATATGATGATGAGGAAGGTTCATAAGCTTCATGCATAACCCCGATACCAATCACACAAGAGGAGGAGCCAGGGGAAACATCTAGTCTAGCTTCTGATGTTTTGATCCCAAACCCTCAGGAAGGCGAGCATGAGGCTAGGAACATTCTTGACACTATTTTTCCCAATCATATGGGGACACATCCTCAGGGTGGAAACGCTAAGATCGACTTAGATGCAGGTGAATAAGAAGAAGGAATAGGGGAGCCAAAAATTAGCATCTCAATGATCGAACTCCCAGCTAATGTCAATCCTTCGCCTACTTCCCCAACTAGGACAAAGACTTCGCCAGCTGACAAGGACCAACAGAAGGCCAAATCACCAGAGCATATAGAAACCTCCCTTGCTAAGGAATTCAAAGAACCTACGATGGAACATCTCTATATGACAGGAAGCCTAGGAAGTACTCTTTCCTAGGGAGATCAACATATTCCTAAACCAGTAGATGAAGTCGTCGACATACAGGCAATTTCTTATGACAGGAAAAATAAATTTGTGATGAGAAGAACAATCAAGAAAATGAATATCACACTCGATAGCACACTTTTCATAACCACATAGAAAACTTTGTTTCATACAGAAAGTTCTAATATTATTGAGCTAATCGGAGTAGGGATGGCCATAACCGATGCCACTTTAGACAGGGAAAAAATGGATGAAAGGGAGGTGGCCTCCATGAAGAAAGAACTAGACCATCTACGACATCAAGTGGAGTACTACCAAAATTCAACACAAGCGATGGTACTCTTGAAGTGTGAGTTCTGATAAATGTATGCACAATTCACAAGTGAAAGAGATCTCTTCACTGCTCACATAGCTGATTTCCAATAAGATATCCTCATGGGGCTGGCAACTTGTAAAGACATGAAACCATGGTATGAAAAGGAACATCAAGCCTTAGAACGGATAGACTACATCAGCGAAGTGCAGAAGGTCCGAGATACAAAAGAGCATGGAATTTGAGTGTTGATGGATACAACATCACTCGAATAAGGAAGGTAGTTGAACATTGCGTAAGCATGGTCGAGGAACCTTAGCAGAAAATGCAGGAAAGATGGGGAGAATGTGATAAAAGTTGGGAGAAAATAAATAAGGAAATGAGGAACATTGACCTACCAGAGTTTTGTCCACCATAGGATTTCACTGATTTGCATGACATAGTTAAACGACATGAAGAGCAAGACCTAGCATGGGAAGCAAAGATTTTGCAGATTTTAAGCATGATCCTAGGTCAAGTGAAGAAGTTCATGGAACCTATGATTAAATCTCTTTCATTCCTACAATGTTTAAGTGTCAAGCTAATCAAGTACAAGGAATGGGCAATAGAGATAAAGGATATCATCTCCTCTCTGGTGGATTAGCACATGTTCCCATATGCAAATACATGCAAAGATCTCTTCATCAAGTAGTCATAGTACGAGAGGAACAATACACTTCAGTAAAACCACTAGATGATCTAAAGAGAACAGATAGATAAAGTCTGTCACGTGGCGTTTTCTTAACTTAAAACAACTTTAATAGTTATTTTTAGTTTAGTTATTTTTTTTATAAATAAGGGCATCGACCTTGGCCCTGGGGTCGATGGTTTTGGAGAGAAAGATTTTTTTCTAAAATTTTGTAAGAGAACTATTTTTGTGCAAGTTATTTTAATTAAGAAGTTTTGTTTAGAACCAAAGACACTTCTTCCATCTAAGGCATGAATGTGATTGGTCCAAGGGGGATTATCTTTGTCTTTGGATTCAATATTTGTTGTTGTATTGAGTAAGAGTTGTTGTATATGTTATTTAAAGTTATCGTATGATGATGTAACAGTTATTTTATTCTAGTTGATGAATAGAAATCGATTGTGTTAACCTGTGATTGATAATTGAGCATTGAAAAATACTTTTCTTGCACTAACTTCTTGTCACGTGTATATTTTATTTATGTAAATATTACCTCAAACAATGTTGAATGTCTACTAATAAAAATGGTATTAATTATAGTTTGAAGTAGTTTAGATCTTCTTCGTCTACATGCTAAGGTATAAAGGTTATCCTAAAACCCATCCTTCCCCCCAACACACAATTTAACGTCCCTCTACCATTTAGTTTAAGCTCTATCATTCTTTTGTTATAAATATTAGAAAAGAATCAAAAAGAGAACTATGTAACCTGAGGAAAGGTTTCATAGAAAATACGTATCCATCAATCACTATTAAATCCCATCGATAAATTCCATCTAGATCACGTATCTGGAGAGCCTTACCACTCATCAAACTTGCATGAGTCTGACTAGGCCTCTTAAGAGGGTTTGGTTCCTGTTGTTGAGTTAAATGGATCTCAAACCCCTCAACGGGACCCTGGACACGTATTATATCTCCTCTTGTGTCTTGGGACACATTTCCTTGGTTGATTTGAAATGGTTAGCCAAAGGTGTACTAACTGGTTTTGCATTATGCATTATAAACCTCTCCAACACCTTTTCTATGTACTCACCCTGAGACAATGTCAATTTGTGTTTTTTCTTGTCTCTTGTTATTATCATACCAAGGATTTTCTTTGTAGAACACAAATCCTTCATCACAAATGAATTAGCTAGTTTCTTCTTGAGCACATTTATATCCTGCAGATCTACATACAATAAAAAGATAATATAGCTTCCATTTTCTATCCTTTTAAATTAAACACATTGATCAAAATGACATCTACTATAACCTTGTTATGTCATAAACATGTCAAACTTAAAATAACACTACCTTGGATCTTTCTTTATGCCATACAATCTCTTCTTCAACTGCATACCAAATTTTATTTCCCTTTGACCTCATACCCCTGTGGTTGTTGCATATAAATCTCTTCATCCAAATCCTCGTGGAGAAAAGTTTTTTTTACATCTAACTGCTCAATATGAAAATATTCTACTTCCATAAGACTTAAAATAGTCCTAATTGAAGTCATATTAACAACAGGAGAAAATATTTTATCAAAATCTATACCTTTCTTTTGTGCAAACCCCTTTATAACAAGTCTATCCTTGTACCTCTTTTTCCCTCCATCTTCTTCATTCAAATTGTAAACCCATTTATTCTGCAATGATATTTTTCCTACAGGAAACTGAACCAAGTCCCAAGTCTATTTATTTACCAAGGAATCCATTTCCTCTTGCATGCCTTGTTCCCACTTCTTTTTAGTGCTTACCTGCATTACCTCTTCATAATAGTTTGGTTCACCAGAATCAATCAACAATAAATAATACAATGAAGGACAGTATCATTCAGGGGGTCTACTTAACCTATTAGATCTTCTAACAACACTTGTAGGAGTTTGAGGTACTTGTTGCTCCTGTTTTTTTACATTTTGATTTTTTGGTACTTTTGGAATTTATTTTTCAGTGATCTCATCAAGCACTGTGTATTTTTTTTTTTTTTTCCTGTTTCTTTCCCTACAAATGATCTTTGTACATGACCTTCTCATTGAATATGAAATCTCTACTCCTAATGATTTTTTGATTTTCATAATCCCATAAGTGATAACCAAAATCACTAACATTGTATCCAATAAAGGTACACTTCTTGTATTTTTCCTCAATCTTTGTTCTATTTTCTTTATCAATATGGAAAAATGCTTCACAACTGAAAGTCTTCAAAAAAGAATAGTTTACCTTTTTACCTATCCATGCCTCCTCTAGAATTCCACCATCCAAATAGATTGAAGGTCCTATGTTTATTAAGTAAACAAAATTATTTACATCATCTGCCAAAAAATGTAAGGGTAACCCAGCATGCAATCTCATACTCCTTGAACGCTCCATGATTGTCATGTTCATCCTTTCTGACACACCATTTTATTGTGGTGTTCTTGGAACTGTTTTCTCTCTACGAATCCCATGGTATGAACAATAATCATCAAAATCCTTGCTACAATATGCACCTCCATTTTCTCATCTGAGACACTTCAACCTTTTTCATGTCTCATTCTCAACCAAAGCTTTCCATTTCTTAAAAGTATCAAAAACATCAGATTTTTGTCAAATGCAATAAACCCAAGTTTTTCTAGTTGCATCATCAATAAAAGTAACATAATAATGAGAGACACCAATAGATGATACCTGAGTTGATCCCCATACATTTGTATGCACAAGCTCTAACCTTTCACTCTTCTTTTCTTTTCCAACTCTGAGAAATCTAACTCTCTTTTGTTTTCCATAAACACAGTGCTCACAAAAATCCAAATCAAATTGTTTAAGATCTGGAAACAAATTTATTTTTTGAAATATCTACATCCCCTTCTCACCCATGTGTCTAAGCCTATGATGCCACAACGTTGTATCCACTCCTATAGAAGCTAAAGAGGTAGAAGAGTCAGTATTATCAATTCATAAATACAATGTACCTATCTTCTCTCCTTTTCCTATCACCAGTGATCCTTTGGTGACCTTCCACACCTTATCTATAAATATGGATATACAACCTTCACTTTCCAACTTCCCTATTGAAATTATATTTTTCCTTAGATTTGGAACATGTCTTACCTCTTTCAACAACCATTGGTTTTCATTCCTTTTCTTTATTTTTACCATTCCCATTCCAACAATTTTTCATGGTGCATCATCACCCAAATGAACTTGTCCAAAATCACCTTGAACATAATATAGAAAATGTTTCCTATGGGGTGTGGCATGAAATGAATCCCCTGAATCTACTACCCAAGACTCAGAAATATTATCTACAGAAATAATCAAGGCATCTTGTAACACATCACATGTTACATTTGCTTCTTGATTTTTATCCTGATGTCCATCTCTTTGTTTCTTTGGAGCTCTGCAGTCTTTATTTACATGTCCTTTCTTCCCACAATTCTAGCGCTCTATCTTTCCCAATCTAGATTTGGATCTTCCCTTCCTAGAATTCCCACGATTCCCTGGGCCCTTTCCTCTATCCTTTTATGTTCCCCTGTTCTCCATGTTTAATGCATTACCTAATGTCTCACCTGTGATTTTCTGTCACATTTAATCACTAAGGATAACACCAACAACATCATCAAATTTTAGAGTGTTTGAACCATAGACAGAGTTACTTACAACCATGACCAAGCCATTCCAGCTTTCTGGAAATGAGCACAACATAAGAAGAGCCCTGACCTCATAATCAAAGTCCACTTTAACATAACTTAGTTGATTATTAACCATATTAAATTCATTTAAATGATCTACAACAGACCTACCTTCTAACATCTTCATATTAAATAATCTCTTCATTAGAAATACCTTACTGGATGTCGAGGGTTTTTCATACATTTTGGCCAATGCATATAGCATCTCCTTCATTGTCTTTTCTTTTGAAATATTGAAATCTATCGATGCTACCAGGCTCAGTCGTATCGTTCCTAGTGCCTTTATGTCAATAACTTCTCATTCTTTGTCCTTCATGGCCATTGGGTTCTTTGATATTCCACCTAATGGTAGGAATAGATCCTTCTGATATAAATAATATTCCATATACATATTCCATAACTGGTAGTTTTGGTCGTTAAATTTCTTGACCCTAAACTTTCCATCTTCTGCCATTTCTCCCACTCGAACCAAGAACCTTATTTTCTTGTGAATTACCTTTCACTATGATACCAGTTGTTAGAAAAACAAGATTGCGGAACAATAAAATAAAACAAATGCAGAAATAAAACACAGAAGATACACAATACAATAGAGACATAGATATACATGGTTCACCCAGTGTGGGCTACATCCACTAGAGAAATTTCCAGGTCCTTCATTTTTATTATCCAACAAAATGAAGGGATACAACCTACAACACACCCATTGTAACTTCCTCTTCCTTCTCTCACATTCTCATCTCTTAGAATACAATATTCGCAATGATACACAACCACAATACAATTCCCTCATAAAAGAGGGTTTCCTTCTAGGGAAAAAAATACTAACATAACTTCTACCGTTAGATATGTGACCTTATGATGAATGGTCCAAATTTACTATGAAGTTACAATATACATTTACAAGGAAATTTTTCCTTCGGGGGATTCGCCCCCAAATCCCTGCTTTCCCCCGAACCCCGCAGGGGAAATCCCCCCCTACAACCCCCCCGCTTTGAGGGGTGTACAGTATTCATGGGGTATAAACATGGTTGAAAACAAAGACCTATGAATCAGGAAGATAATCAAGCTCCACAACAAACAAGCACACCAAACACCCATGACAATAACTAAGAGCTAAATGTTTCACGTTTTTATTGATTTCCTATGTCCTTAGTAGATTAGATTGGATTTTTAGAACATGTATGGCTAATGATGATTTTTCTCAACTCATTTATGGTACCACAGTTCACTTCCGATACCTGAAATCATTGGTTAATATACTTCCAAGACCCCAGTTGGAATTCGGCCACATGTGTTTTGTCACTAGGACCCTTGACATGGTTTCTTGTTCATCAGATCACACCTAGGTCCAATGTGGAAACCTCCAGTCGTGGTCAAATGTTTTCATTCAAATATGTGCTAGATTAGCAGGAGTGATATTCCTGCATTATTTCTGAGTTGATAATGACAAATCTAGAAAATCTAAAACATGGGTTTGGTGCAGAACGTCATAATTTGAGTTCAGTGCAAGCAAATTTCTCAAAAAGTGAAATATGGAGGAGATAGGGGAGATTCTCTAAATTGGGTTTGCCCATATTTCCTATTGAAACCAAATTTGCAAAACATCCAGTCAAATGTACAACACCCATACAACAAGAAAAACAAATCAAGACATTATCATATGATTGATGTTATGGAAATTATTTGTAATCGGATCACACTTCATCCTTTTAACCATGATCAACCCAATTTGTAATTATTGTTACTATATTTTATATTCTTAGCATTGATAGTTCTGAAATTGGGGATTTGGTTTGATCCACCCCATTTCTCTTCTCTGTATAAATACACATAGAGAGGGGAGGAGAGGGGAATCAATATTGAAAAATACCATGTAATTTGTTGACAACTTTTATTGCAGGTGTAACATGTATGAATTGGTGGTATTTTTGTAGACTGGAAAATATTCCTTAATAAAAAGTGAAATTCTAGAGAACAATATATGTGTGATCATGTCACTGTAAGTAGTTAGCTCGTTGACCAGTTGGGAAGGGCCCACCAATATTGAATGCAGTGCTAAATTGTATTTTTATTTAGTTACCTTAGTTAATGTGTGGTTCACAATTAACTTCAATCGATTTGATTATTTACTTTAGCATTTAGATTGTTCTACTAGTGATAGATATGTATCTATATCTACTCAACAAAAGTATGGTGATCTTGGAAAGCTTCTCTTAATGCTTTTCGAGCACAGAAACAAAATTCTAAAGAATCACAAGTAATCACTTACCCTCTTAAGGTCCGATAGACCAATTTGGTCTTAGTGGACGTTAATTATCATCATCATCATCATCATCATGATTTACACTTAGACAAATTAAAATATTTGATCTTTCCCTCATTCGGTAGATACACTCAATTGTTCATTTACAACTCTTAGTTGTATTGACATATTGTTTTATATACTCCTTTTGTGTCATTGCAATTTGATGAACTTTTGATTAACATAGTCATTAGAATATTTTTGGAGAATTGTATTAATCATCATTCATAAGTACATGAACACTTAACATTTAAAGTGAAAAATTGTACTTCAATCCATTTATGAGATCATATCCAAAAGACTGATAATTGGTTTTAGCTTAGTCTTTAACACTTTGCTTTTATTAAATAGATATGTGCATGGATGTATAGATAACAAGATCTAGTTTGAGTCATGTTTACACGTAGATGAACCATCTAGATGTAACATGTAGCACTACCATAGGCTTGTTATACTTAATATATGAACTATGAATGTAGGTTTGAAGAGTGTTTATTTCAAGCATTTAATGTGCATTTTGTGTGCACCACTACATGATGACTATTGAGACTCAAGAACTAATAATCTACTTAAGAATAATCACATGAACATTCCATATAATGAAATATTGTGATTCCAAGCCATAAAACATTAGAATCCCATAGTCCAGTGACAAGTTGGTCCTTAGTGTTAGTTTATTCAATTAGTTGATTTTATTCGATAAGATATCCTTTGATCCTACATTTCCGGTGCTTGCATATCGAAGTCTACAAATCAAAGATTGATGATTTTGTTTCAAGGATTTGTGCATATAATAACCCGACAAAGGACATCATCCAAAATTGACAATTATTTGATCTAGAGACCAAAAATGGCATCTATACCTGGAATAATTGTCAAGGAGGAACCCAATAGTTTGCATGCAAGTTGGATCGATTTTTTATTTCAGAATATCTCATGCTTTCTAGGATGCACATGGAAGCCATAATCCTTCCTACTACAAGTTTGAATCATTGTCCAATTTGTATCTCCCTCGACACTCTCAACAAGCCTCACAAAAGACACTTCAAGTTCAAAATTTTTTGTCTCTCTCATCTATACTTTCTCAAGAATGTCAAATTTTGGTGGGAAGATGTTAAGGTAGATACAATTTCTCTCATGTATCATTTTTGTTGGAACCCAAAGTTTTGGGTTCATTTTGCGCACACGCACAAACGAAGTCGTGCACTCTCATTCCAAAGTTTTGTGTGTGCCTAAGGTAATTCATGAAGAATAACAAAGAAGTGTGCACCGGACCAAGTTTTGATATTGCACGCCAAGACGAAAGTATACCAAATGCACATTAATCTCATTTTTTATGTGAAACAAAAATCAAGAAGACGCACGTCGGAATCAAGAAACGAATCATCGAAAAATCCTCTCAAATGATTAATGCTAACAGCACAAGGGATCATGGAGCTGACAAAAGATGAGCTGGTGAGGCAGTTAAGATTTCCCTGATTCCAGAAGTCTACGTGGATTGCAGGTCAATGTCAGAAGCATGCGAGGCATTTTTGTCAGTAGAATGAGTGGAGTAGAGAAGAAAGAGACAGATCTCTCGAGCAGAGAAATTTATAAAAGGAAGAAGCGACATCAAAGATAGAGTTAGATGATTAGATGAGATCCATTAAGTTCTTGGGATTGAACTCACTCTCAGCCTATTGTAATACTATAATTTTGTTGAATATAAGTATGAGTCTATCATATGTCTGAAGTCTTAAAAGGATGTGCATTGTGCACTATCTTGTATTTATGAGAAGTTATATAAAGAATATATGAAGCTTCGTTGTTGTCAAATATAGTCTGCTTAATGTATATTGTATGTGTGTGTTGAATGGAATGAAAGGAATAACAAATTTGTGGTAGTTCTGATCTATTGTGTTTTTATAATGTGTTTGTTAGATATGTGTGTGTATTGTTTTAATTATTAGCACAGTAATTCGTGGAATATGGAATGTATGAAGGCCATGCCAGATGGATCCTAGTTTTCTTAATCCTTCATCTCTGTCATAAGACATCATGGTCTATGTGATCCCCTCTATGTATTTGGTGAGACCTTCCTCATCCTTGTCCAAGGATTTATATGTCGATGCTATGGGGTTTGTGTTGGTCAACTCTGGATGAACCCTTCGTCTAAACTCCCTAGTGTTAAGAAGGACATGTGCAAGTGTGGAAAAAAAATCCAAAAAATGGTGGATTGGTTGATGAAGGGTGGTGCGTTGTGATTCTAGATGTTACAAGCGAGATTTTCTCACCAAGAGCTTAAATCCTAGAGGTGTAATGTCCCCATTTTTTGATTCCCTTGCTTTACAGTTGGAGGCGACCTTATGAGTCTATGTCATACTAGCCAGAGAAGTAAATGGAGGTTAACAGGGGGGCCAGGAAAATTGGAGGAGTTATATGAGGCCCAATCTAGTCCATTCACCTTATTTCATCGTTAGGATCACTTTTTCATAGTTCTTTCTTGATTCCATGGCATTTCGATGATTCTCGTAAATTAAGGGTATTATTGAGTATAAATTAATTAAATGCACTTAAGGTGTTATTTGGGTCATATTGTTGGAGGGAACACCTTCGTGTAATAGCTTGTTGGAATCGTGATGAAAATATATAAAGGTTGGGATGATGAGAAAGGCACTTCTGACATCCGGGAAAAACTTACAAGCCAAGTAATTGCTTTCCTGCATTAAAAGGGGGTTAATTAATTAATAATGTGATTTTACTAAAGTTAAACTATAAATTCACTTTACTTTATTAAAAAGGGTCTGAAAAGGGTCAACGAAATAATAAAAGAGGAATGAGGCACACTCTCTCTCATTATGCATTTGTTATTTTTCAAAAACAAATTTGAGAGAGTTTGTGTGGCTTTGGCTCTTGGCACGAAAAACCCTAGAGAGTTTAGAGATTGGTTTCAGTGGTGAAACTATCCAACCTAGCTGGTCAATGAGAGGACATCATACATATATTCTTGTTGTGCTTCATTATGGAGGAGTTCATCTTCTTGTAGTTGAGTTTACTTTTTCGGCGGCTGAGTTCATTGTCTTGCAACTAAGTTTCATTATTGGTGGTGGAGTTTTGTTTGTGAATGGGTTGAAACTTCTTGAGGGGATTGATTTTGAGTTCAAGAAATTCGAGTTATTCTTATGGGATACATTTCGTATTTTTGAGGCCGATTTGTTTGTGGTGGGATGTCATTTCCAGTGTAGGGACTGCTCCTTTGTTGAGAGGTCGAGTTGTGCACTTCAAGGGGGGGATTTTGTTGAGAGGACTCAGTTTCCTCACTTCTAGGCATCTTTATCTTCATTGTGGGTCGACTTTCCCTTTTTTCTTTGGCTGAGTGAGGCAATGGGAGACTATATCTCAGTGTCAGGAGAAGTTACTCTAAATGTGGTTTGAATGCTCTGTGGGAAGGACACTTATTTTGGGTTTCATTCAATGTTGTCTTGAGGGAGATCTAGGTTGTCATTTATAGCACATATCTTCAGTGTATTTGCAAGCAAATAAATAATTTCTAGTTGGAGGGTATCAAGCAAAATTTTGTGAGTTATTACTGGTGTTATTATTTATTCATATGTTGGAATAAAACAATAAATCTATGTTGTGTTTTCCTCAATATATTAGTTGTGCTTTGTGGGTATTTTTATGCTTGTTGTTGCATATCTTTTGTTGTGTTAAAAGGAATTTTTTGTTACATTTGAAATAAATATAATCCACATATAATAATTCAAACAACCATTATAAATTACACCACAGTATAGTGGGATTTTTTACAGTAAAAGACACCTACAACCTAAGTGTTTGATGAAATTCAACACTCAGAAAACTTGTATATTACTACAACAATAAGAAGAAAGTGTGCAAACAATGTGTAGGACATTATAGTGGTATCAGAGCCTCAATCCTGCCATCCTGAGGGGGTTTTTGGTTTGATGAGGCAAGGAGACAGGGAATAAATCACTTAATGAAGTAGAAGATAGCATGAGTAATATTCTAATAATCTTTCACAAGGGCAAAAATAGTTGATTCAAGCTATGGAAAGCCATCAAAACAATGCAAGGAATAATGGAGCTAGTGGTTCAAAGAGGAAGCAAATAAGATAGAAAGAGAAAAATGAGGAGTTTATAGATTGTTTGAGGGAATATATGGTGCTTAGTGAGGCATTTTAAGCATCCATGTCAAACAAGGATTTGTGCACCATCAAACATATTGAATGGTATGAACCCCAAGTATTAGTGGACAAGAAGGTGAAGGTGCCAAGGAAAAAGGTACTAGTTTCTAAAGATTATGATGATTCTAAAAGTGAGGATGACAACAAAGCAACCTCTAGTACACCTCTACCATTTTCTTATGATGCCCATAACACTAGCGCACATGATGGACAAGTTGATGGCGCATATGGTGAAGTGTCCCAATCAAATGGTGTTGAGGATTCAACATCATACCTTAGTAGTGATGTTCATGATGATGAGGGGGTGTGAGCACCAAAGTATGATGAGAACTCAATGTCTTATCATATCTATGATACTTATGATGATTCAATAATGATTGTACCTAAATATGATGATGACTGGGTATTTGAAAAATTTTCGTGGGATATGGATCCATCTTCTTAGGAGCCATGTGTGGAGGATGACAAAGGAGAGGCTGATTTTTGTAGTGATAGTGCACATGAGTCCCTCATTTGACAGGTCAATGTATGGTAACTATAGGTTGCATGGAATCATCTAGTGAGTCAGTTATTGTTGATGGGTATAAAATTCTTTCAGATGAAAGTAAATCAAAAAATCCCTTCTGTGACTGCCCACACCATGTTGATGAAATTGAACAAAGACACTTAGCATTGTGTTATTTGGAGGACCGATTATTGGTCACAGAGGAGAAAATTGTACAAGTATTAACAAGGGAAGATGGTGCTCATAATTTCATTGAATATTTTATTGGGAAAACCTGGATGGAGGAAAGACAAAAAGGAGTTGCAGGCGGGGTCACTAGTGCTCAACTGTGCATAATAAAATAAGCACTAGAGTAGATGAAATCAGATTACTTGTAGTTGTTCATGGACAAGGACCTTGATCTCAAGTTCATTGAAGACAAGGAAAGGGAGGTTGAGGATATTTGTTACCATTTGAGTTTGGCATGATCCTAATCACTTACAGGAGAGACTCCATCATATTTGGTATCCATGACACATGAGGGTGTGAGTGGCCCCAATGATTTGAGGGAGGATCCTCTTGTGACAATCTCACATGAGGAGAATTTAGATTTGCAGGTGCTTGAGGAGAGGTATGATGTAGACGGCTTTGAATCTTCTCCCTTTTTGCATTGTGGTGATCATGAGTCATTTATTTTGAAGATCCCATTAAAGTCTCAAAGATTAGTTATGGAGGAGATAATTCATTACATTCCTTGTGGACCAACTAGCAAGGAAGTATATGCATCCATGGATTGGGTGGACCGGTATATGACAGATATGGACACACTCTAGGATACAGGTTTAGTCGACATCAGAGGAGTGTTGGATACATTATCACGTATAGGATATCAGGTGGTACTGGAGGATATAGTGGTATGAAGAAGTATATTGGGGTATACACTTACTCACAATGGTGTACAATGTAGTTTCAGAGTGTTTCCTCCTAGGGGACCCCGTGACAACGACCTTGAGCATACCATTGAGTTTGATTTACCCAGGATCAGTAAGGATATGGGTGAGCTTCATAGGGTAGTATATCCCTTGATGATAAATATTCATATGGGATATCATCATATGAGGGATGGGTAAAAGGATACTCATGGGTTTACTTTCCGAATGCATTATGATTTCTTGGTCATGCCCTTGGGATTGACCAATGCATGATTCACTTTCCAGTCTTGCAGGAAGTGGAAAATTCATCTATTGTTGTTATTGGATGCCCTCATGGAATAAAATAGGCTAGGAGGGGATCACTGGCACCAGTTGGATTAGACAAAGGACCTTGTGGCCATGACATAGGTATTTCATTTGGGCCATGTAATCAGTGTGTAGATTGCACAGGAGGAGATCCAGACTCTATTGGATTGGTTCATAGATATTTCAGCAAGCATTGGGATTGGTAGACTTCCAACTTGGTGGTGGGATATTGACATTCATCGGAGTGATAGACTACTTCAAATGATGAGGAAGATTGATAGGGTCGTGTCAGTGACTAGACTGCGTCATTGTGGGGATATTGTGAGGGGATTTTTTGAGACTTGTTCTATATGTAAAGGTATATTTTCCTTCACGATACACAATATCGAGTCTACCCATGGGTTGGTAGACTTTGACTTCACTAAGATGTGTTGGAGAGACATTATCCAGGATAGTGAGTTCGGTCCTGTCATGGATTGTAGCTTGGGGGTCCATGAGAGGAGATCACAGTATGAGCATAGTGATAAGACGATTATAATTATATGAATGCAGTGTGAGTAGGATGGTTCCTCTCAGAGTTTATATTGGGACCCTAGGACTACGATGTTTGATAGATTGACTGACATTATAGATGAGATGACTAGTTTTTTCTTTCTAGATTTTACTCTCGGGGTGCCCTGGATTCGTTGCTGGGAGGAGTGGTCTTCTAAGGAGTTGACCGAGTTTATGCAGCTTATGATTTCCTGGCTTATCAGGGGAATTCATGTGAATTGATGTATTATCACCTTGCATATCATTTCTATGTACAGAGAGTGTCTCACATCATCCAAGAAGGCCCAAGAGAGGAGGGGCTTCGAGGACGATATAGGAGAAAATATGGGGGAGTGTACGACTTGTTGGTAGATCCAATCAGAGCACACTCATCCCAAGGGATTGATGTGGTTTTTGACCATTTATGGGAGAGAGTGGGAAAGCATGTTGATAGATTGCATCACAGGTTTACTTAGGGTAAAGTGGACAGAGAGTATGTAAGCAGTGATTGACCAGTTCATGTACTTTCTGGTGATATCCTCAGAGTATGGGGAAGCACAGGTGATAAAGTTACCCAGTGGAGATATTTTTGGAGTCCATGAGAATCCTAGAGTCATTTCCAACGATCGGGACATACTTACTTTCCTGAAATTTGAGATAGAGTATGGAAGTGGATTTACAGGTCACAACTTCACCTGGATTCTTATGCAAGATATTATTCATGGTAGCAGATTCATCCCTTACAGGTATTTCAAGAGGGAGTAGCAAGGGAGGAGGAGGCATACTAGGCATGGTGGTCGAATGGTTATGATCAGAGAGGCAGAACATCAACATGGTGGTTCCTTTCTGAGCTTAGCTTGGGACGATGGGATTTCAATATTAGACAGTTCAATAGCTGACATAGAGGAAAGAACCAATTTTTTATTTCATTAGACTAGTTCCCTAGGAGAGTAGTTCCTTGAGGGATTAATCGAGTTGTTGCAACACCGAGTTTCTTTACTTGTTTGCAATACCTTACCAGACCACGCATTGAGAGGAGGATGCTTCACATATTACAGGGTGGTTTAGGACCCTGGAATCATTTTGAGTTTCATTCTAGTTCAGTTGATGGGGTGTCATCTTGTGATGGCATTGCTTGACGACAATCAATATTTGGGAAGGGAGGATTGTAATGTCCCCATTTTTGGATTCCCCTGCTTTACAATTGAAGGTGACTTTATGGGTTTATGTCATCTTGGCCAGAGGGTAAAAGGGAGGTTAATAGTGGGTTCGGGAAAATTGGAGGGTTATATGAGGCACAACCTAGTCCATTTACCTTATTCCATCATCAGGATCACTTCCACATAGTTCGTTCTTGGTTATGTGGCATTCTGACGTTTCCCTTAAATTAAGAGTATTATTAAGTAAAAATTAATTAAATGCACTAATGTGTTATTTGGGTCATATTATTGGATAGAACACCTTCGTGTAATAACACATTGGAATCGGGACAAAAACATTTAAAGGATGGGATGATGAGAAAGGAACTTTTGATGTCTGAGAATGCCTTACAAGCCAATTAATCACTTTTCAGCATTAAAAAGGGGTGTTTTAAGTGACTTAAAGTTTATAAAAGTCACTTTACTTTATAAAAAGGGTAAAAGGGTCCAAAAAAAGGGTCAACGAGAAGATAAAAGGAAAATGAGGGTGCTCTCTCTCATCATGCATTGGTTATTTTCTAAATTTGAATTGAGAGATCTCTTGTGGCTTTGGCTCTGGAGATAAAAACCCTAGAGAATTTGGAATATTGGTTTCAGTGGTGAAACCATCCACCCTAGTTGGTATAAGGAAGGAGATCATCCAGATTTCTTCATCATGCTTTAATGTAGCTGAGTATTTATTCTTTGGCAGCAAATTTTTCATAGTTGTAGATGAGATTTCTTTTCAATGGTTGAGTATTTACTTGTGGTTGAGTTCTTCATTTGGTGGTTGGACATTTCTTGTCTGTGGGCCAAATTGCTAAGGTAGGGAGGCCAAGTTTCGACTCAAGAGGGACAATTTTGACTATGGTAGCGATTCTTTGCTAAGGGGGTCGAGTATATGATTTTTCGAGGCCGATTTCTATATGTTGAGTTGAGTACTCTGTGTTCTAGGCCGACTTCTAAATTATCTAGATCAAGTTTCACTGTGGGAGCTGAGTTATAGTGTGGTTGGGTCGAGCTACTTTTTGTTGGGAAAAATATTTATTTTCTATAGGTTAATATTTATCTTGGTCAGAGTTTATTCTTGGTTGAACTATTTCTATGTGAGGGAAGACGTCATTCTTCATGAAAGAGACAACTTGTTTTTCAAGGTAATATTGCACGGGAAACCCCCGTGTACTTCACCACTTCGTAGATGGTAAATGTGGTAAGTCATTGGCCTTGGTGTCCATGGCAGGCCTAACCCCAAGAGGGAACAATATATTCGAACTTGTGACCTCATCCACTGGGGATAGCTTCACGTCTAGCTCATAACCACTTGAGCTAACCCTTGAGGCTCATGCAAGAGACACTTATTTCCATAGAGATCGATGTCCTTTTGGGGGTAGAACAAATATGTTAGTAGGTGATGAGTTTCCTTCTATAGAGGGTGCATTTCTTGGTGGATAATTGTGTGGGCTTGCATACATTTGGAGAGGGGACGCTTCAACAACAACAACATTCTACAACAATCATTTATTCCCAGTATATCAGATCTATAACATTGTTGTTCATGAGGTCAGATCTATCAATGTTATATCATCTTGTAAATCTTATTGTTTTGTGTTCATCTCATTTGAGTTAGTAATAAAGTGGATCGAATTGGTGGTGAATTCCTTGTTGATATCATAGTATATTATAGTTTTTGTTAATTATCATTCTATTTTTGTATAAATTTCTTGCATACAAACTGTTTGAATAAAATTCTATGAGAAGAAACTAAAAAAAAATCAACAAAAAAATAGTTGGAACATTATAAGAGGGATGTCGCATCCTAGTGTAGGAATTTGTGCATATAAGCTATCCACGATTCGAATAAGGTCAGTAAACATTGTACTAAGCTTAGTGTACTGGGCCTGGGCAGCTGTGTGTGTCGCACTTTTTGTTTCATACCTCCTTTGTAATGCTTGATGCTCTTGAATTTCCTTTTGATATTGCTCGTGCATCTGATTATGCGCAGTGAATTCTACCTGATGTTGTAGTTGTAACTACCCATGAGCGTGGATTAGTGTGTTTTTTCACTCACTTAACTCAAGGAGCATGGCAGTAGTACAGTATTCTATCATGGGAGTTGGAATCAGTGCTAACGGGATACCACCCTAATTGGGATCAATTGTAAGTAATTTTGGGGGGTCCACTCTAAGGACCCGAGTAGAAGTATTGGATTTAGTGTTGGATGCGTAATTCCATGGAGTAATGTTTGGGACTGGTGTTGATCCCTCAATTTGTCACCAGAGATGATCAACATTGTGCATAGCCTCTGAATGCACCTTTTTTTTGTAGCAAAAACTAGCATTTTAAGCAATCTATTAATGTGGCGATGTATGGCACCATCAAGATTGAACCCTGCTGCATGGATGGAATGGTATTGCAGACGGAGGGGTCAGTCCACAGACGATTTTCCCTGACCGGGGTAGATTGTGTGTTTAGTTGCATGGGATGGGGATCCCAAGAGTTCTTGTCATTGGTATCAACATTGGAATCCCTGCTCTGGGGGATCGTGCAGCTCCAACCTTCTTGCGGTCTTGATTGTGCTTAGTGTGTGTTTCTAAAGTAGTAGTTTCCTCAGCGGGAAGTGGTTGGAGATGTGTGGGTCATTCGAACATGCCTTGCTAGATATCTTCTTCCATAATGAAAAATTAGAGGAGATTCATTGTCGTTCCCTGATCACCCGAGTGATAGATGAATACATTATGGAAATTATATTCAAATAAAAGGTAGTCACCATACATGTCCATGAGGGTGCGTGATATGTGTTCTTGTGAAGTGGTTTACTAGATGAACTGTTGGTACCAATTATGAAATAACTTGTTTTTGGTTTGTTGGGTGCAAGGGTCTTTTCTCTCATGTGGTTGGAGGAATAGGGAAGCTTCAAATACAGGATGGCTTCTAGCAGATCATTCAAATCCCCGAGGGAGCCACCAAAGCACCATAGCGAGAAGCAATAAAATACAACTTTAACAAAACTCTTTCCTAAATTTTTGGGTGTCTAAGCAATCATCGATGAATTCTTTCATTACGTATTGATCCCAAGACATATGAACATTAGATACACATTGTTCCACTGTGACGACTACCCCGAATGGGCACTCCTCTTGTGTACAATTGCACAAAAAAAATTAGGTGATCAACTCTGTAGCAAAGAGAACCAGATGGGAATTTATTTTTGGAATGAGTACCCCACATCAACCATGGTCGGTACTATATGTGTCATATATCTCCTGCTGTGAATCATATTTAGTGGCTAATATTTTTTCCAGCTCATGGCCATGCATCGTTAGGTTGGTAACACGACAAATTGTTCCTTCATTGACCAGATACTTCTCCCCCAGCCACAAGTATCCATCATATAAGTAGGTAAGTAAAATATGGATGCATAGCGTGATGATCTTGTTATGCCCAAAATGAGGGCAGTCAATTCGATGAAGAATGTCATCTTGTTGGAGGGGTTGGGCCCATTCTTGGGTGAGTACTAATGGTTTATCATATGCACTTTGAACAATGTGGGAATAGTGGTGGAAGGCCAAGGTAGGGAACTTCTTAGGGTCGTGGACATCGTAATCGAAAATTGGACATCTTGCACTCTCCCCGTCCAAGAACCTGTAAACCTCACATGTCAAGGGAATGTCGGCTCTTATGTATTTCAGTTTGTGGAAACCCTATATCTATTCCATCCATGTGGTCTACTTGACAAGGCCATGGGAATTATTTCGATGGGATTATGTGAAAGATATAGCTAGGCACAGAGGTTGATATTTATTTTCATCACTCTATTGTTGTGCCTTTTAGACTAAGATTGGGGGACGTTTTATAAATGGAGGAAAGTTTATAATAATTTGGACAACATTATTTGAGAGAATGGAAAGTTATAGTTAGTAACATTTTTGTTACTATCAAAGAAGTGAGGATTCGATGAGGTGGCCAGGGCGAGATTGGGTGAGTTAGTGGTTGAATATGAGATTATAGAGCCTATGGATAGTAAAGAGTAAAATTATTTTGAGGCAGATGGAATAAAACATAAGAAAATCTATGCCCTTTTGCACCTAAGGAAATATTTAATCCCTCGAGAACTTATCGAGAGTCAAAAGGGCTCTTATCACGCCCCAAAAGAGCTTAAGCACCAATAGCCCATGCGCTTATTGTGAGATCGCAACCAAAAATCCAAGCGCTAGCAAGAATTCAATATTTGAACTGATCAAACGACTATGATTAAAAAGGTGCAGGATCAACGATTCCAGTTTTGCATCGGAGTCCTCTTTGTCAGAGCCTTCCTTCATCGAAGAATCCTCATTAGAGTCACTTTGGAACCTATTTCCTAGACCACTTCGATGAGACACCTTTGATCAATGGCCAAGATCTGATCTCATATCTCGTAGCCTCCAAGAAAGATGCCACATCATCCTGCCAGCAGAGCACCATCAGACCCAACCTAGAGTTTCCACATGGACATCTAGAAACTGCCACATGCATAGGTAAAGATATCATATCTGGGTGACATATGTCATGCTCCCTTGCCACGTCAGTGCCACCATGGGCCAATAGAAAGTCACAATTTGTCCAAGGTGTTGTTTGTGGAGCCTGATTATCTTCCTAATTCATATGCAGGTCAAAGAAACTACGGGATACACAATTCATGCCCCCCCCCCCCCCCCCCGACCTTGAGGGGGCCAATTTTTTTTTTTGTTTTTTGCAATTCAAATATTGTAATTTCATAGTCAATATAGACCATTCATTATAAGGTCACAGATCTAATAGTAGAAGTTATGTTAGGTATTTTTTCCCTAGAAGGAAACCCTCTTTTATGAGGGAATTGTATTGTGGCTATGTTTTATGGTGAATATTTTATTCTAAGAGAGGATATTGTGAGAGGAAGAAGAGGAAGTTACAATGGTTGTGTTGTAGGTTGTATCCCTTCATTTTGTTGGATAATAAAAAGTAAGGACCTGGAAATTTCTCCGGTGGTCGTATCCCACACTAGGTGAACCACGTATATGTGTCTCTATTGTATTGTATATCTTTTTTGTTTTATTTATTCATTTGTTTTATTTATTTTCTCAGTGATCTTATTGTTCTAACAACTGGTATCATATCAAAAGGTAACTCGCAAGAAAAGAGGGTTCCTGGTTCAAGTGGGAACAATGGAGGAAGGTGGAAAGTTTAAGGTCAAGAAATTTAACGGCCAAAACTACCAATTATGGAAGATGCAAATGGAATACTATCTATATCAGAAGGATATTTTCCTATCGTTGGGAAGAAAAGAAAAGAAGTTAGCGAGTATGAAGGACGAAGAATGGGATATTCTTGACACAAAGGAATTGGGAACAATACAGTTGTGCCTGGAAACGTTGGTGGATTTCAATATTTCAAAATAAATAATAATGAAGGATCTGATTAAGGAATTGGCTAAACTATATGAAAAACCCTTGGCCTCCAATAAGGTATTTCTAATGAAGTGATTATTTAATATGAAGATGTCATAAAGTGGGTATGTTGTCGATCATTTAAATGAATTTAATACAGTTACTAATTAGATAAGTTCTATAAAAGTGGACTTTGGTTATGATGTTAGGGCTCTTATAATCTTGTGCTCATTTCTAGAAAGTTGGAATGGCTTGGTCATGGTTGTAAGTAATCTGTCTCTAGTTCAAACACTATTAAATTTGATGATGTCTTTGGTGTTATCCTTAGTGAGGAAATGTGACAGAAAATCACAGGTGAGACATCAGATAATGCATTGACTGTGGAGAATAGGGGAAGATAAAATGATAGAGGAAAGGACTTAGGGAACCGTGGGAATTATAGGAAGGGGAGATCCAAATCCAGACTATGAAACATAGAGTGTTGGAATTGTGGGAAGAAAGGGCATCTGAAGAAAGACTACAGAGCTCCAAAGAAACAAAGAGATGGACAACAAGAGAAATAACAAGAAGAAAATGTAGCATGTGATGTGTTACAAGATGCTTTGATTCTTTATTTAGATAATATTATTGATTCTTGGGTAGTAGATTCAAGGGATTCATTTCATGCCACACCCCATAGGAAATATTTTCAAGATTATGTTCAAGGTGATTTTGGACAGGTTCATTTGGGTGATGATGCACCATGTAAAATTGTTGGAATGGGTAAGGTACAAATAAAGCAAACAAATGGAAATCAATGGTTGCTGAAAGAGGTAAGACATGTTCCATATCTGAGAAAAAATATAATTTCAACAGGGAAGTTGGAAAGTGAAGGTTGTATATCTACATTTATAGATAAGGTGTGGAAGGTCACTAAAGGATCACTGGTGATAGAAAAAGGATAGAAGGTAGGTACATTGTATTTGTGAACTGGTAATGTTGACTCTTCTATCTCTTTAGCTTCTGCAAGAGTGGATACAGTACTGTGGCATCATAGGCTTGGACACATGAGTGAGAAAGGGATGCAGATACTTCACAAAAGGAATTTGTTGTCATATCTTTAACAAATTGATTTGGATTTCTATGAGCACTGTGTTTATGGAAAACATAAGAGATTCAAATTTCTCAGAGTCAGAAGGGAAAAGAAGAGTGAAATGTTATAGATTGTGCATACATATGTATGGGGACCATCTCAGGTATCAACTCTATGTGGATCTAGTTATTATGTTACTTTTATTGATTATGAAACTAGAAAAACTTGGGTTTATTGCATTTGGAAAAAATATGATCTTTTTTACACTTTTAAGAAATGGAAAGCTTTGGTTGAGAATGAGACAGGAAAAAGGTTGAAGTGTTTGAGATCAAACAATGGAGGTGAATATTGCATCAAGGATTTTTATGATTATTGTTCATACCATGGGATTCGTAGAGAGACGACAGTTCCAGGAACACCACAAGAAAATGGTGTGTCAGAAAGGATGAACAGGACAATCATGGAATGTGCAAGGAGTATGAGACTACATGTTGGGTTTCCCTTAAAATTTTGGGCTGATGTTGTAGATATTGTTGACTAATTAATAAACAGAGAGCCTTCAAGCTCCTTGGATGGTGGAACTCCATAGGAGGCATGGATAGGTAAAAAGGTAAAATTTTCATTTATGAAGACTTTCGACTGTGAATCATTTGTCCATATTGATAAAGAAAACATAACAAAGCTTGAAGAAAAATCCAAGAAATGTACCTTTATTGGATACGGTGTTAATGATTTTGGTTATCACTTATGGGATTATGAAAATCACACAATCGTTAGGAGTAGATATGTCATATTCAATGAGAAGGTCATGTAAAAATATTAGTTGTAGGGAAAGAAACAGGAAAAATAAAAACCAGAATACATAGTGCTTCAGGACATCATTGGAAAAGAAACTCCAAAGGTACTAGAAAATCAAAATGTGCAACAACAAAAGAAACCGGTACCTCAAACTCCTGCAAGTGTTGTTAGAATAATTACCAAGTTAAGTAGACCCCATGAATAATACTCTCCTTCATTGTATTAATTATTGTTGATCGATTCTGATGAACCAGAAAGTTATGAAGAGGCAATGCAGGTAGACACTAAAAAGAAGTGGGAGCAAGGGATGAAAGATGAAACTAATTCCTTGGTGAATAACCAGACTTGGGACTTGGTTCATTTTCCTCCAGGAAAAAGATAATTTCAGAATAAATGGGTTTACCAGTTGAAGGAAGAATATGGAGGCAAAAAACAGTACAAGGCCAGACTTGTTGTAAAGGGGTTTTCACAAAAGAAAGGTATAGATTTCAATGAAATTTTTTCTCATGTTGTTAAAATGACTTCAATTAGGACTATTTCAAGTCTTGTGGTAGTACAATATTTTCATCTTGAGTATTTATATGTAAAATGATCTTTTTTGTTTCGCCTCGATTTTCATGTCCATTGTTGGGCGGTTTTTCAACACATGGTTTTTTGCCGATGGTTTTCTATTTTTGGTTAAGGAATTAGGGTTGTTGACTAATCCAGGTCATTTGGTTAGGTTTTTGGATGTTGTTGGATCCTATATGTATATTTTATTGTAAATAATTTATGAAGTGAATTAATATAGAATATGTTGGTTTTCTCGGTTTGGGTTTCCAAGGGAAAAATCTATGTGTAATGTGTGTATTTTCCATTGTATCTTTTATGTTCTTTTACTGAAAATTTGTTTGCAGTTAATAATTGTTCAAGTTTAATATCTAAATTTTGTATCAGAGCTTTTATTGGCTTCAGGGGGATGTCTTTGTGGTCAAGGGTTTGGCTTGGGACTGTGATAAGCCTTGTTACAATGGGAGATTTATGATATTGATTCTTCAGGTGAAGAGAAATGGCGAGAAGTTTGAAAATGGAGATCGAGAAGTTTAATGGAAAAAATTTTGAGTTGTGGAAGTTCAATATGGAAGATATATTGGTGTACATACATCAGTGAATCACGGTGGATCTAGGTACTGCACCTATAGGAACTTCAACAGATGACTGGAAAAATTTGGATCGGAAGGCGAAGAGCACAATCTGACTCTGTCTCTCAAATTCATTGTTATTGAATGTGTTAGAGAAAGATACATCCAAGGATTTATGGGATAAGTTGGGGAATTTGTATCAGCCCATTTCCCTATTAAATAAACTATTCCTGAGAAATAAGTTGTATAACTTGAGGATGAGAGATGGAGACTCGGTGGTAGAGCATTTGAACACCTTCAATACTATGGTAAGTCAGTTAGTATCTGTTGAGATTAAAATTTCATATGAAAGATAAGGGTATCAGTTTACTATGCTCTTTACCAGACTCGTGTGATAGTCTAGTGATGGCCATAGATATTAATACAACTTCCTTGAATTTTGATGAAGTGGTTTCATCCTTGTTGTCGGAGGAGATGAGACAAAAGAGCATCGAAGGACAGAGCACAGATGCATTATTTGAAAGAGGACACTCTTGAGAAAGAAATAGATCTAAGTCCTCAAGTGGGATATATAAGTCTAAGGGAATATCTAAATCTCCCAAAAATGTTGTAAAGGTATGTTGGAGATGTGTAAAAGAAGGGCACTACAAGAAGCAATGTAGATCCAAAGTTGAGAAAAATAAGGGATCTGAATAAGCTCCTTCTACAGAATAAAATACATCCAAGGAAGAAGGAGGGGGTATGTACTTGGATTCTTCAAGCATACATGAATATCATGAGGCATGGCTAGTTGAATTAGGTGCATCCTTTCATATGACTCCCCACAGGGAGTGGTTCTGTGAATATGAAAGGTATGATGGAGGTAATGTTTTCCTAGGTGATAACTCGACAACCAAAATCATAGGACGAGGAAAAGTCAAGTTGAGGCTCATAGATGGAAGGATTAGAACACTACATGGTGTTCTTCACATCCCAGGATTGGACAAAAATTTGATTTATGTAAGCAAAATGGACGATGCAGGGGTAAAAACAATATTTGAAAAGGAAACCTTTAGGATGGTTCGAGGAGCAATGGAGTTGTTGAAGGGAGTTCAGTTTGGAACTTTGTATAATATTAAAGGAAGAACTATTAGTGATGAGTGTAATCGTTCCATTATTCCTGATATTGGATTTGAAGAAGAAATAAATCCTACAGTCTCTAGAGAAAAGGTTATGTTGTGGCATCAAACACTGGGGCATATCGGAGAGAAGGGTCTTCAACTACTACACAATAATGTTTGAAAACACAGGTATTCCAATAGAGGATGAACACCTTCAGTAACCACTCACATAAACAGATCAAATATCAACACACCGATGTTTTCACGTGATAAAACCCCTACGGGGAAACATCCACGGCCCCAGCCAAAGTGGCCACTTTGAGCAGTTTATTAATGAAAAAGAAAAAGATTACAGAGAGATTTTACAAGAGAGTTTCTCACAATCGATTATCGGCAAATGACCCTCCATGATCTTTAAATAGATATCATGGACCAATCGGGTGTTAAGCCACAAATCAATGGTCATTAAGATTGAAGAGAGTATGAACCGTCAGATCACTCTATGTCAGGAACATATCGTGACCGTCGGATTTCCTAACTACAAATGCATACTAATGCATACTAAAGAAACACACTTTTACCTAACGACACATTAGACCAAGTAGATCTTAACTAAATCCTAAACGTCTAAATATCCTAACATCACCCCTTAAGAACAACTTGGAATAGGATTGAAGGATTTGCTATGGTGACACAATAGGAGAAGAAAGGAGGCATTAGAGCCTATCCCCCCTTAATGAAAACTTCCTGAACTCCTAACATAGATCGAAGTTTGGAAATCTTTGCTTCCGTAAGAGACTTTGTGAAAATGTCTACAACTTGATCTTCTATAGGGAAAAAGAGCACTTCAATAACTTGATCATGAATGAGCTTTTTGATGAAGTGCATGTGTAGCTTGATGTGATTGCTACGTTGATTTTGAACTCGATCTTTGGAGAGCTTGATGGCACTCTGATTGTCGCACCAAAGGATGGTCAGATGTTGCTGCTAGAATCCAAACTCTGAAAGGATCTGTCGAAACCACAAGGCTTACTTACTTTCATTTACCGATGCTCGGTACTCTGATTCTACTGAAGAAAGTGAAATGGCCTATTGTTTATTATAGGCCCAAGTGATAGGTCCTGAACCAAGGCTAAAAACATAACCTATAGTAGACTTCTGATCATCAGGGTCGCCGACCCAATCTGAATCAGTGAAACCAACCAATAAAGGAGTTCCCCCTAAACTGTAATTTTTCCCGAACTGAAATGTACCACAAACATAGTGAAGTATCCTTTTAGTTTCTTTCCAATGGCTTTCATGGGGTGTTTTCATATACCAGGAAACAAGACCAAAAGAAAAGGAAAGATCAAGACAAGTATGAGTCAAGTATAAGAGGCTACCAACTAACTGGCGATATAGAGTGGCATCAACTTCGGGAGAAGAACATGTGGCAATAAGATTGACTCCAAACTGGAAGGGAGAAGGGGTTGGTTTACAATCGTCCATGTGAAATCGACGAAGAAATTCACAAGCATACTTAGACTGCGAAAGAAAAATTCCTACATTGGTTTGCAAAACTTGGAGTCCAAGGAAATAGTGCAAAAAGCCTAAGTCTTTCATTTCAAATTTGTTCTTAAGGCTGGTTTTCACATGGTTTAAATTTTTTGAGTCACTACCAGTAAGGATAAGGTCATCAACATAAAGGACAAGGATTATGAGATGGCTTCCTACTTTCTTGGTATAGGCATTAGGATCAGAATGGCATCTAGAGAATCCAGTGGTAATAAGAAATTTGTCCATTTTGGCATACCAAGCTCAGGGATCTTGCTTGAGACCATAAAGATATTTATTAAGGCAACAAACAAGGCTAGAGTCATTATGGACATAGCGAGGAGGTTGTTCCATGTAGATTTCTTATTGCAAATCTCTGTGAAAGAAGGCGGATTTAACATCCATCTGATAGACCTCCCATTTATGTGAGGCAGCAAGGGCAAGAACAAGTTGGATGGAATTCATTTTGGCTACATGGGAAAAGGTTTTATTATAGTCAATTCCTTCAACTTGGGAAACTCCTTTGGCTACTAACAAAGCCTTGTGTCTTTCAACACTTCCATATGATGCATACTTAGTTCTATAGACCCATTTACATCGGACAAGTTTTCTTCTTTTTGGAAGAGGTACAAGATCCCAAGTATCATTTGCCATTAAAGAACGATACTCTGCATTCATTGTTGTATCCTATTCTGGATGACATGAAACTTCTGCAAATGTCTCTGGATCATGAGTTTCTGAAACTTGAGCCAAAAGAGAAGAGGCTCGCTGGAACTGTGAACATGTCTGACGCTGATCTAAAGGATCACCGACAAGACCACTAGCTGCTTCTCATGTTGAACGAACCCATCTAGGAAGAGGTAGAGTTGGTGCTGGTTCAGCTTCAAAGGAATCATCTAGAGAAGGTGAGCAGGCGGAGGTGGATTTTCATCCTCACTATCATCATCTGAAGAAGAAACTAGAACAGAATAAGGCACAAACACTGAAGATGGCTCGCAGGACGAAGAAGGCACAACCACCGAATTAGGCTCGAAGGCCAAAGAATGCACAAACGCCGAATTAGGCTCACAGGCCAAGATATTTTCATCAAATTTAACATCTTTTCTAATAATAATTTCATTACAATGTGTTTGAAGAAGTTTATAACCTTTGAAATCTTCAGAATAACCAACAAATATACACTTCTCACTTTTAGGTTGTAATTTTTTCCTTTTCTCATCATGAATGTGAGCCCATGCTATACTTCCAAATACACGAAAGTGACTTACATCTGGTTTAATTTTAGTCCAATCTTCTTCTGGTGTTAAATTTTTAAGAGTCTTTGTGGGAATGCGATTTACTATGTAATTTTCACAGTTGATGGCTTCCGCCCAATACTTTAGACTTAATCCCTTAGATTGGATCATACAATTAGCCATTTATTTTAATGTGCAATTCTTTCTCTCAGCAACACCATTTTGTTGTGGTGTATATGGAACAGTGTGTTGCATTTGGATTCTCTGTGTAGTGCAGTAACTTGTAAAATTATTGTTCACATATTCACCTCCATTATCTGTTCTTAACCTTTGAATTTAATGTCCAGATTTCTTTTCTACAAGGGCCTTGTAGGCAAAAAAATTGTCAAAAACTTCGCTCTTAAGTTTTAAGAAGTAAACCCAAGTACATCTGGAAAAGTCATCAATGAAAGTTAACAAATAATTGCACCCAGAAAAAGAAGGAGAATAAATTGGACCACAGAAATCATTGTGAACAAGCTGCAAAGGACTTGAGGCATGCCAAGAGGCACATTTTTCAAAACTGTCCCGATGATGTTTGCTGAGAACACAGCCGGCACAAACACCATCTCTACATGAAACAAGAGGAAGACCAGTCACCATCTATTGATTACATAGTTTCTACAATGAGCGATAGTTTAGGTGACCAAACCTCTCATGCCAAAGTTTGTTCAAGTCATCACTACGAGCAACAAAAACTGATGAAAGAGATGATGAAACAAAGTTTTCAAACTTGTACAACTTGGTAATATTATCAGCAATTCCAGTTGCAATAACATTCTTAGGATCTTTTAGATCCTTGATTACAACTTGGTGACGTGAAAACTCTACGGTTTTACCTTCACCTGAATGAGTGATTTGATATACTAATAGAAGGTTACAAGAAAGACTGGGAACACATAATACATCATTGAAATGACCATTTTCTACTCGAACTATTCCATATCCTTCAACACTAAGATATCTATCATCACCAACAAATATTTTCTTGATGTTACATTCATTTAGAGTAGAAAATATGTGTATATCCTTAGCCATATGATAAGATGCTCCAGAATCAATAAGCCACTTATCAGAAGTAGAAGTAGAAGGTGTATTGAAGGAGAAACCAGAAGCAAAAAGTGCATGTCCATGAGAAGAGGAAGAAGAAGTAGAATCAATATTGATGTTGTGCTTCTTCATCGTTGCTTCTAAAGATGCCATCTTCTTGAAACATTTGGACTCATCATGACCATATTTATCACAAAATTTGCAATGCTTGTCAGTCTTCTTATTTTTATATTTTTCTCCTTTGTCTCCATTAGGAGAAAAAGTTTGAGTGGGTTTGGGACCCTTATATTGCTTTTTGTTGTGGTGATGATGTTGCTTCTTGAGATTCTTGGGTTTATCTTTCTGATGGAAAACTGAGGCTTTGTTGGAGGTATCTGCAATGTTGCTCACTCCAAGTTGTACTAGCTTATCTTACTGTCTAATCAAAGCATCACAAAAGTTCTCAAGATTGGGTTTTTGATAAGCTGCCCCTAGAGCCTCTTGCATGACATAAAAGGTAGATACAAACACAGAATATGCACTACCTATCTTAGAAAGAATAAGATAGATGAAATGATCTTCGTCTATCTTTATCTTACATTCTTCACATAAAGTTCTGAGTGTTTTAAACTTAGATATATAGTCTTCAATGCAAGAAAAATCACTTGGACTTAAAGTTAGTACTTTATTTTCTAATTGTTGTGCTCAAATAATATTTTGTTTACCAAACACAGATTCAATATTTTCCCAAGCTTCTTTGGGTTTATCAATTGATTGAATGTGGAACCTTAAATCAGGAGAGATGGACATTCTGATTAATCCACGTGCTTCATCATTCCTACTATCCCATTTGGCTTTCTTATTAGCATCAATGGGTGTTGTTTCCTTTCCCAAGGTAATCTGGTACAATCCTTTACTTCTTAAAAAATCCTACATATGGGATTTCCATTGGAAGTAGTTGGTGTTGGTAAACAAGAGATTACTAGTAGAATACATATTAAATATGTAGATAATACAGATTTAAAGACTGAAACTGATGATCTAAATGGAAAGAGCTCAAAAAGTTATGCGGTTTAAAAAAAAACGACACTAAAAACGGACTTTGGATGTGAGAGTTTTGTCCTTTTAAAAAATGACATAAACGGTAACCAAATGACCATGTGATAGTGTAAGTTGTTTTATGAAGTGACCCACTTTTGTAAAGAGAAGTGAGGATCAATTTTACAATGAAGTTATTTTATAATAGAAATCATGCAAAATAAATAACTCTAAAATAAAATATTAAAGCTAATTATAATGATTCACTTTTATACTTGAAGTGAAATACACTTTACAATGTTAGCATGAATTTTTTCAAAAAAAGTAACAAAGGAGAGACTTGAACTCAAGACCTCTTACTTAATAAGGAAACTTTTAACCAAATGGTTTAGCAAAACATATTGTAATGTTCAGAAGGAGGATTGGGGGTGTAGTTTTTGTTGTTGTTGTTGTTGTTGAAGACAGCCTTGGAGAGTGTGCTAAAAAAAAACTCTTTTCACACAAGAAAAAAATTTCGCTTCTCGATGACAACAAGGGTTGGATCTCGGTTAGCTTATCTGGAAGATGCATCTTTTCCTATCTACTTCTGATTTTCCGAGATCGCACAGGGCACGGGGAAAAGATAATATGTATATCTAAAAGAGTAGCAACTCATAAATAAATAATACAACCGAAATAAAACCAAAACACTACTCTGCAAAAATTTTAAAAAATGTGTATTCAAACTTTATACCTCTGAATCTGACTGTAATGGCCATATCTTGGGAAAGAAGAAACCTTTTCGAGTGAAATGAAAAGTGTGCATGAATGATACGAGTGCTCCGGATGCAATGGAACAGTCCTCTCAGCCCAGAAATGTACGAAAATGATAGAAAATGGAGATGAGGCAACTCGGCTTCACAATCTCGATCTACAACAGGAGCGAATCTTCAAACAATCTCTGATACCATGTTCGAAAACACAGGTATTCCAGCAGAGGAAAAACACCTTCAGTAACCACTCACATAACCAGATCAAATATCAACACAACGATGTTTTCACGTGGTAAAATCCCTATGGGGAAACATCCACGGCGCCAACCAATGCGACCACTTGGAGTTGTTTATTAATGCAAAAGAAAAAGATTACAGATATATTTTACAAGAGAGTTTCTCACAATTGATCATCGACAAATGACCCTCCATGCTCTTTAAATAGAGATCATGGACCAATTGGGTGTTAAGCCACAGATCAATGGTCATTAATATCGAGAGGAGTATGAACCATCAGATCACTCTATGTCAGGAATATATCGTGATCGTCGGATTTTCTAACTACAAATGCATACTAATGCATACTAAAGAAACACACTTTTACCTAACGACACATTAGACCAAGTAGATATTAACTAACTCCTAAGTGTCTAAATATCCTAATAGGTAAGGGTATGGTTGAAGGTATGTCTAAATTCTCTATGGATTTTGATTTATATGAACATTGTGTATATGGGAAGTACAATCGGGTAAGATTTCCCTCTAGTGCAACGAGGGTAGAGGGAATTTTCCAACTATTTCATAGTGATGTGTTTGGACCCGTGTCGGTTCCATCATTGGGAAAATCTGTGTACTATGTCTCATTTATAGATGAATTCTTGAGGAATACTTGGATATATTTCCTCAGAAAGAAATCTGAAGTCTTTAATAGGTTTAAAGAGTTTAAGGCTCTTGTTGAGAATCAAAGAGAGAAAATAATTAAGGTCTTGAGGACATATAATGGTGGAGAGTTCTGCGGGAATGAATTTTAAGAATTATGTAAGAAGTGAGGTATAGAAAGGAATAAGACTACTCCATATACATCTCAGCAGAATGGAGTTGCAGAAAGTATGAACAAGACGTTGATGGAAAAATCAAGGTGCCTGCTCAGTGGTGTCGGGTTAGGGAAAGAATTATGGACAAAGGTAGTGGGTATTGCATGTTACCTGGTCAATAGATCACCCTCATCAACACTAGATGACAAGGCTCCACAAGAGGTATGGATTGGTAAGAAACCTTTCCTCACACATCTCAAGGTATTTGGTTGTGAGGCCTATGTTCATGTTCCAAAGGAAAACAGGCGTAAGCTAGATAAGAAGGTTGAAAAGTGTATCTTTATTGGGTATAAATATGGTCTCAAAGGTTATAAGCTTTGGAACCCATAAACTAAGAAGGTCGTGTATCGCTGAGATGTGGTATTTAGAGAAATGAAGGATGTTGTTAAACAAGAAGTCCTACCAAGTAAGGAAGAACCAGATAAAATAGATTTTGAGCCAAAGGATGATGAATCAGACTCTACAGAATAATGGGAATCAGAAGAAGAAGATCCCCATACTCCAGTATTGAGGAGATTGGTGCAGGAAATAAGGCTACCAGAAAGGTATACTCCATCTGATTTTCATTCAAATTTTTCTTTGTCTATTACTTATGATGATCCTAGCATTGTTAGGGAAGCATGGATTCAGAGGATGGAAAACTCTGGAGAAATTCCATGGTTGAAGAAATGACAGCCTTGGATAAAAATGAGGCTTTGGATCTAGTGTATTTTTTTACTAGAAGAAATCCCATTGGCAACAAATAGGTATTTAAAAAGAATTTGAATGCAGAAGGAAAAGTGGAGAAATACAAAGATCGATTAGTAGAAAAGGGTTATTCCCAGGTTGAGGGAATTTTTTTGGTGACATTTTTTCTCTTGTTTCCAAGTTAACTTCTACAATATTTATGTTATATGTTGCTAATTCATTTTATTTTGAAGTAGAACATATGGATGTGAAGACATCATTCCTACATGGGGATCTGAAAGAAGAAATCTATATGAAGCAATCACAAGGGTTTGTTGTGAAGGGAAAGAAGGAGCTGGTATACAAGATAAAAAACTCCATGTATGGTTTAAAACAATCACCAAGGACGCGGTATCAAAAATTTGATACTTATATGCTTGGAATTGGATTCACAAGAAGCAAAGAGGATCATTGTGTGTATTTTAAATTAATTGGTGATCATTTGATTTATTTGGTCTCATATGTGGATGACATGTTGTTGATAGGAAACAAGAAGGAGATTATCCAGGATGTGAAAACTTAGTTTTCTAAATTTGACATGAAGGATCTTGGTGCTGCAAATTTCATTTTGGGCATGGAAATTAAAAGAGATCGTAAAAACATGAAACTCTGGTTAAATCAGAGAAAATATATGCACACAATTTTGTAGAGGTTTAATATGTAGGATTGTAAACCAGTTAGGGTCCCTATTCCTGTAGGTGTAAAGTGATATGCAGATCAGTGTCCCAAGACACAAGAAGAGGAGGAGGACATATCTCATGTTCCTTATGTGAGTGTGGTTGGCAATTTGATGTATGCAATGGTTTGCACTAGACCGGACATTACACATGCAATAGGATTTTTTAGTAGGTATATGTCAAAACTAGGGAAGGAGCATTGGACAGATGTAAAGAGGGTTTTCAGGTATCTGTGTGGCACTGCTAGCTCTGGATTGTGCTACCAAGGAAGACCAACATTGGATAGAGTGTTGTATATACATGGATTTTTGGATGCAGACTCGGCTGGAGATATGGATCGTATAAGATCTACAAGAAGGTATATGTTTAACCTGTTTGGAGGAGCAATCGGTTGGATGAGCAAAAGACAATATGCAGTGTCACTTTCAACTACATAAGTTGAATATATGGCAGCCACGCATGCAAGAAAGGAAGCAATATGGTTACAAAGATTGTGTTTAGGTATTGGGTTGGTACAAAAAGATGTAAGGATAGATTGTGACAGTCAGAGTGCAACTTTTATGGTGAAGAACTCGTCTTATCATTCAAATACAAAGCATATTGATGTTCAATATCACTTTTTGAGAGACGTGATTGAAGAAAAGAAAGTGTTACTAATGAAGGTGGACACTTTGAAGAATTTTGAAAATTCATTAACAAAATATGTGAGCACTGAGAAGTTCTCTTGGTGTAGAGGATCTATGGGCATTGTTGCCTTGGATTATTGACTATGTAACCTTGTAACTCCCTGTATGCAAAGAAAACAACAAGTGGGAGAATTTTGGGTATGTGTTATATTATTTTCATGACTAGGAGTAGCGCTTGCTACGTTGCATCGGGCATACGAGGGGGTTTGAGGGGAGGCCTCTAGGCCCCCCCTTTGGGGGTAGATCCCACGAGAAAAAAAAAATCCTTAGGAAACGTGTTGCATTTTTTTCCTCGATTTTCGTGTCCATTATTGTGAGTTTTTTTTGCACATGGTTTTTTTCTGATGGTTTTCTAATTCCAGTTAAGGAATTAGGGTTGTTGACTGATCCAGGTCATAAGGTTAGGGTTTTTTATGTCGCGTGCTCCTATATGTATATTTTATTGTAAACAATGTATGAAGTGAATGAATATAGAATATGTTGGTTTTCCCGGTTCGGGTTTCCAGGGGAAGAATCTTTGTGTAATGTGTGTATTTTCCATTGTATATTTTATGTTCTTTTACTAAAAATATGTTTGCAGTTAATAATTGTTCAAGTTTAATATCTACATCTCCATGGGGATTTGGATGAAGATATGTATATGCAGCAACCACAGGGGTATGACGTCAAAGCAAAGGAGAATTTGGTATGCAGGTTGAAGAAGAGCTTGTATGGCCTAAAGAAAGCTCCAAGGAAATGGTATTTGAAGTTTGATAGGTTTATGAAAGAACAAGGTTATAGTAGATGTCATTCTGATCATTTTGTTTATTTAAGAGGCTAGAAAAAGGAAGTTATATTATCTTGCTATTGTATGTAGATGACATGCTTGTTGCAGGGTCTAACATGACAGGTATAAATGTGCTCAAGAAGAAATTATCCAATTCATTTGTGATGAAGGATTTGGGTGTTGCAAAGAAAATCCTTGGTATGATAATAACAAGAGATGAGAAAAATTGCAAAATGACATAGTCTCAGGGTGAGTACATAGAGAAGATGGTGGAGAGGTTTACAATGCAAAATTCAAAACCAGATTGTACACCTTTGGAAATACATTTCAAATTAACCAAGGAAATGTATCCCAAGACACTAGAGTAGATAGAATACATGTCTAGGATCCCTTATTCATCAACATTTGGTAACTTGATGTATGCTATGGTGTGCATAAGACCAGATATTGCACATGCAATGGGAGTTGTGAGCGGGTATATGAACAATCTAGGTAAAGAACATTGGGAGGAAGTTAAGTGGATTCTCAGGTATTTGAGAGGTACTTCTACTCATGCATTATGTTTTGGAGGTTCATAAACTATTCTACAAGGATATGTTGATTCGTATATGGAAGGTGATAAAGATAGCAGGAGGAGCACCACGGGGTATGTTTTTACTATAGGTGGAACAACAGTAAGTTGGATTTTGAAACTTCAAAAGGTTGTTGAAATTTCAACAATGGAAGCATAGTATGTTGTTGCTATAGAGGCTAGTAAAGAAATGATTTGGTTACATAGTTTTATGGATGAATTGGGAAAGAAGAAGGAGAATATTAGGTTGTGTTGTGACAACGAGAGTGCCATTCATCTTGAAACTAACTCAACCTTCCATTCTAAGACTAAGCATATACAACTTAGGTACCATTTCATATGATCTGTCTTGGAATATGGACATTTCAAGTTGAAAAAGATACATACTAGCCTAAATCCTACAGACATGTTAACAAAGGTAGTAACCAAGGAGAAACTAAGTTCCAACTTAGTTTCAAATGTCCTTCAAGCATGAAGGTGAAGATGAGAAATTTGCTAGGTTCAAGGTGGATCATAGTCTAGTAGGTACAACAGCAGTGGAGTTGGTGTGATCAGTCTCCAAGTGGGATATTTTTGGTTGTGGAGCTTGATTATATTCCTAATTAATATGTAGGTTAAAGAAACTGCATGATACACAATTCATGGACCGCTCATTATAAGGTCATAGATATGATGATAGAAGTTATGTTAAGGTTTTTTTACCTAGAAGGAAACCCTGTTTTATGATGGAATTGTATTGCGGCTATGTGTTATGGAGAATATTGTATTCTGAGAGAGGAGACTGTCAGAGAAAGAAGAGGAAGTTACAGTGGGTGTTTTTTTATTTTGTATCCATTCATTTTGTTGGATAATAAAAAGGAAGGACTTGGCAATTTTTCTGGTGGATGTAGCCCACACTGGGTGAACCACGTATATCTGTGTCTCTATTGTATTTTGTATCTTATGTGTTTTATTTCCACAATTATTTTATTTTGTTTCTCCGCGATCCTATTTTTATAACACAGGGCGATGTCATCATAATTTTATCCATTGCCTTAGCCATTTCTCACTTTTGGTCAAGCCTAGATCAACATCTCTCATGAATTTGGAGAAATATCAACGATTCTCCTTACATCGGAGAAAGATCAAGGGCTCTCATTGTTTAGGAGAAAGATCAATGGTAGAGATCTGGTTGAGAGTCATCATTGGAAAAATCCATTGGAAGTTACCCCTAAGCTCAAGTTACGCAATTTCGATGACGATGTTGTCATCGGAAACCAAAGACAAGTTGAGGAAGAGCCAATAGCTCAGCATGCCAGTAGGGAACTGTGAGAACCAAACCAGAGTTTCCACGTGGACATGTGGAACCCACCTAATTCATCACAAAGCTTATCAAAAATGGGTGACACATGTCTCATTCCCTTTCCATGTAAGTGCCATCGTGGGCTAGTGAAAATATGTCGTGTGTCCAGGGTGACGTCAATGTCCCTTTTTCAATGCCTTATTTGTTTCTGGATTTTGGTCAAGCATAGATCAATGGCTCTCAATTTTCCTTAGACCTCTGATGGACGACCTAGATTTGTCTTACCTACCCTTCAGAGCTCACTTATCAGATTCGTGTTTGCACGCCACACCTCGATCACTCCAATGGAAAACTTCGATCAACGACCCAGATTTAAGTAAGTGCACCCCCCGATTGACGGTCCAGATCTAATCTTTGATCTAAAGTTTTCCCAGTTAGGTGTCACTTCAACACGCTAGTGAAACACCATTAGGGTCAATCAGAGAATACCACGTGGACAAGTGGAACCATCCATATTGATGGGCATAAATATCAAAAGAGGGTGACACATGTCACACCTTCCTTCCACCTCTGTGACAGAGTGGACTAATGAAAAATCACCACATGTCATGATGATTCCAGCATGATGATCTTTTCCTTAGTCGATTTTGGGTTTTTGGTCGAGCAAGATCGACGACTCTTGTGCATCATCGTACTTCCCCTGGTAGCTCCATATCGATGGTCATCGGAGTTCCTCATGAGTCCTGGCTATGGATAGATCTAATGGGGCACCTAAGATGGACGGTCTAAATCTATTTGGACCTCTTTCAAGTAAGATCGATCAACGGTCCAAATCTGATCTCTAATTTTGAGTTTCTCTGGCCAAGTGTTGTTTCATCCCGCCAACAAAGCACTTTCAGAGCCAACCATTTTTCATCACGTGGAAAGGTGGAACCCACCAGATTCTTAGGTCGAAACACTATAAATGGGTGACATGTGTCATTCTCCCCTTCCACATCAGTGTCATCATGGGCCAATAAAAAATCGCCATGTGTCCAGGATGACATTAGTGATATATTTTCCTTAGAAAAAAATTTCTTTTGATCGTGGCTAGATCGACGACTCCCAGTTCATTTTAAATTCCTCTTATCAATGGTCGTCGGAGCTCCCTTGTGGGAGTCCTATTGAATCCCAGACCATGATCGATCCGACGAGTGTGATTCTAATCAATAGTATAGATTTGATTGAGTTGATCCGACGGCTTCTGAGTTTTGCACCTTGGTAAACCTTGATCACTCCAATTGACACACCTACGATAAACCATCGTGATCACCTGAAAATGATAGATATGATGATCGATGAGTCGTGCAATCTCATGAATGTGTAGATTTTATTTCGAGTGCCCAACAGCAGGAGAAATAATTACAAACATCTCTTCAGAAATTGAGCGTGATGTATATTTTGGCTGGTAATTTTCCATCTACCCCACGATATTCTCATAACATAATTCCATCATGTAAAGGGAGTTTTTTATGATTTTACCAAAGAGAAACCATGGAAGAATCAAGAAGTTGGAAACGGTTTCAAGAAGTTGTAAGTGGTTTCAGGAAGCGGTTTTAGGGAATGAGCAAGAGAAATAAAAGACAATGAAGGAACCCATTGTTAGGTTCAACACTTTGGGGAATTGAAGAGTTTCTTATAACCATAGATATTTTACCAAAAATATTGAGCACATTCAGTCGATAAATGTAGCAGGCAACTAAATATCCATCCTCGCATTTAAGTTTTTAGTCTGTAATTCTTTTATTGTGTTTGTGTTATTGTAAAGCATCTCCTCCCATTTTTTATTTCTTGTATCAGATCCGATTTATAAAATCTCAGACAACAAGCCATTCTTCATGTTCAGTGTTATTTTATGATGTTTGGTAATGACACGGAAGTGATTTCCTCTAAATGTATGACCGTTTCTTATCATTTTCTTTATGCATTTGAATTATATGCAAAGGGTACCTCCTTGAATTTGAGTGTATTAATATGTTAACCATTTGAAGCATGTTTTATTGATCTGTATACACCTATTAGAGTTGTTGAATTCTTAATTGCTCAGCACGTTGTTCTATTTCCATAAACTACAAGATTCATTCTTAGTAGTGCCATGTATGTTTATCTTGTTTTTCTTCCAATTCATCATCGCATTCTCCTTTTAAATCATGATTGTATGAAACACTCGTAGACATATGCCTCTGATAGTTGAGAGAATTTTTCATCTGAGTTGAGACTATTTAAGATCCTACAAATTTAGAAAAGAGAGAGAGAGAGAGAGAGAGAGAGAGAGAGAGAGAGAGAGAGAGAGAGAGAGAAAACTTCCCAAATATTGCATAATTAGCTTACTGCAAATCTGGCTTTAAGATTCATTTGGAGTATTAACCCCTATGATGCCTCGACATCATTCCAATAACATCCTGGAACATCTCGAGGGATAACATCTGAAATGGCATCATTGTTGAGGATGTAAATTGAAGAAATATTCCTTGGGGATATGAGATTGTAATCTCTAAGACTTGACAGTGAATAGGCCTCAGGCACTTGGTTGTTATTTTTTCACCTGGCGACTCCACAGAAGGAAAATATGGCCTCTTCCATAATACATACTAAAATTCACCCTAATTCTTATCAGGTTCCGATATACTTAGATCCAGAAAATATTGTCACCTAGAGAAACATCAAAGAGCGTCATACCTATTTTCTCTCAGGTAACTCTTATCAAGAAATATCTCCTTTTGTTGTTCATCAAAATGTTGAATCTGTAGATCTAACTGATATACCTAAAGATTCACTCTCTGATTTAAAATGTGCACCAGAATCTTTGATAGATATTAAAAATTACCCTCTATAATTTATCCAAGAATTCAACTCTTCCCATCAACCCTTCTTGAAAATCCATGTCTCTCCTCTGTCCTTTAAATCCCATAACATCATTTTACAAAATCTCATGGATGGCTTAGGTGGAGGAAGACCTGGGGGAAATCAAACTCATTTTCCACCCCCTATAAATCCTTGGGTCACTTCCAAATTTTCCCCATTGAATCTTCCCCAAATCACCCATGATCTCCCTGAGAATTACATGAAATATTTGCCCAAATTTGATGGGGATAAAACTCGCTTGGTTGAAGAGAATATTAGTTCTTTCTAAGACTTTACAGATGACCAGTTTGTAGAAAACGATAACATTGTCATGAGACTATTTGTCTAAAATATGGGGGGATATTTAATAAAATGGTTCAGAGAGTTACCTGTTGCTTCAATTGATAGTTGGTCAGCTCTATAAGATGCATTTATGAGACATTGGGGTGAGAAAAGAGATATTCCATAACACATTAATGAATTTATCTCACTCATGAAAAGAGCCAATGAAACTATTGATGACTTTAACAAGAGGTTTAATAAGCTCTATAAAAATATCCCTACATATATAAATTCATCACAACCAATAGCTAAAGTGACATATGTTGGGGCATTTGATGTCACTTTTTCCATGACTTTGAAAGAAAAAAGGTCCCTATCCCTACTAGTAATGCAAGAGGATGCAATAGACATAGAAGGAAACATTATTGCATCAGGAAAGATGAAGCAAAAATAGGATCGGGAAAAAACGAAAAAGGTTAGGGAAGACTATGGCACTTCTGATCCAATTAGAGAACCCCAAGAAGAAAAGATGGATGGGATGTATAGATTGATCAAGAATCTGACCAAAAAAATGTCCAAATTTTAGATAGAGCATTGTAATACAAATAGAGCCCCATTAGAGGGAGGCATAAGGAATCTTAACCCTAATCAATTCAAAATACCTCCTAATCCATAGCTCATGATAAGGGAGAGAATAAATGAAGAACAATCCATTCAACCCCTTGCAAAAACCAACAATGATAACAACTTTATTGAAGAAGCAGTGGATGAGGGATATGATGAATACAGAGTAGAAATCCACCTACTTCAAGATGAGAATGAAGCCATACATCTAACCCAAAATGATTATGAAGAGTCTCTAAGTACTAAGAAAATGATCCCTATCAGTCAGACAAACAATGGAGATATATCCTTAGTTCAGTGCAGAATTTTTGTTGATGCACTATGTGTTGAGATGCATAAGAAGTTTGATCTCAGGCCTCGGCAGAAAGAAATTGTTGCAGACAGTCAACCTCGGGCTAATAAATTTGTTCCAAATTTGTGCAAATATAAATCTAAAGAGGTTCTAGACATCCCTAAGGTAGATGAAGCTTTGGAGCCTGTAAAAAAGGAAAAAGAAACTAAAGAGCTTGATGAATTAGTTTCACCTTTCAATTTTGAACGTAAATTGTCTAAGATCAATATTCTTGTGCCTTTGGTGGAACTGTCTAAAAACCCCTCATACCATAAATAGATTGAGAAAATGATGCAAGGGAATGGATAAATAAATCCTCCTGATACTTTGAATGTACAATATGAGTCCCCTACCATAGTTTTTGGTCCTCATATTGATGACAAAGAGGAATCTGTGGCACCCTTCTATGTGACCTTAAATATTCATGATAAAATGTTGCACAATTATATGATTGATTATGGAGCATCACACAGTCTTATGCCCAAAATAGTCATGTAAAAGTTGGGTTTGGACATAACCAGGCCATATCATGATATTTATTTGTTTGGTGCCATATTATTGAAGTGTTATGGGTTGATTAAAGACATGGTTGTCACCCTGGGCTAGTTTTTTGTTAAGATCATTATGATGGACGTGGTGGTGGCTAATGTATCATCCAATTATGGCATGCTACTATCTAGAACATGGGAACAAAATTTGGGAGGCACAATGCAGATGTATATGACTTATTCCATTGTACCCATTTTTGGAGGGGAGCTCAGAAGGTTGTACTGAGAGACAAAGTTTATTTATGTGTTCAGTGATCAAAACAACCATGTGAATCATCCCATATATGTTATTTATGAATATCTAGGTTGTTGTATCCTATCTGTAAATGAAGAGTACAATGAAACCCTAATGCTTACAGATCCTCTTGTAAACCATGTAGAAGAAGTAGATGGCCTATGGAAAAAAAAAATTGATGGTGCATGCTCAAAATAAGGAAGTGGTGAGTATAGCCCCATTTTTCTATTAGTGGGGTTACAAGTATAACACATCACACACCCCTTTACATATTTAGTTACATTTTCTTTCCTTTGAGGCCAATAAAAAAACCTATGCAAATGAACCATAGTTTTTCCTACCCCAAAATGCCCAGACACAAGATAAGTGTGAGCTTCTCGTATTACATGGACTCGTTCACCTGTAGGAATACATAACTTTCAAATATGCTAGAGTAATTTTCCCTACAGACAATAGTTCTCTACCTGTGCACCATGGGTTAGCTTCTCATATACTTCTTTAAAATCTTCATCGATGGCACATTTCTCTACATAGCTATCATGATATAAAGAAGTATTATTCAAAATAATAGAAGTAGCAATAAGAGGTCTAGAAAGCATATCGGCTACCTTGTTACTTGTACCCTTCTTGTACTTGATTACCAAATGAAATTGTTGTAGAAAAACCATCCATTTGTAGTGTTGAGATTGTTGCAGTTTGGTCTGTTCTTAGAGATACTGTAAGAGATCGTGATCTGTATGTATGATTGTTTCCTTCCCTAACAAGTAGTGCTTCCATTTCTTTACGCTTTGAACTAATGCATACAACTCTTTATCATATGTAGGATAGTTAACAATAGCTTGGTTAAAAGTTTCAAAGTGGTAACAGATAGGCTTATGATATTGCATCAATACTGCACCCATGGTGTATTTTTTGGCATCTGTCTTGATCTTGAAAGGTTGTTGAATATTCGGTAGTGCTAATATTGGTGTGGTATTGATCTTCTCCTTCAAAGTGTCGAAAGATTTTTGTTGCTTTCCTTCCCATTGAAAAGTGTTATTCACACTGGTTAAGGCATGCAAAGGAGCTTCTATAAAGGAGAAGTTGGGAATGAATCTCCTCCAATATTGGACTACACCTACAAAGCTTCGGACTTCGGGTACACTCTTTGGCTCAACACAATTTACAATTACATCAATTTTGGAAGGATCAATTTTCAATTGTCCTCCACCTACAATATGACCTAAGTATACAAGTGTAGTCTTGCCAAATTCACACTTAAACATTTTCACATACATCTTTTCCCTTTGCAAAGTATCCAATACCTTATTTACATGCCTCACATGTTCATCCCAAGACCCGCTAAAAATAAGAATGTCATCTAAATACACAATCACAAATTCATATAGGAAAGGCCTAAATACATCATTCATCACACGCATGAAAGTTGTTGGAGCATTACAAAGCCCAAATGACATAACTAACCACTCAAATAATCCTTGTTTGGTTTTAAAGGAATTATTCCATGCATCATCTTCTACAACCCTGATTTGACGATATCCACTATGCAAATCCAACTAAGTGAAATAAACAACATTCTTCAACTGATCAAGTAAATCATCTATATGAGGAAGAGGGTATTGATTTTTCACCGTGATTTTATTCAAGGCTCGGTAATTGACACACATTCTCCATATGCCATCTTTCTTTGGCACCATCACAATCGAAGAACCACAAGGATATGAACTGGGCCCGATGACCCCTTGATCCAATAAGCCCTGTAACTGCTTCTTGATCTTTGTCATCTCCATAACTGACATCCTGTACATGCCCACATCAAGAAGAGGAGAATCACGTTAAATATGTATCTCATGTTGGATTTCCCTCTTAGGAGGTAATCCATCCGGTTCCTAAAAAATATCATCATACATAGAAACAATATCAATTAATTCCTTTTTATGAGATGGATCACACCCTTGGAAAGCATCAAATGTCCCGACATCTTTCTCTTTGACAACCATGAGTACATATCTCTTATTAGTGTTTATGAGTCTTTTAATTTTCCCAGCACTAATAAGTGTCGTATTTACCCTCATGTTGTGTGCTCTAACAATATATTACACTCCCCCTTTATTAAGGTGGTATTTGTTCTCATGACAAAAGAAGACTTCTTTTCTATCATAAATATAAGTACTTCCCAACACTATGCCACGTATATCAAGCGGTACAACATCCAAATCCACTTCATCAATCAACTTTGAAGAAATAGAAAATCTGACCCTACATTGTTTGGCGACATTAAGTTTTTCTTTATCACATACCCAACCAAGAGGATAAGGCTTCGGATGTGGTTTCCTTTCAAGACCCTAATTATTGACAAGTGCTTTAGATATTAAGTTTACTTGGGAACCCAGATCGAATAATGTATCTATCTTATTATGTTTAGATACAACTCTTATATGAAATAACTCATTCCTCTTTTGTTCATCAACATGAGATTCATCATTGGGACTTGAACTAGCATGAAGAGAATCTTTACCTTGTACTCCAACCATTGTGATCTTTCCTTCATATCCTGAATCTGAACCAAGATCTTGATGCACTATAGCAACGGTCTTTGTCTTCCCCTTTCCATTGAACTGTTTCAGTTTCTTTTCTGGATGCAGTTTCCAACAATGTTCTTCATCGTGATCACTTTTCTTGCAATGAGTGAAAGATGGTTTTCATCCTTCTCTCGTTACTGTAGCGGTCTTCTTTTCCTTCCTTTTGAACTTCTTGAAAGTTTTTTTGGGGAAATTGGAAGGTTTCTTCGTGGGATCTTATTGAACATGTTTCCCCCTGTTCTCAAGGTGAGTGGATTGCACACAAACTTTGTCAAGACTAGTGGGGTTAAACAAGAGAAAAGTATGATGAATATAATTGTGAAGTGCGCTAATATACTTCATTAAAGTTTCATAAAAATCCAAAGGAATGTTCAATGAAAGAGCTTTCTTCCTAAACTCTTCTATGAAACTTTGTACAGTTTGACCTTTACTTTGCCTTAAAGTTTGTCATTCCATCATTGCTTTATGTAAATACCTTAATGGATAGAACTTCTTCCTTATCTCTGATTTAAATTTTGACCACGAGGAAAGAAGATTACCACACTTAATCGTGTTTTGAAGTTTTCTCTCACACCATATGAGAGTGGTGCCTTCCAACCGAAGAGAATCCAGTTGCACTTTAACTTCCTCTTCATCAATATGTTGAACACGGAAATATACTTCAACCTGTCGGATCCAATTATCTAACTTTTCAGGATTAGCATCTCCATTAAACATAGGTAAAGAAAATTTTACACCAAGCTTTAATAATGATTTCTTAAAAGAGGCTTTATGGCTAGAATGATGAGAATGATGAGAATTCTCAGAGGAAGAAGAACTAGAACTTGAAGCTAAATATGGAGGCTCAGGAGGATCTCCTCCAGACCCTTGGTTTACTGAAGCATCATCATATGCATGTGCTTCCTTTTTCTTCTCTTTCTTCTTCATCCTCTTCTCGTAATATCCATACATTTGTTCGACCATTTCTGGCATGCAATAAAATACCATGTGAAAGTTTTTCTCCTGTTCATCACGCTTGTCCTCTTCTACCATTTTCTTCCTTCAGGATGTACAACCAACTTTGGGATTGAAATTCTTAAGCATTCCTTCACCCTGCTTATGCTTGGCCCTAGTAAGAATTCATACTCAACAATTCAATTCAAAGACGACTTCTCTGATACCAACATGATCTGGGATCTTTTCGTCACGTGACTTATTAAAGAATTGTATTAAACGAGCATAAACTAAAATGCACCATAAAGAAGGAAAAGATCAAAAGGAAAGAGTCCTAAGCATCAAATATAAACAAAAATAACTTGATAAGGATTTCTTCCCTGGTGGACTACGTCTTTGGGTCCTACTCTCAAATGGGTAGGCCTTTTTATTAACTCCTCAAAAGAATTGGGAAAAATGCATAAGTATACCTCATTCTGGAGTTAAGCTACACAATATTTACTTAGATCAGAAAAAAAACATCACCATTGCGTTCATGGCATCGAATTACCTAAAAATGACTGTCTCCATGTCTTGATTCGAGTCTGGCACTTTCAGACCCAAGAAAAATCTTGCCTCGATTTTTGTGCCTACACCTGCAACTAATGAATGGACTTTGTCTTGAAATTCGTGCCTTCTTTTGTACGTCCACGCCCTTAGTTCTCCTCTCTCGTACACTGGTTGAAACCCCCTTTTATAATATAATGTGGGCGGTTTAGAATAAATGAGGTCGTTGGCCTAACGACGGGCGGATGTTATATTAAGGATTTGGTTGGAGGAGGTCCCGAGGTCGAACCCGCGGGCCTCCATTTTGTTTGGTGTATTTTTTGGCGGTTTGATATATTTGGCAGAGGTTTGGAATATGCCACCAATCTGGTGGAACCACCACCAAATTTGGCAGTATATTTAATACATATTTTTTTTTAATAATTCGGTTGTTGGGTGACATTAGGCATTTGCCCACTGCCACATGGTAGGCAAACATTGGCCCATGTCACCTCATTGTACATTCATCCTTCCATTCCATCCTTCCACGTGTCATACGGATTCCACGTCAGCCTGTACAAACTACCACGTGGCACGTTTTCATTGGTCAACATGTCGGCCTAAAAAGTCCAAAAATGAGTGACACGTGGCAGCCTTCAATGTTGCCACGTCAACATGAAATGTCTCACCCTTTGTGCTTTCCACTTATGTTGTATGGATGATGACATCATTTGTATTGATGCTGACATCAGCAATATGGATGTTGACTCATCCATGTTGACTAGGCTAGGTTGACCAAAACTTTGACCGTGAATATACTTCGATCCATAACTCTGTTTATGCCATTAGAAATCTTGCGATGTGCTCTTCGTGATCATGCCATTTTCACCGAGTTTTGGGAAGTTTGAATTTTTTCTCTTTCTTTGTCTGTTGAAGCCATTCTAAGCATCTTGAGTTGCCTCTATGATTTCTGATTTGTTCTTAGCCTTCTCTCGATCCTTTTTGGATCACGCCTTCGCACTGAGAGATTTTTGGACCACCAAAATATTTCATCAATCAACAGGTAAGTGAGGGAAGATTCCCCTCACTTTCTCCTTTTCAATCCACTTTTCCCTGCTTGGATGTGTTCCCTTTAATCCTACTCGAAGATAATCAACATCACCCCTGCGTGAAGTCCTTGTCCTTTTGTCTAAGATGATATCTGCCTGTAACTCATCCAAGTACTCAAGTGAAAAATCATCAATTGAAGGTATTGAAACTTTCTCATCTTGATCCATGATCATGGGAGGCTCAAAAAGTTTCAAGTTCTCTACGTTCACAACAGAGTAAATCTACGTATAAGGTGGAAGATCTAAACAAAAAGAATAAGTGTCACTTTTCTCCAAGATAGTGAAGGGTCCATATCAGATGGGCTTGAGTTTATTTCCTTCACCATTCAATCGTTCCTTATTGATGTGAATCCATACTCGATCTCCAACCTAGAACTAATGATCAACACTGTTCTTGTCATGTCGAGCTTTATAGTGTGCTTAATTTTTCTCCAATTTTTCCCTGACTGCCTGGTGTATCTGTTGGATCCTCTGGATGAACTTGTGGGCTCTGTCCTCTATTCATTCTTCATTCACATCAGCATCTCTCCCATACATCAAGTCCAAAGGAACCTTGGGTATATACTCAAAACATGTCTCAAAAGGTGAACTCTGAGTGCATGAATGTAAATCTCGGTTATAAGCATGATGTACATAGGGTATTTGTTCATCCCATAACTTGGGATGTTTGTTGCAATAGCCTCAAAGAAAAAGTACCACTATTTTGTTTACCAACTCTATTTGTTCGTCGGTCTATGGATGGAAAGCAGTGCTCCTCTTCAATTTGGTATCCATCATTCTCCACGAGCTAGTCCAAAAATCCCCAAGGAATTGAGTATCTCGATCCAAGACAATGGATGTGGGTAACCCAAAGTGAACCCAAACATACTAAAAGAAGATATTAGCAGTCTGCTCAGCAGTCATCTACTTTTTACATGGAATCCAGATACACATATTGTTGAACATATCCACTACAACATACAAATATTCATGACCCCCTTTGGTCATTGTAAACCCCCTACAAAATCCATGGAAATGATTTCCCATGGATGGGATGGAATAGGAAGTGGCGAGTATAGCCCCAGTTTTCTATTAGTGGGGTTACAAGTAGAACGCATCACACACCCCTTTACATATTTAGTTACATTTTCTTTCCTTTGAGGCCAATAACAAAACCTATGCAAATGAGCCATAGTTTTTTCTACCCCAAAATGCCCAGACACAAGAGAAGTGTGATCTTCTCGTATTACATGGATGCGTTCACTTGTAGGAATACATAACTTTCCAATATAATAGAGTATTTTTTCCTGCAGACAATAGTTCTCTACCTTTGCACCATGGGTTAGCTTCTCATATACTTCTTTAAAATCTTCATCGATGGCATATTGCTCTACATAGATATCATGAGATAAAGAAGTATTCTTCAAAATAATAGAAGCAACAATAGGAGGTCTAGAAATCATATCGGCTACCTTGTTACTTGTACCCTTATTGTACTTGATTACCAAATGAAATTGTTGTAGAAAAGACATCCATTTGTAGTGTCGAGATTGTTTCAGTTTGGTCTATGCTTGGAGATACTGTAAGGGATGGTGATTTGTATGTATGATTGTTTCCTTCCCTAACAAATAGTTCTTCCATTTCTTTACGCTTTGAACTAGTGCATACAACTCTTTATCATATGTAGGATAGTTAACAAAAGCTTGGTTAAAAGTTTCAGAGTGGTAAAAGATAGGATTACGATATTGCATCAATACTACACCCATGGCATATCTGTTGGCATATGTCTCAATCTTGAAAGGTTTTTGAAGATTTGGTAGTGCTAATACTGGTGTGGTACTTATCTTCTCCTTCAAAGTGTCGAAAGATTTTTGTTTCTTTCCTTCCCACTTGTTATCACTAGATGTCACCCTCATATTGCATAGAAGGTAAGCCTAGTACCCATCAGTTTATACAGTAAATATAAATGAGTTTTAAGAGACCAAGTGGAGAAGACTCAATATAAATAACGTTCTAACTCAGAAATCTAGACTGGTATGCGCAAGCAATTGAGGTCTTAGATCAACTTCAGTCAGTAAGTTGGAGTAAAGGTGAGTAGGAGGAATACTTTGGTGAGAAACGTGTAGAGGTTTGTCGTGAACCTCAGGCCTTCCAGCAGCCCAAGGAAGAAAAAATTAAACACAAGATCCTCTTGGATTCAAATTTAAAGGAAACTGGAAGAATCATAACAACATTATAATCAAACATTCTTCATAATACAGTCACAACAATCCATGTGAATCAGTCATTCATGAACTCTCTCAGTATCAGAGGAAAATAAGATGGAGTAAGAAAGATGACTTAGATTAATCAAGAAGTCTCAAATCAAGACATAACCAAAGAACTAGTGTTCTTCATCAAAATATTACAATAGAAGAGAGCCTAGCTCAACCATTCGACCTTAACAAAATATCAAAATTGTCTATAAATACCCAGAAATTCTGCAACGACCAGGAGTATGATCAGACCACTTCCTTCAAAGCCTTCAATCGATGCCTTCTCTGTCATATTGTGCACGTTTTCTCATTTCAGATGCGAGCCAGGTGCAATTATTTTCTTTACAGAAAAAATTGCCCTTAAGGAAGCTTTAGATCATCAGTGTGCCTTCATGGCTACACTCTGCAACGCTTTCCATTTATGGGGTGATATGAGGTCTCAAATGTCGCCCCCAATCTAAAATAACTACCTTCATTGGGATCAGGACATGGCCTAACACTCATGAATGTTTCCAGGTAGTGCCATATGAATTTTTCGAGTCAATCACAACATCTCGAGGCCAAGTCGATCTTCCTCTGTGACCAATACAGATGTTTTTCGTATTTGGCGTAGCTCCTCTCCATCACTTCATCTTCAATGTGAACTAGGTCCATGACCCTACACAATTGCATGATTGCGGGCATGACCAAGGGTGGTTTTAAAGAAAACTGCTTTTGTCCCTACAATTCACCATGAACCGCCACGCGTCCCTTTCCAAAAACCACGGTTCCGATTGTGGCCCACCCTTGAAATTTTAAAATGTGCACACCTTTCGACCCCACAATGGAGCGTGACCATTGATATTGTGATCTAATATGAGGCTTCCTGATCAACAGCCTAACTCTCGTGCTTTATATCGACAGATCATATCTTCCCTCTTCGAATCAATAGTTGAGATCTTCTTCGTGAATCGTCCTTCAGGAATTTAAATTATCAAACCGCATTTCCCTCTAAGAAAAACCTTCGGAGCTAAGGATATGATGACACATGGAATTCTGGATTTGGACGACCGAGATCCACTTCGGGTGTCCGGGACTTCGAAAAAATCAAAACTCAAATCTGGCTTACTTCTCCATGTGCTTTTACCTGGAGATTTGGATCTGATGACACATGGCTCTGGTTGATCAATGGCTCAGATCCATTTTGAGCCTTTAAGACTTCGACCCTTCGCGATTTCTAAGCACTTCTCATTTCAAATCTCTCGAAGCTCATTTCCCCGAAGGCTTGGATCAACTTTCGCCTGTCCCCTTTAAGATCAATGACTCGTATTCACTTCGGGGCCTTTTTTTCTAACGCTATACTTCATGCAAGTTTGCACTCCCGAATGTCCATGAGTCATTGATCTGGAATGTTCCCAGAATCTTCGTCGCTGAAAGATTAAAACTGTATTTTTCTTATGTTTCAATATTGAAATAGACTGTTTTAAGAATGTTTCACTTTGTGTTCATGGTTGCGACCTGCACGATCAAATATTTGGACGATAGGCTGTGAGCTAAGAAAACGGGGAGACCATGGTGCACAAACGAACAAGGGCAAACAAAAAATGATTTTACCAGCTGAACGGGGAAAAAATTCAAGACTCGACCTGCGAAAAGGATAGAGACAGGGAAAAACTACAAACTTAGGTAGAAACCACAAACCCACATGACTCTGACAAATTCATGTGATAACATTTGGCTCCATAGGGGATGGCATGCTCCCTGCAAGCTGCCAAGAACTAGTAGTTCCAATGCCTTAGTTGTTGTGTTATGGAATCCCTTATTAAAACCAAACATGGGAAGCCACTTTTGGCTCAAGTAAAAAAATTCTTCAGAAAATGCCCATTTATAGGGCTACCAAAAACTTCAACATCCTCCAAATCTTGCAACTTGTAAGTGTTATTTGAAAAAAACTCAAAACTTTTGAAGGGGCCCATCCACAAAGCCTCAAATTTACCATTCTTGCATTTATCTTGTTTAGGTGCATCCCACTTGAGTACTAGATCTCCCAGCTGGAAATCCTCTTTGGTCACCTTCTTATCAAAGGCCTACTTGATCTTCTTTGTCCAGTAGTTTCTCTCTAGTCTGTTGCACTTCTACCAGTTGTTGTATTCTCCTAATCATATCATTTGGTTCTCCTTGGTGTTCTTGGAAGAATTTCACCACAGGTAAGGCAAGATGAGAAGGAAAAATGGCTTCAACTCCATATACAAGGTGGAAAGGAGAGATACCAAGAGATCTCTTTGTTGTCACTCTGTCAGCCCGTAAAGAAAATTTAAGCTTTGAATTCCATGCCTTCTTGTTTTTCTCTAACAGTCTTTTGATGATCTTAATAAAGGCTCTTGTTAGAGGACTTTTCCAGTCCGTTCCCTTGGAGATATTAAGGAGTAGAGTGATTCAATTTGATTCCAAACTTTTCACAAAACTTAATCAATGGTTCAGCCTTGAAATTTGCAGCATTATCAGTGACAATTCTATTTGGACAACCAAATCTTGCCACAATATCTTCAATAAAACCAATGATTATATTGTGGGAAGAATTTATTATGGGGATGGCCTCTATCCACTTAGTAAAGTAGCATGTAGAAATCAAGATCCACCTATGTTGACCACTTGAAGCAGAATGAATTTCCCCAATAAAATCTAGGCCCCACTATTGAAAGGGTCCTGAAGCTACCACGAGACTTAATGGCAAAGACTTGATCTGTTTCTTTCCAGAGAATTTCTGACACTTGACACGAGACCTGATATTTGCACAGACATCAATGAAGAGACTAGGCCAAACATACCCATCCCTGAGAATCTTGTAGGTTGTGGTTCTCCAGAAGTGATGCCCCCCACATAAACTCTCATGAAAATCATACATAATATTTTGGGCTTCATGTGGCTCTAGACATCTCAAAATCACTCCTAAAGGGTCATTCCAATATAAAACTTGATCAATCAGACAATATTTAATTGATTTGAGCTTCAAATCTCTTACCCTTCTCTTTCCCATCCCATCAGGAGGTTGTAACTTCTGTAGGAAAAATATAATGTCTTTGTACCAAGTGCATCCTACCAACGGGGGTGTTACTTTAGGATCTTCATCAGATAACTCAAATTGTTGATTATTTGAACAATTGTTGATTAAATTGACCCCCAAGGATTTATAATTAGATTTAGCCAGCAACCTAGCTAAACCTTGACCTTTAACCAATTTGGTAGGCTTTATTTCAAGATCAAATTCAAGGATTTTGGCAATCCACTTGCTCCTTTTTCCATCTATGTAAGGTTGAATGAGGATCTCCTTTACAGAGGCTGAAGGGACATATGCAATGAATTTTGAATGTAGCACATAAACTCTGAAATCTTTGATAGCTTTAACCAAAGCATAGGCCTACTTTTCCATGATGTCATACTTTATTTCGGCATCTCCCAGTGCGCTACTAAACAAGGAAATGGGTTGCTCTAACCCTTCAACATTTTTCTTCAATAAAACAGTTGCTACTATGTCAAATGAAGCAAAAGAGAAAATCAGAAACTCCTTGGATTATTTAGGAATGATGAGAACAGGTGCTTCAGTCAAGGCCTTCTTTATTTGATCAAAAGAGTTATGAGATTCATAAGTCCATTTGATTTCATTTCCTTTCCTCAACATGGATGTGATAAACTTCACCAACTCAGCAAAATTTGAAACAAACCTTCTCGGAAAATTAACATTCCCCAAGAAAGATTGAACTTCTTTCTTGGATCTAGGGAGTGACAAAGTTTGGATAGCCTCTACCCTACTTGAATCAATCCTTAATCCCTCAGCTGATACAATGTGCCCCAATAATTTCCCTTCTTTCATGGAAAATAATGATTTTTTTGGATTTAGAGAGAGACCAAATCTTCTACACTTCAAGAAGACTCTTTTCATATGATCATAATGTTCTTTATCAGATTGTGAGAACATTGTTATGTCATCCAAATAAATGACTACAAACTTGTCCTTGTCTCCAATAAAATCTATGTCTATGGCTCGTTGAAAGGTTTCTCCTACATTCATCAATCCAAAGGGCATCGTAGCGTACATGGAAGTACCCCAAGGAGTGGTGAAGTTTGTCTTCTCTCTGTCTTTAGGTAAGAAAGAGACTTGATTGTAGCCAGAGAAGCCATCAATCATAGACATCTTGGATGCACCCGCCACCCTCTGTAATATGTGTTCCATCTTGGGCAAGGGGTGATTATATTTCTTAGAGATTCTGTTCAGATTTTGGAAATCAACACAAAGTTTGATTTCTCCATTCTTCTTTCTCACTGGGACCAATTTGGCCACCCACTCAGAAAATCTCAAAGGAACGATAATCTGGGATTCCAAAATATTTTTTACCTCTTTCTCCATAATAGGAAGTAGCATAGGATTTATTTGTCTCAATTTATACCTAAATGGTTTGGCTTCCTCTTTTAGTGGGATCTTATTCTCGATGATACTTGTGTCATATGTTCTGAGGTCTTCATATGTCTAGGGAAACACATCAGCAAATTATTTTAACAGCTCAACATATTTATCTCTTTGTTCTATTGACAGGTTGCCTGACAATTTGATAAATTTTGGGTCCTTCTCTGTACCAATATTACACTTAGATACATCAACATCATCAGTTGATACTTTAAAATTTACTACCACATCATTCCCATCGAACAATCTTTCTAAAGGAACTAGTCCCTTTGGAATGTGATTGTTAGGTAGCTGAACAATATGGTGATTAGCAATTTTATTTAAAAATACATCAACATGAGTGTTACTTTTAGAATCATGATCCTGATCAATGTGTAATGCAGAGAACTCATCAACAGACTCAATAAAATTTCTGATCTCAAGATCATCCTCAAATACCTTCCAATTCTTGACATTGTCAGGTATATAGGGTCTATATTTCACCTCTATATCATATTTGAGTTTGGGTGGCAATGGGACTTTGAAATGGCTTGTTGAGACAGCCAAAGAATCAACAATGGTATTCTCCTCTCTTGGAATAAATGAAATGTTGAAAGCTAAGAAGAAATTGTCAATTAGGTCCCACACCTCATTCCTATAAGTCCTAAGCCTAGGGTGATTAGCTTGATAAATATTTTTGATATGATGAACAATTAGCTATGCATCTCCAAATACTGATAGCTCTTCTATCCCCATGTCCTTTGCAGCCCTTAAACTTAAAACAAGAGCTTCATACTCTGTCACATTGTTGGTAGCTTCAAATTCTAACTTGTAGGACAAGGGTATGGTCTCTTGACACGATGAAACAAAGACTACTCCAACACCAACACCTTCCTTAGAAGAGGCTCCATCAAAGAACATCTTCCAAACAGGGGTAGTTGGAGGAGGGATTTCACAAGAAGCAATGGATTGTTTTCTGATTTCAAGAGGAGTTTCAGGAGTATTAGTCAGTTGCAATATGTTGGATCCCAAATCAATGTCAAAAGAAAAAATAGGATGGTTGGTGAGGTTTTCTTCATCACTAATGATGTACGTGAGCTGTGCTTCCCTGTAGAGTCTCCTTCTTTCACCCCCAAATACAGGAATGGTGGCGTATGAAAGGTCCATCTGCAAGGTTCCCCCATGTCTCTTTATCCAATACCCAGATAGGAGCATCCTGAATTTAGGGGGAACATCAACAACTATGATATCCATGACTATGCTCTTCATTGGCAATTGGAACAGGGACACGACCAAGTCTTTGCTAACCCCAAGGCACTTCACCTTTATAGAGTCAAAATAATACAGGTCGTGATAGGTTTTTGTAACCTCCAACCCAAGCTCTTCCATGACAATCTTAGGCATAAGATTGTGAGATGCCCCTAAATCCATCAAGAAGTTATGCAACACCTTATCATGGATGTTCAATGAAGTGTAGAAGGGGGGGGAGGAGTCATCTCTATCATCTATCAAAGGCCCTAACCTGACAGTTGGATTTTCATCTTGGAGGTTAACCAAGTATGTGGAGTGAGATGCAGGTTCAGGATGGAAATATTTTGATAGGAACCTTTTGAAATCCTCGTGCTTGACTAACTCTAAGATAGGCACAGGGATCCTAATATTTTGAATCTCTTTCTCAAAGCTATAAGAGGAGGGAGGCTTCAAAATCTCCTTCACCTCTAGGATAGGACTTTTGACCATTGGTGGGGGACTGTGTGATTTCCTCTCTTTGTTGTCTACCATATATTTAGCAAGTTTCTCAGCTCTAGCAGGCCACTCAGGAATTTCATGCTTTTCTTCTTTCTTCTTGGATCTGAGGTTATATCTATTCAGATCAATGCTGGTATTTTCTCCTTTGCTCGGCTCATTCAGTTGATTATGTATGAGGGCCTCTTTGTATGCAGACTAAGTTAAATGAGAGGAGGAAGAGGTATCTCCAAGGCAACGGATATCAGGATCGATATCTTCTTCCTCTTCATTTTCATCAGTAACCAGGTTATTTTGGAGAGGAGTTTGGATTTTCTAATCATCCCTATCCTTGTTTCTCTGATCTCTTTGGATGATCTGAGGGGCATTAGTTGGTATTTTGAAACTACCCCTATTCTTAGTATTTTGGGAATTCCTATAGCTAGTCTTTCCTTCTAATTCGATCTTTTCCATTCTGGCAGAAAGTGATTTTAGTAGCTTGGTCACTTCATCTGTTTGAGGGGGGGCAGTAGAGGAACTAGAAGTTGAATTTTCAAACCTACCTTTTCCTCTATCTCTATCAGCTTTGCTCCTAAGTTTTTCAGCTGCCAATATATTGGATTGGTTGCATATTGCATATGAGCCAAGGAGGTAGCTCTTATTTTTCTCAATAGGAGGAAAAAATTAGGGTCAAAAGCATTATCATAAGTCATCTTGGCAGAGGTTTATGTAGGTTTAATTTCAGCGGGAATCTTTTTATACATCTTATTAAATCTCTTCAAGAAATCTGAAACAAATTCCCCCTCTTCTCTCTTAAGTGCCCCAAATTCTGTAATATAATAAAGGAGATCATTTTTATTCCCCCAGTGTCTTAAGAACGAATCATCCAAAGAATAAATCTTATCAATAGATCTAGGACACAAGTCCTTAAACCAGTCCCTGACATCACCATCAAGGCTCTGTACAAAAACTCTCATCCACAAATCTTCATTTTTCGATGACCTGAATCTCTACAAATCTATAAAAGGATGCAAGGTTCTCTTCTGCAGCCACGTCTCCCTCCCCTGTGAACTAGGTCATGTACTTAAGGTATTTTTTGGCTGGGAGAGCATTCCTAGGCTGAGGTAAAACCAGAGGGGCATATCAAGCAGAAAATATCTCAACCATCTTGTTCCTAGGAGGATTGGCACCTACCATTTGGACGTGAACTGGAGGAGAACCAAGAGGAGATGGAGTTCGGACAGATGATACTAGGGATGTGCTTCTGGGAGAAAAAGGAAAAGGCTTAGCGTTAGGAGATAAAGGTGAGGGGATAGAGGTAACAGAGGTTTCCCCTTATGTAACTGCAACAACTCTAATAGGAGGAGGAGTAGTAAAGTCTGGAGTAGGAAAGTCTTATAAGGTCAAATCTCTCTCATTCCACTTCACAACTTCATGGGAAAAAGGGGTGTCAAATCTCTCTCCTTCCAAACCAATAATAGGAGGGGAGAAATCGGCAAGAAAACTCCCAAAATTTAAATTTATTGAAACTCTAGCAGTTTGTATAATAGGATAATCAGAAACAGTTACTGGAGTTTGTAAAGAGGGATTATGCAAATTATCATAAAAACTTGGTACATCAGTGGAGGTACCTTTTTTAGCAGTCTTTCCCTTTCTGATAATTTCCTTTGGGTCATCTTCAAACGTTGCTAGAGGCAGCAGTGGAATGAACCTCGTGTGTCTGCCTTTAGGAGCCAGAACTAAAATAGTGGAGTCGCCAGGTGAGAGTTGCAATCTTCAATGGTGCCAATATCTGATGCACCTTTAGAATCAAAGATTCTTTGTCATTCTATCCCAGGGAAAAGTAATCAATTTGTTCCCCAGCAACGGCGCCAGAAATGTTAGCACTAGAAGTCACCCTCAGACTGCATAGAAGGTAAGCCCAGTACCCATCAGTTTATACAGTAAATGTAAATGATTTTTAAGAGGCCAAATGAAGAAGACTCAATGAAAATAATGTTCTAACTCAGAAATATGGACTGGTATGCACAAGCAATTGAGGTCTTAGATCAACTTTAGTCAGAAAGTTGGAGTAAAGGTGAGTAGGAGGAAGAATTTAGTGAGAAAAGTGTAGAGGTCTATCGTGAACATCAAGCCTTCCAGCAGCCTAAGGAAGAAAAACTTAAACACAAGATCCTCTTGGATTCAAATTTCAAGGAAACTGAAAGAAATCATAACAACATTATAATCAAACATTCATCATAATATAGTCACAACAATCCATGTGAATCAGGCAATCATGAACTCTCTCAGTATTAGAGGAAAATAAGATGGAGTAAGAAAGTTGACTTAGATTAATCAAGAAATCTCAAATCAAGATATAACCAAAGAACCAATGTTCTTCATCAAAATATTACAATAGCAGGGAGCCTAGCTCAACCATTCGACCTTAACAAAATATAAAAACTGTCTATAAATACCTAGAAATGGTGCAACCACCAGGAGTGTGATCGGACCATTGACTTCAAAGCCTTTAGTCGGCGCCTTCTCTATCAAATTGTGCAGGTTTACACATGTCAGAAGCGACCCAGGCGTAGTTATGTGCTTTATAGGAAAAACTGCCCATAAGGAAGCTTTAGATCGTCAACGTGCCTTCATGGCTGCGCTCTGCAATGATTTCCATTTATGGGGTGAGACAAGGTCTCAAATGTCGCCCCCAATCTTCAATAACTACCTTCATTGGGATCAGGATAGGTCCTGACACTCATGAATGTTTCCAGGCGATGCCATATGAATTTTTTGAGTCAATCCCGACGTCTCGAGGCAAATCGGATCTTCCTCTGTGACCAATACAGACGCTTTCAGTCTTTGGCGTAGCTCCTCTCCATCGCTCCATATTCAGTGTGACCTAGGCCATGACCCTACTCAATTGTGTGACTAAGGGAGCGACCAAGGGTGGTTTGAAAGAAAACCACTTTTGTCCCCGCAAATCACCATGAATCGCCACGCGTCTCTTTCCAAAAACCACGGTTTTGATTGTGGTTCGCCCTTGAAATTTTAAAACGTGCACACCTTTCGACCCCACAATGGAGCATCACCAATGATCTTGTGATCTGAGATGAGGCTTCCTGATCAATGGCCCATCTCTGGCACTTTAGATCGATGAATCAGATCTTCCCTCTTCGAATCAACGGCTGTGATCTGCTTCGTCAATCGACCTTCGGGAATTTCAATTCTCAAACCACATTTCCCTCTAAGAAAAACCTTTGGAGCTGAGGATCTGATGACGTGTGGAATTCTGGATTTGCAAGATACCATATATATAAAATATGCAGAACATAAATAAAATGCTAGAAATGGCAGAATAATCGTAAAATATCCAGCATAATCTTCACAATACACAGAAATGATATAACAATAGCAATGGAAATAGCACTTTGATT
>ML776710.1:228306-312086 GCA_009831015.1 Picea engelmannii | reverse complement strand
GGTGCATGGTTGATGCACTTGTTTATGGTACAGGTTGATTACAGGTTGGTTCATGGTTGATGCACTTGTTTATGGTACAGGTTGATTACAGGTTGGTGCATGGTTGATGCACTTGTTTATGGTACAGGTTGATTATAGGTTGATTACAGGTTGAGGTATAGGTTGATGCATGGTTCAGATTTATTGGTACAGGTTTACAGCGGTATATCTCACAGTGATAGTGTGACAATGGTTTCATCATTCTAATTCTACTTCAGGGTGGCAGGATGGGGCAAGGACAAGTGGTTGTAGCCACCTTCTGGTTGTAGCCGGAGAACATAGGGGGTTGTAGCCTCCTTCTGGTTGTAGCCAGATAATTGGGCAGTTGGAGCTTCCCTCAAGTTGTAGCCTGAGAAACTAGGGGGTTGGAGCCTCCTTCCAGTTGCAGCTGGAAAACAAAGGAAGTTGGTGCTTCCAATGAATGTAATTCTTCAAGACATATAAGAAAAATATTTCCGTGGTTTTCTCCCGATTTAGGTTTCCACGTAAAACACTGGTGTACTGTGTATGTGTATGATTGTTCATTTGTTCATTGCTTATTTACTCTGCAGTTATTGGATAATAATGCTTCATTGATATAGCACTTGGATTATATGGTTAAAAGGGATTATATTGCTCTATTACTGATTCACCCCCCCTCTCAGTAATCCAACAACTATAACATAACGCTGGGACACTCTATTGCTTACTATCCACATGGAAATGGTTTATATGAATCCTCCAATAATAACATTATCAATATTATAAAGAAAATGTTATCTCAAAATAAGAAGGCATGGGATTCCCACCTGAAATATGTTTTCTAGGCAGACAGATTTAGCATCAAGAGGGCCATTGGAACTTCCCCTTTTCAACTGGCATATGGATTGGAATTCATTTTCCCCATTCAACTCATCCTCCCCGTGATGAAATTACAGCAATATGCGGAGGAAAAATCAAATGACATGCTGAGAATAATTAATTAGTTGATTGAACTTTAGTAGGTAAGAGAACAAGTTCAGATAAAGTCCCAAGTTCACTAAGCAATAATAAAAGAAACATTTGATAAAAGGACCAAGGAAATAAATTTCATGGCAGAGGATTTGGTCTTGAAATGGGATGCCCGAAGAGAAGCTAAAGGGAAACATGGAAAATTTGATAATCTTTGGCTTGGACCCTTCCAAGTGGTTGCGGTCCAAGATAACAACACTTATGATTTAGCTTGGCTAGATGGAGAATTGTTTGGGGCTCCTGTAAATGGGAGATTCCTCAAGCACTTTTTGCAATAGTGACAACTGCAATATTTTCTTACCCTCTACATAACTAATTTCTTTTCACTTCTTTTCATGATTTTTTCAATTTTTACTTCATTCACCATTCATTACTTCAGCAAGTAGGTAGGTTGTTAACGATATAAGTTGTTGAGCAATTTTGTGCCACATATCAGATTAGTTTTCAGGTCTAAAAAAGATGTATTGTTTCGGGAAGACTCCATAACCCAACAGAAGAAAGGCACTTGGTCTACAGTTCTCAGCAGACCACAGGGGTATGTTGTCCCCACTGGAGCCAATGTTAGTACCACTTTTGTTCCTATCAAAGAAGTGATGATTCGATGAAGTGGACAGGACAAGATTGGGTGAGTTAGTGGCTAAAGATGAGCTTCAGGAGCCTATGGATAGTTAGAAGTAAAATTATTCTGAGGTGGATGGAAGAAAACAGAAGAAAATCCAGGCCCTTTTTCGCTTAAGGACAGATTTAATCCCTCAGGCACTTATGAGGAGTCAAAAGGGGGATTATCACATCCAAAAATATCTTAAGCGCCAAAATCAAAGGGGCTTATCATGATATCACAGCCAAAAATACAAGTGGTATCAAGAATTCAAGATCCGGACTAATCGGACGACTATGATTAAAAGGGTGCAAGATCAACGGTTCCAGTTTTACATCGGAGTCCTCTTTGTCAGATCCTTCCTTCATCGGAGTCTCCCTCATCGGAGTCATTTTGGAGCCTATTTAATGGACCACTCCAATGAGACATCATTGATAAATGGCCCAGATCTGATCTCATATCTCACAGCCTCCCATCAATATGTCATGTCAGCCTGTCAACAGAGAACCATCAGACTCAACCCAAAGCTGCCACGTGGACATGTAGAACCCACCATATGCATAGGTAAAAATATAATATCTAAGTGACACATGTCCTTCTCCCTTACCACATCAATGCCACTGTGGGCCAATAGAAAGTTTCCTTGTATCTAGGGTGATGTCATCATAATGTTTTCCATTTCCTTAGCCATTTTTTTCTTTTGGTCGAGCCTAGATCGACGACTCTCATGATTTTGGTGAAAGATAAACAGTTCTCCTTATGTCAGTGAAATATCAAGGGATCTCATTTTTTAGGATAAATATCAATGGTAGAGATCCAGTTGAGAGTCATCATCAGAAAAATACATTTGAATCCCCTAAGCTCGTGTTATGTAGTGTCGATGAAGACATCATCATCGGGGACCAAGGATAAGTTGAGAAAGAGTCGACAGCTCGACATGCCAGTTGGGCACTATCAGAACCAATCTGGAGTTGCCACATGGACATGTGGAACCTGCCTAAGTCACTCCAAAGCTTATACAAAATGGGTGACACATGTCATATTCCCCTACCACATCAACTCCATCGTGGACTAGTGAAAATTCGTTGCGTATCCAAGGTGACGTCATCTCACCTTTGTCAATGCCTTAGTTTTTTTTGGATTTTGGTCAAGCCCAGATTAATGGCTCTCATTTTTCCTCATAACTTCGATGGACGGCCCATATTTTTCTTACTGGCCCTTTAGAGCTCCCTCGTCGGAGTCATGTTTGCACAGCAGACCCCAGTCACTGTGATGGACACCTCTGATCAACGACCCATATTTAAATAAGTTCACCCCTGATTGACAGTCGAGATTTGATATATGATCTCAAGTTTTCCTGGTTAGGTGTCACATCAACATGCCACTAAAACACTATCAGGTCCAATCAGAGAATGCCACATGGACAAGTGGAACCTGCCAGATTCACAATCCAAAATATCAAATGTGGGTGACATGTGTCACACTTACTTGTGACCTCTGTGTTAGAGTGGATTAATGAAAACTCGCCAGTGTCGTGATGATGGTAGCATGATGATATTTTCCTTAGCCGATTTTGGGGTTTTGTTCGAGCCATATTGATAGCTCCCATGCATTGTCATACTTCCCTTAGCAGCTCCAGATCAGTGATCGTCGGATTTCCTTCATCAGAGTTCCTCACGTGACCTGGATCTGGATAGATCTGATGGGGCACCTCATATGGATGGTACATATCTATTTGGACCTCTTTTAAGTAGGACTGATTAACATTCTATATCTGATCTCTGATTTTGAGTTTCCCCATCTAGGTGTCATGTCATCCCACCAGCAGAGCACTTTCAGAGCCAACTCATTGTCACCATGTGGATAAGTGGAACCCACTAGATTCACAAGTCAAAACACCAGAAATGGGTGACACGTGTCACGCTCCCCTGCCATGTTATCGTGATCATGGGCCATTAAAAAATCACATTGTGTCTAGGCTGACATCAGCGTGATATATTTTCCTTAGCTGAATTTTTATTTTGACCACCACTAGATAAAAGCTCCTATTTCATCTTCAGTTCCTCTTATCAATGGTCATCAAAACTCCCTTTTCGAAGTCCTATTGAAGCCCAGAACCTGGTCGATATGATGAGTGAAACTCTGATAAATGGTCCATATTTGATCAAGTTGATCCGATGGTTGTTGATTTTTCAACCTCAACAAACCTTGATCGCTCAGATTGACATGCCTCCTATCAACGGTCATGATCACCTGCAAATGATAGATCTGATGGTTGCTAAGTCACATGATCTCATGCATGTGTAGATTTGATTTTAAGCGCCCAGCAGCAGGAGAAATGATTGCAAAGATCTCTTCAGGAACAAGGTGTGATGTATATTTTGGCTAGAAAGTTTCCAATTGCCCCACGATCTTCTCATAATAGAATTCCAGCACATAAAGGGAGTTTTTTACGATTTTACCATAGAGAAACCATGCAAGAATCAAGAAGTTGGAAACGGTTTCAAGAAGTTGGAAGTGGTTTCAGGAAACAGTTTTAGGGCATGAGCGAGAGGAATAGAAGACAATGAAGGCACCCATTTTTAGGGTCGACACTTTTGGGAATTGAAGAGTTTCTTAGAACCATATTCATTTGACCAGAAATATTGAGCATAGTCAGTTGATATATGCAGTAGGAAACCAGAGATTCATCCCCTGCATTTAAGTTTTCAGTATGTAATTATTCTATTGTGTTTGTGTTCTTGTAAAGCATCTCCTCCCATTTTTTATTTCTTTTATGAGATCTGATTTATAAAATCTTAGACAACACGACATTCTTCATGTTTAGTATTATTGTATGATGTCATGTAATGACACAGAAGTGATTTCCTCTGAATGTATGACCATTTCTTGTCATTTTCTGTATGCATTTGAATGATATGCAGAGGGTACCTCCTTGAATTTGAGTGTATGAAGATGTTAATTGTTTGAAGCATGTTTTATTTATTTGTATACACCTATTAGAGATGTTGAATTCTTAATTTCTCAACACGTTTTTCTATTTCCATAAGCTACAGGATTCATTCTCAGTAGTGCCGTGTATGTTTATCTTGCTTTTCTTCCAATTCATCACTTCATTCTCCTTTTAAATATTAATTGTTTGAAACACTTGTAGACATATTCCTATGATATTTTAGATAATTTTTCATATGAGTTGAGATTGTTTAAGGTACTACAATTTCAGAAGAGAAAGAGAGAGAGAGAGAGAGAGGGTAAAAATTCCCAAATATTGCATAATTACCTTACTACAAATATGGCTTTAAGATTCATTTTGAGTCTTATCCCCTGGGGTGCCTCAGCATCGTTTCAATAATAGTCTGGAATATCTCGAGGGATAATAGTTACCAAGAAGGTACTACAAGACAACTAGGAGTTGTGCCAGGAGTAATTGTCACCATCTTTTGGCTCATTCAAATGTACCTTATTTTGACAGTCCCATCAACTTTTTAAATTATCGTACTTTGCATGAGACACAACCGCCGACATTCGTGATCTGGGAAAGTATCAATACTTGTGCATTAAATGGTGTATGATGACCAATTTTACCACCAAATGTGTGGAATCTCTAGGAAGGTTGTAGCATTTATTGTTGAGGTACTTGTTAATGATATTTTGTTCATGTGCTATATAATGGACACATCACTATCTCAATGTGTGAGAATACCAAGACCACGAGGCCCAAAGTGTGACAGGTAGATCTTCATACATGCGCACATGTGATCCATCGAAGGCATCATACATGTTTCTTGTTCCTCTCGGCATGGGTTTCGATTGGCTACTTAAGCATAGCGGACCCTAGTAGGTTGCAGTGCCTCTTCACCCTTATCCATCCTACATGTTTTATCCATTAAGTATCCTTGATGGTGTTATACGTATGGGCTTCGTCTATTTTCTCAATGGGGTTAGTGGTGATAGAACGAGTTGATGGTATTTATTTTCTCACATATGTTGTATCGGAATCCATTCCTTACACATTCGACTTCTTGTTAAGTACAGTGGAAACCCCAAGTTCTGGGAGAACAACCCTATTCTAAATCCTCTTGTGTGGGTCCTGCAAGTATTTTTTATGTGTCTGATATCGATGCATGGCTATCCACCACCATTCACAAGAACACATATATCAACAAATATCTATATTGGGTCTAAACCTTTCCCACATGGATTCCTCGAAAACTACACATTCATGTTAAGGTTCCCAGTGCACATCCCACCATTGTGCGAGAATTCCTATAAGCATTGTATCAAGTATGTGAACCCTATGATGTTCGAGAATATGTTTTATCCAAGTAATAAAAATGTCCACCGATTATGAGCCATCGTACTGATAGGATCCAAATTCTTCCTTGTGATCCTTTGCGGAGATATGCATGCATATTATTGTGGTGACCTCATAAATATTATGTTTCCACCTTTCCATGTAATCCTCAAAATCTATGTTGTAAGACTTGACACTTCTCCAGCTTAATTCTCTATCTATGGTGGGATTGATGACATCCTCTCGGTGCCCCGTGATCTTATAGATATTTTCAATGACTGAGCTTCGTGCATCCTCGTCCACTGGATCATTGTATATGTCTCCTTCATATGGATCCATAGGTGTGACCACTCATAGGATCTCTGTTTAAAATGACATCTTCATTTTCTTTAAATTCAGTACCACATTATTGTCAAAGGCCTAATCAATGTCAAGTAAGGCAGGATATGGATCAGATTAATCCATAATTTTGATGACTTCAAACTCAACCTTTGATTTATCTCCTTCTATATTCACTTCCACTTGCTCTAGTCGGCCTATTGGGTATATGTTGTATTGATTTTCCAATTGTAGCTAGATGGGTGACCAAAACAATTTTGGTTTACCCATCACCTCCCAATATTTCTTCAGCAATATATTCACGTCGAAACCCAGATCCAACATGACACCATCCATGTCATAGCCACCAAGTTATGTTGTCATTTTAAACTCTCGGCCAGTGTGATTTTTCTTTCTAACCTGATGTACATCTCTTTCTGGAATCAGAGCTAATATGGTTTCCTCCACTCCTTGTTCCCTCATAAAATTAGATAACATTTGTGTCAGCTTACATGTAGCCTATGGATCATTCAAAAATCGCAAACAACAATGCAAGAAATAATTGACTTGGTCTTTAGGTTCTTCCTTGTAACCCAAGTCATGTAAGGATTATGTGCATGTTGAAATTCCTATAGGCATGGTTATTCATGTGCTTTCATCTCAACACGTCGCAAATCATTTTTTATGCAAGCTTCTTCCAATGATCGTTGTGTTGCATATTATTTTTCTTCATGCAGGTGATCTTCCTCCAAAAATCATTGTATCGCGTGCTATAATTCCTCACGATTGTGAGCCTCTTCCAGTGACCTTCTTTGTGCTTGTTGTACCTCTTCGTGGATCCAATCTTCATCCATCATCCTTTGTGTCTCCCTCTACATTTATTCTCAGATCCAAGCCTCCTCAAGTGACCTCTCAGTCGCATGTTGCAACTCCTCGTGTGCTTTCTCTTCTTCCAGTGCTCTTTGCACATCTCACAAGAATTGTTTTTGTTGGGAAGCATCAAACTTCAGGGGTGGATGGGTTGCCTTCCTTGCCTTCCCCTTTGGATTATAATGTGATCCTTCACCATGATCAGAGTATTCTTATGTATCTTTTCCTCCTTGAGTTACTGCCCAGACATCAACCTAGTCATTCTTCTTCCTATTCTTCTGCGGCTCTACATGCACCATGTTGCAATTGGCCTTCTTGTCTTCCCACTTTTTCAACAAGTCAAGAAAATATTCAATGGCATGCTTGGGACTATAGAAGTATGAAGAAAGAACACATGGTTTGGTACAAAACCTTGATACATGACCAATTTCTCCACAATTGAAACAAGTTGGGGGTATACCTCCCCCTCCACCATATCCTCAGTCGCAACCGTGCCCATGTCCACTTTGGGGACCGCCTTGGTATCCATGTCTTGCAGCGCTATCATGCTCATCACCCTTTTTCTCTTCCTATACCTGGAATGCATCGCAGGTATTATCTTGCATCAATTGCAATGAGTGATATTTATTGACATCATGCCCCAAGGATTTACAGAACTTCCAGAACGGAGTATGGTTCTCCATTTGGTACTTCTACAAAGTTAGGAAGCGGGGTGTTACATGGTCCCACTGTCTACATATCTCACACCATTTTGTCTGTGTTGATGGAAATGGTCTCGATGTGCCCATCGCCACATAATTTGGAAGTACATGGAATTTGTCCTTGCGATTCCCCTCTGAGCAATAGGTGGTACACCATATGTGCTCGCACATGACCGTCATCTTGGCCATATTTTTCAATTGCATTTTCAAGTTGTCCAATTGCGGCTACACTTGTGCCAAACCTTTTGATGTTGTTGCCCCTCCTGACGTAGCTTTTAGGTGCATTGCAATTTCTACTGCCTCATCTTGAGTCGTCACCTTCTACTGGGTGAGAAGGACTCAAATATGTAGAAGTAACCTTGCAAAAAAACACTTTTTATGTTGCACATCTTAGCTTCAGAATATCATCCTATCCAATAAAATATTAAACCATTGGTCATAATCCCACGCAATGTCCCCTTCCTTCTATTTGATCTATTTTATCTCCATGATACATTGATACTCTGACTTAGGCTTATGGAATTCAATAAGAAACGCTTGCTAAATATCCATTAGGGACCTCGTCTATCCTGTCGGCACAATGATCTCATACTTTATGCACCACATCAAGGATTTTCCCTGAATGTGGTCTCCAGATGCATGATATTTGTTGCTTCATCTGTGATCCTCTTCACATACCATATTTTTTCTCATGAAAACCAATGTTGTTCCACGTCATCCTTACATGTTCCGTGGAACATGAATAACCTTAGGGTGCTATCTTGATTCGCCATTGTCACTCTCTGATCAATTCACCTACTCTGATTGTTGGTTGTCAAACTTCTTGCTACTGATACTCTTCTAGGTGAAGTGGCACTAACTTCTCCTTCTTCTTCACTTGTCTCTTCTCTTCTTCCTTCTTCTACTCCTTCTCCAACTCGAATCACTTCACTATTTTTTGTTCTCTCTTCTTGATTACAAACATGCAAGGGGGGTGGTTCAAGGGGGGGGTAATTCCATCTCCTTCTAACATTTATTTTGAGGGGACCTATATATTTTCCTACTTGCAGCCATGCGATACCATCTACTATTGCCAATTTGTCTCCTCCATCACTGGGGGAGCCTCCATATTCCTCTTCTATCTATGCACCACTACTTTGTGCACCATCTTCCTCTCCTAACAATGCACCATTACTATGTGCTCCATCTTTTTCTCTTATCAACGCACCATTTCTCTATACTTCATCTTCCTCTAAGGTTGAAGCACTTTGTAACATCCAACGGGTACAAACTTCATCACCTAGGTTGTTACTACTACCACCACTACTACTACCATTATTGGTATCCCCATTGGAAACTCTATCCTTGATGCCACGCCTCTTCGTGGGCCTATCTCCATTTTTTCTCCTCTATTGAACATCATACTCTTTTTCACTACCACCTGGTGTGGTTTATTTTCTCTTCATCCTAGTCTTAACCCTTCTTCATGCACCCCTAGCTAACTCTTTTCCACTTCACTACTCTTCTTTACTTCTTATCTCAACTCTTCTTGTGTATATCTCGTCTATTTTTCTGCTCTACTCCTCTAGGTCCATTCCATTCCTCACTTCATCTCAACAATTTATTAATCCTACTCAATGGATCCATATCCTCTCTCACTTTCCCTCATTCTTGCAACCCCCCCAACACTATGGGATTTTACTCATCCATTCTATCGAGATCCATGCGCATCATCCCTTTCTCCACAAACAACATATTTATCCAAAGCAAAATCTATTCCAGTATTCATTTCCTTCGGCCTTCAGTGAACTTTCTTTCAACCTCACTCAAAGAATCAATGCAGTCCACAAAAAACTCAACAATATAGCCCTCTTTTACTCGATAAAACCATAATTCAATAGCTCGAGTCCACTTATTATCCAACACTTTCAATATTTCAAGCATGGATTGATCCCAAACCACTAGTTCCAAAGGCCAAATGGTAGGATTGGTAGTAGCTTTCCTTTTTATCCATTCATACAAAAAACAAGGAAATTTAGCAAAGAAAAGCTCATGCGTATCATTTTAAAGATAGTAATCTTTCCATTTATTCACAATCACTCTTAGCCCCTAAGTTTCTCGCAGGGAAAACTCATGCTCTTTTGCAATTAACTAGTCTTGAATTTCCTCCCGAGATGGATACCACCTCATTTATTGCCTTCATTATTCCCTGCATGAATTTCAATCCTAGCAACAGAACCAATTGTCGGTGTTTTGTTCCACACTTCCGTGCATCTTTCTTAACACTGGGGAGTTTATACCCACGGTTTTTCCAGAGTTTACCAACAAAAAACCCAAAGCATTGGCATATCAATCATGGCCAAGGCCGAGGAAGGTCTCACCCTAGATGTAGAGTGGACCACATATACCATAAGGTATTGTGATGGGGATGAAGCATTAAGAAAACCAGGATCCATCTGGGATGGCCTTCATACATTCCATATTCCACGACTTATTGTGATAACAAGTAAGACAATACACACATATATATAACCAACACATGATAGACACACATTAGATCATAATTGTCGCAGCTTTATTATTCCTTTCATTCCACTCAACGCAAACTTACAGTATACATTAAGCAGACTATATTCGACAACAACAAAGCTTCATATCTTCTTTAGATATCTTCTTAGAAATACAACATAGTTTGCAATGCACACCATTTTAAGACCTCAGACATATGAAAGACTCATACTTGTATTCAGTAACATTACAGTATTACAATAGGCTCATAGTGAGCTTAATCCCAATAACTCAATGGATCTCATCTAACCATCTAACTTTATCCCTGACGTCGTTGCTTCCTTTTATAGCTTTCTCTACTCGAGAGATCTGTCTCTTTCTTCTTCGCTCCACTCGTTCTACTGAAAATATTGCCTCGCACATTTTTGGCACCTTCCTATAGTCCACATAGTTGTCTAGAATCAGGTCAATCTTAACTGCCTCACCAGCTCATATTTTTTTACCTCCACAATCCCTTGTGCTCCTGGAAGTAATCATTCGAGAGGATTTATTGATGATTCATTTCTTGATTTTGGTGTGCGTCTTCTTGATTTCTGGTGCACATCAAAACTGGGATTGGTGTGCATTTGGTAAACTTTCATATCAGCGCACAATATCAAAAATCATTCCGGCACACACTTCTTTTTCATTCTTTTCACATTATATTATGTGCGCACAAAACTTTGGAATGAGCATGTACAACTTTGTTTGTGTGCAAGTGCGCGAAATGAACCCAAAACTTTGGGTGCCAATAGTTTTTAGGAACGCCTAAAGATCCTTAAGTAAAGTATCAAATTATCAAACAGTACGGTCTTTGGGAACATTTTTCAATATCAAATACCTCTCAAATCCCAAATGGAATAGCTTCAGTAGAAAACAATATCACACATCCAAAGGACAGACCTTAATCAATAAGAAAAGACTCTTGTATCTCAAATCAAGGAGAGACAAAAGCAAGAGGAATTCTTATGGTGAAACAATAATGTGTCTGATGACTCAAGGAAGGGGAACGCAACTCCAAATTCTTCCATCATTCCATGATCCACCGATGACATTCCAATCGCATCAACCATATCACCTCTACCCAAGGTAACAATATAATCTCCCATTCTGATATTGAACAAGATCTAACCACTTTCTTTCAGGATCTACTCTTTTAATATCAGCTGGATTGTTCAGCCGCCATTCATTCCATCACTTAAAATATCCCCAACTTGATATCATAGGAGAAAAATTCAAGCCTTGTGCACCCCAGTTCCTTGGAAGAAGATGAATCTGTCGATTTTAGTCTAGCCCTGGGAAAGGCTCCAGGCCCTGATGGCTTCACCTCATATTTTTTCCATCACTCTTGTCTAGTGATCAAAATGGATGTATGGGCCCTTAAGTAGGAACCCCAAAGGATCTCAAGGGTTCTCCCAGCCTTAAATTCCACCTTCCTTTCCCTCATTCCCAAAGAAGAAAATATGTTGGACCCGAACAAATTTTTCCCCATAGACCTTTGCAATTCTATATACAATATTATCTCTAAACTCATCGTCATCCTCCTTAAACCCATTTTACCCTCCCTGGTTGCTTCTGAAAAATCAATTTATGTGGAAGGTCGCCAAATATTTGACAGCATAATATTATCTCATGAAGTATCTCAAACCTTAAAAACCACCAAAACCCCGGGCATTCTCATCAAGTTGGATATGTCCAAATATTTTGACAAGATCAACTAGCAATACATACGGGAAATCCTCTTCTATTTTGGGTTTCATCTAGAATGGGACAAATGGATCATGGCCCTCATATCCTCTACTTTCTTATCTCTTTTGATAAAAGTTGCACCCTCCTCTCCTTTTTGTCCCTCCCATGGTATTCGTCAAGGGGATCCACTTTCCTCCTTCTTGTTTGTTCTTATGGTTGAATGGCTAGGTCACAGCCTCAAAGCTACCATCGCAGCTCAAAAGATCCAAGGCCTGAATTTTCACCACTTTGTTTCCCCCTTATCCCACAACCAATTTTTCGATGAAACCATGTCGATGGGTGTTCCCTCAGTGAAGGAAGAAAGATCCTTCAAAAAAGTTCTTGATGATTTCATGGAAGCCTCGGGCACCTCAATTAACCATCTTAAGTTCCAGATATTATTCTTCAACACTCCTCTCTCTATCCAATTCCATGTCTCCAACATTCTAGGTTACTCCAAGAGCTCCCTTTCGTTCAAATACCTTGGGGTCCCCTTGCTCACCTCATTCGTGTGCAATAGCTCATGGGAATATATTCTCTTGCGGATTAGCAAAAAACTCTCTAGTCGGACATTCTATCCTCTCAACATTGATGGTCACCTTGTCTTTCTCAAATATCTCCTCCAAGTGATCCCTATTTATATCTTCTCATCCTTAACCTCTCCCAAAAGAATCCTCAAAGCAGTCAAAGATCTCCAAAGAAATCAACCAAAAAATGGGTAGGGAGCTCAATCAACCAAAAAATGGGCCTTGGTTGCATGGAACATTCTATGTCTACCTAAGATAAAAAGAAGGTCTTGGCCTAAGGGATCCTGAAATACTCAACAACACCCTTGGGGCCAAAAATTGGTGGAAATGGATCCAAGATAAAGGGGAATTATGGAGCATCCTATGGAAACATAAATATGCATATCAAATTGGCCCCTCTGAGTTGATTCAAATGACGACAACACATTCAGGCTCCCTTATTTGGAATTTTTATTGGAAAAATAGAACCCCCATCCAAAAACACGGCTTTTGGGAAATACATGATGGAGGATCAAATCTTATTTGGGATGAATCATGGTAGCATATTCTTGCTATACAATTAGATCAATGAATTGCCTCCCTGAATAACTCCTTTCAAGCACTTCAAGGGAGGATCATTCAGACTTATTGGTCTATGAACTCAGTATACTCAGAATGGTGCTCATGGAACTTGGATCCAAATCATGTTCCCCTCCAAGATCGTCACCTTCTATCTTCACTGATGGAGAGCCTCGGCAACAGAAAAATAAATATCTCTTCTCAGTGAGATAAGCTCAAATGGGGATATCATCTTGAAAGCTACTTTTCACTCAAAGAAGCTTATAATTTATTAGTGAATCACTCGGATATCCCCACGGATGATATTTGGAGGAAAATATGGAAGCAAAATATTTGGCCCAAAGTGATGACCTTTCTCTGGAAGGTTTCCCACAAGAAAATCCCCACCTAGGATCATCTCCTTAAATGAGGTTTCAATGGCCCTGGGTTATGCATGTTATTCCTCCAAGAAGTAAAATCCATGGAACATCTTATCAATTCTTGTTCCTTTAGTAATTATTTATGGGATATAGGATCCATATCCTTCCTCCAAACTGATTGCATCAAGGACTCCATCACACCCACAATCTCCTCATCGCGCGACAAATGTTTTCGAACACCTATCTTAAACTGCATATGACAGCTCTTCCCAGGGTTCTTATTATGGGAGATACAGAAGGAACTTAATAGAATAATATTCAAGGATGAATCTCAGTAGCCTACCTTCATCTGGAGTTAGATAAAAAAAAATACATCGAGGAGACTATTCTAAAAAAAAAATGGGATCTTGAATACATCAAATGTTCCCAGCATGAGCAACTCCTTCTCTCTCTATTTTTTTCCTAATCCACATCCTTCTCCCTCTCACCCTCCCTTTCCCCCCCTCTCCATTCCACACCTTCATTCTAGTCTCCCCCCCTTATGGGTTTCATCAAGCTAAATTTTTATGGTGCTTCTAAAGACAACCTTGGTCCTGCTAGCTATGGCGGTGCCTTTGGAGACAACTGGGGAAAAATCCTCCAAATTTTCTATGGTCACATTGGTATTAATTCCAATAATGAAGTGAAACTTTGGTCCCTCATTCATGGACTTCATGTGGATAACATGCATCATTACACCCAATTAATTACAGAAGGAGGCTCAAAACTCATCATCCACCTGTTATTCAAGCTACAATGGGGATCATATCCCTCCAATCTCTCCACCCAATGGTGACTAGAGGCTCTCCTTAATCTCCTCAACTCAGTTATTCCTTGCGTATGCGCCCCAGTTCCCTCTCATGTCAAGCGTGAAGCCAACAAAGTGTTTAATTATCTAGCTAGTGAAATCTATGCTAACTCTCTTGTATCTGTTGACTCTAGATGGGATGAAATATCTTCCCCTCCTCTGAAACATGATTGCTTCCCATTGGCTCAGGATGACTTCTCTTCTTTGGATGGGATATTAGCTGAAAATGAGAACATTGGGGGTCGTGTGTCTAGAGAAGACATTATATCACAAGACTCAATGCACCAAGTGGGAGAGTCTTGTTCTCCCGAGGTTAATGGATTTGTACTTCACCCAGGTTGGATGGTCATGTAGGTTTATGGAAATAGTATAGTGGATTGTAAGTTTGAAATATCGCATGATCTAGGAGCCCAACACATTACCTAGAATTATTTTGAGCTTCATGGCCAAGAAATGCAATGAAGACTTGGTATGTCTTAAGCTAATGGGCATAATGGATCAGAATGGATAAATTATTTGGAGAAGGCCATGGTCATTTTCATGCTTTGGATTTGCTCCCTCAGGTGGTTTGATTTCGTTCTCATCAGGACTATGATTTCATCTATAACTTTAGCTTCTTTTTCTTACCTTCATATTTCTCCCCGTGGAAGAAAAACATATCCCTCCCTCACTAGTTATGTATGTGTTGCTAAGGCAATCGTAGCTATTATCAAATTCTATCAAGATTTTTTCCCTGAGAAGGACTAAGAGACCATGATTACACTGCAAGTCGAGGTTAAGTTGTTCATGGAATTCAAAGAAGATGAGGAAGTTAAACACTGGATGGGGGGCATAATCCTAGATTTGGGTTGCACCAGAACTTGCAATTCCAATTTTTACAGAAAATTTGAACTTTACTAGCACACTAAAACAATGGTGGCTTTGGTCATGTTGCCTAAAGATGAATACTTTTTCCAGTTAAATCATCTCATGGAAACTCTTGAGGAGAAGAATGCTTATCTTTTGTCGATGGTGACCTGGATTGTTAAACGTCATGGAGGCTCCTTTAAACCTCCCATTGTGAGCTATCCATGGGAAGAGTCCTTTGTTGTGGCTACTCACCCAGATGTCACAAGTCCACCTTTCTCTCAAGTTTCTCATGCAAAGGAATAGCATGTTTTATAGTTTTTTAAATATAGTTTTGTTCCAAGTTGTTTGTGTCCAAGTCATAGGCAATTTTAACAATCTTATTACAAATTGTTGGTCACATAGACTGAATGTTTAGGATAGATTATGTTCCTTCTTTTACCCTGGTTTCCCCCTAGCGGTAGGTATGCTTCCTTGCACTTTCTTGGTTCCATAGGACTGTTTTTGTTTTCTTGGCATATGAACCTATACATGCATCTATGAATATTTTGTTCATATCAATATAGTTTCCTCTTACTTACAAAAAACAAACTTAATTAATTAATTAATTAAATACACAATAATAATGATAATTAATAAAAAAAATTAAATCATTACTAATAATAATGTCACAACTATGACATAAAAATGATGCCATGAGATGTAAAATGAAAAGAAACAATGCAAAATCGACTCTGAAACAATGTTTAACATGATACATGATGACTTAAAAGTTTCAAATATTGATGCACATATGATGCCATAATGATGCACATATGATGAAAATAGGGAAAATGATGCAGATATTGATGCAAATAGTCACTACTTTGACGCAATAAACATGCATAAGGCACAACACTAATGCAACTACGATGCTATGGATTGTTTTTACCAAAAAGACAACATTGGATCAATATGTTAATTCAATTTTTCTTTTTTCATCATTATACTCATTGCCAATATGGCACCTTGCAGAGAGTGCTTTGAATTATGTAATGCAATAATGATGCATTTTTCATGAAAATCACAAAATCACCCAGTGCATGTAGTTTTTTGTGCTTATCATATATTGAAGGTGGTGTTCTTCCCTTCTCCAGATGGGTTAGTTCGAGTAGTTGAGTGTTTTGATCTTCTTGCAATATTTCTTGGAGTCAATCCCCTAGGTAGGATAGCTCTGTTGCATATGCCTCACTCAATTTCCATACCAAGCCAAGTGTTGTAACGAGTGTTTATGGGTTTACATTATGTACCATATGTGAAATTTGGGGAAGTTTCATTGAGCTTCCATGTGATGATTTCCTTTGGGAAAAATCAAATTATACACACACACACGTGTGTGTGTGTGTGTGTGTGCACGCGCGCTCACTATTGATAATACATGTTTCATTTTCAATGCCATGTAAACACTACACCAATACAAATCATTATCATGGAAGTGGAGATTTGGGTCAAATTGTTTTCCACTAATCATATGGTGTACAAAGTCACCAAAGGTGCACCATGTCGTACACTCACAGATGTGCACTATGAACTAGGTTGAGCATCATCACAATGCATCACTAGTTATTTACAACAATGTATGTTATGTTGGTTTTCCCTTCTCACAATGGTGGTGTTTCACATCTCTATATGCACACCACTAAGGTCAATACATGCTTTGCTCACATTGAAATGTCAAGGATATGAGAATACACATGTCCACTAATAACAAGATTAGGGACAACCTATGTGTCAGTGTTCATACAAAGTGTCTAAATACCAATAGTGCATCGAGATGGTACATCATCATGTTGTTGAAGCATTGTTATTCAATGCACTAGAAATGCACTAGAATTTAAAAGGGCACACCAAATAACACCTAAATTATGTTTTATGGGATTAAAACATAACCTAAATCCATCCCAACCATCAATATATTACATCATAGATGTATTTATACATCAAGATTTATTAAAAAAATTCATCTTAACTTTTGATTTATTAATACTTTAAAGACGTATCCAAAACCTCCCTCATTAAGCTTGTTCTCCGCTTTACACTTGGAAGTAGCATGTCACATAATTTGCTAATTTTAATGAATATTTGTTGAATTTAGAAACTTATATAGAACCATTTGGTGAGATATTATAATTTCGGATATGCATTCTATAAATATTGTGGAAGCCATCGACATGTCGATTGAACATATATTATTTAATTTTAATCTAGATTAGAGTGTAAATAGTCTAATTTTATTTCATGCAAATTTATTTGTCATATACTTTATTTAGTTACATGTCATACAAAAATTATTTTAAAATTTTTAATCTTAGTTATTATTTTATAGTTTATTTCACCTTCTATTACTTTGTATTTGTATTGAAACTAAGTTTTTTCTTACTTAATTTTATCTATTTTTTTAAAGACAATTTACAAATATTTATTAACTTAAAATTGACATTCTATAAATTTGTATTTGTATTTATTTTGAAAATGTGTTCTTAATTGTTTGATTATATTACTTTGGACCTTAAAGAAAAACCAATAATCTCATATTTAAAAAATGATAATATATAAATGTTTATGAACTTGATATTGACACTTTGATCATTTTTATTAACATAAAATTGTCACTCTATTAATTTGTCTGAATGTAAAGTGATCAATCACACTTAAAATATTTGACCATATGATTTTTATTTTTTTGTCTAACAAAGGGTAAATGTGTACCCTCTACACATTGAATTACCATATTATCAATAATGAGGATTATTACATTTAATTATATTAGGGAAAAAATAATAAGGGCAAATATTCTATGTTTTTTACCTTTTCTAGTTTGTCATCACCAAAATTTGACCAAGCAATCTTTGCCAAAATTGCAATTTTGGATTGATGAAATTGTTATTAATATATTCAATGCCCTTGAATATCCCTATTTTAGTTGTATTGTAAAATGTTAACATCTAATATCTCCAATTCCATCCATTTAAAATTATTTTTACCAAATCTTAGGCCAAAAATGTCAATTTCCCCTTCCAGTATTTTAAGCAATTGTAAAAAGTCTAATTACGCCATAAGGAATTTCCCTCTCTAATCCATGTGTTTTATGTCTCCCTTTTAATTGGCTCATGGCTATCATATCCATTCAATGACCATGGATCTTAGTTGATCCATCCACCTATAACATGTTACCATTGCCCTTGACAAGAGTGGTGAGTTCATCATTGGTAATCCCTTTAAATGCCATATGTTTTCCACCAGCCTTTCAATTGGGTCATGACCATCAGATATATTTGATGACCATGGATCTTATATGGTTCGTCTAACTGCATCATGTGACCATATCCCCTAATGAGAGTGGCAATGTCATCATGATAAATTTCATTTTGAAGCATAAACCAGATGTCAAGGAAGTTTCCTTGAGCATCATCTTCCATTCCTCCATATCGTCGAAGATGCTACCATTTTGTTTGTGTTGTTCAAAGGAAGGGGAATACCATTTCCTAATGTAAAAAAAATATTCAAGCTAAACATCAAAGTACATGTGTTTATTCTTGCTCTCCCCATCATGACATGATCTCAAAATCCAACACAACTCATTTAAGCACCAACTCAATTCAGTGTATCTCTTAGAAAAATAGAAATATGAAATAAGGCACTGTGAATGGCAATGGTAATTGCAGGCGATATGGTATCTCCTATGCAAACATCTCATCCATCCATGTGACATCCTGAGATATTTGGAACTCATGGAGCCAGATACAAGCAGAAAGTCATGAACCGACAAGGCCTGGAAAGTTTCAGCATTTACCTTCCCATGAGATATAAAGGGATATTGTCCATTGTTGGAGGAGGTCAATCCATTTTAGTATGAAGTTGTGATATTCTTTTAATGTTATCATGTGAACCACTTATCCAACAATGCTTCATCGCATACCCCACGTTAAATACATCCAACGTCGAGACAACCGCCATCCAATAAAAAGAAATAAACCTCCCTTTCTTTCATGTACACTTGTCAATCGAACAAGGTGTTGCTCCTTCATTATCCAGTGTCATCTATCCACCCATTGACATGGGAAAAAACTACCCATGTCAACATGAGGGAGAATTTCCCGATGACATGTCCCAATCAGACTTGCTATCTTTTGGTATGGAAATCTCCACCAATATTTGGGCCCGGTTGCCTTTAACTAAATGAATTTATCTATGAAGAGCGACTTACTCATTTAAATTAGACTAAATCCTAAATGCATCCCTATTCTACTATGAAAATGTAGTCATATTCTAACAATAACAAAGATCAATTGCAAGCATATGATTCTACTTATGGAAACATAAATAGTTCATAATTATCGATAAGAAACCATACTAGCATACCCATACACATATATATGACAATGAATATGTCTCTAAAATTGAGTTCATAATCCATTCATGATCATTTCTTACAGATCCATTTGAAAAAAGTGACAAATTGATAACATCTGCGGAAAATAATCACCAATCATGCACAATTGCAAGAATAGTTCATCTGATATAAGCACAAGAAAAATCCAAGATATTTCCACTCCATCCTCAATCCTCATAAAGAGTTATACAAAACCAAATTTTGGGTTATCCATCCCTCCTTCCTCTTTCACTGAGTGTGAAATTACATTTATAACATTTTTTCGCCACTAGACCTAGAATTGTTCCTCTTATTCACTCCTCGCTTCCTCTTGTATCTCATGTAGTTACATGTGTTCCTCTTCTTAGACTCTTCATTTTTTGGCATTCGTGTCTTCATTGGAACTTTTTGTCTCCCCGTGCATTCTTGTCAAAGCGACAATAACGAAAACATATAAACCCATTTGTATTTGATTAAAAGACGAGATATTGACACTTGTATTAATTAAAATCTAAGAATTGATTAATGTCAATTAGGAAAGATAAACTATTTCAAATTATTCTTTAAGTTTCGAGCTTACCAACAAGCTCTCATTTTCCTGATTTGGCCTTTAGAACCTCGAGTTATGAGTTGTGTAACAATTCACGATCAATATCCAAGCAAATGTGTGCCTCCTCTTTTATTTAATTTTTTGGTAATATCTTTTGTCAAACTGGAAAAAAGTATTCTACCACCATGTTCTTCACTCCATCTTTCTAACGAGCCATCTTGCGCCCAATTTAGCCTTCTGAAACTCGATATATGGCCCCTGGAAGTGCACACTCAACAACTATTGATTTCATCTCATGGTAAATCTCGATCATTGATATTATAAGCCTAATGATTTATCCCACATGCATTATGGAAGTGATTCCAACTGGTTTATAATGTTTTTCCCTCCCCATGTTATTTGTATGTGGAGTTAGGAGAGGTATGGAGTCTTGAGCCTACGTTAATGTTTTGACCCGGAATTCAAAGAGAAAATAAAATAATGAAAGAAATAAAAGGTAATTTCCCAATGGTGGTTGGATTTGATGATTTTGGGAAATTTAAAAAATCAAACCATAGTAATATCTGATGGTAAAAGGTCGATGGAGTGAGACGAATGAGCGATGACCCGCGTTAACTCAATAGCCTATCGAGAAAATTAAAAAAACATATCCATGCAAATATATCTGATGGCTTATATTCCCGAAATATTAAAGTGGCCTATGTTCTCGAAATATTAAAGTCCAATGGATAGTGATAAATAGAATAAAATTTAAAAAATAGAAATGAAATAAATAAAGTAGAAATGAAATATGAATAAAATTTACATAAAAAAGAAAAAAGAAGTAATAATAATACAAATAATACAATTATAAAAGTAATTAAAATAAAATAAAATAAATATCCCGAAAGAAATAATAGACTACAAAATAATGTAGGGATTTGGAAATCCATGGGTAAAATAAAAACAAAAATGAAATAAAAATAAAATAAATAAAATACACTAGGATAAAATAAAACAAAATAAAATCCATTTTATTTTGAAATCTGGTCCAAATGAGGCCCAGTTTTAAATCTGGGTCAAGGTTCCAGGTGTGGATCAAGGTTCTGCACGTAGAAATACGAGATTCAGATAATTTGGGAGACAAAGATAAAGTAGTATTCGGATGGGTGGAAATTTGAGGTTTCCAATTCATAAATACTTGAGTCTTAAGACAGGCTCAACATATAGGGATTTGAAGGTTGTTGTGTACATATGAAATTTGGGGTTTCCATATATTTTATCACTTGGAGGATCTGCTCTTGAGTTTCCTATCCTCTGTGACCAAATGCATATGATCATTCATCTTTGACTGTACACCAAATTGCTCTTTTGTTTTGGCATGATTCTCTCGAGGACTTGGAACAACATAAGTATATTGCATAGGAAAGAACTCTGCAACCATGTCACTGCAACCACGGGAAAATTAACTTTGTTTTACAAAGAAGAAGATACTTGCTAATACATCAAAAAAATTACATTCTTTCCCCTTACCATTTTACTAACAAGTCTATGAAAACAAGTTGGGCTTGTTCAAAAATGAGGAAATGAAAAGAAGGAATTTCTTAGAAGCAATCATATGTGATCTTGGCCTCTTATGAAAAATATGTTGTTGTAAACAAATGTCATGAAATATGCATGTATCTATTCTCAAACTCTCGGAAAAGATTAAAGATATTTTGATTCTAGTTATGGATTTTAGACTGAGGAATCTTATTAATATGTGAGGGATTGAGAATGAATATGAGGACAAGAGGTACAAGATGCAAAGTAACAATATTCTCTTTATTCAAGCCAACTATCCACTTCTCCATGATGTAGTGATATGATAGGTATTTATGGTTTTTTTCTACATATATTAATCAATAAGTGATGGAAGCTCTGGTAGGGTTTTAAATTTATTAATTTACAATGTTGGGGTTTTGAGATTTTATATGTTTTTACATGTGGATCCTCCAGAAGTGGAGTGGACTCAATTTGAGGATACATTAGACATGGCTACCATTGTTCTGAGTCTACTCTTATAGAGGGTGGGAGTTTGTATGTCTAGGGTATTGTGTGAGAAAATATTGTGTGTAACTTGCGCTTATCAAGGTGACATCTTCAACTATGGTCATGAAGATTGATATGGTTAAATGATATGTTTTGTCCTCCATGAGTTAACAAATACTTTTCTTTTTTTTCCAATGTGCTATGCTACATGATGCAAATTGATTTTGGAAGACAACGAGGATGATGATGATTCTAGTCCTATGAGAAATATTGTGTCTTGTACCTCTTGTCCTACAAGTTGGGTGTTTGATTTGATTGATGTCTAGGGCCATGAAAATCCTTAGATGGTGAGTCGAGCTTTGTATATATTCCTTCACTACCACTACACCCTTGAAAAATTTGAATATTGGTAAAACCTAAAATTAGTGTTTGAGTTCCCTAATTATGAAAATTCAATATTGGATACGACTATTATGATGGTACATTTGAAAAGTAGATCAACGAGAGCCACAACATCAACTAATAGACAATTTCAATGCTCACGAGCAATTGAAAATTGCATGGCTATACGAACACAGATTTAATTCATAGCATATGCTGGAAAGAGAAGGTGTCTATAATTTATAGATCAAACATTGGATTGTACATTGAATAAATTATGTTATCAATGATGTTGGTCGTGTGAATGAAATTATGTTGTTGTCATGAGATATTGTTGTTGCTACGTTCCTTGTATATATTGTTGATACAGCCTGAGTGGGCCTAATGGTTAAGAACATGTGTTTCCTCTTAAGAGTTCACAAGTTCAAATCCAAAGGGGGGTAGGGTATGTATACCTCCATAGACTTTACCAACCAAATCGTTGGGCAGAGGGGGGTCCCTTGTCCCACAAACAAGGGGGTCTCATACACCAATTTGGTGTGGCTTGGCCATGACCTTAAAAATAGATTATTATTATTATTATTTTGCTTCCTGCAAGGACATTTCTATAAGCATGATTAATTTAGATCATTAGAAACATTAATTAAAATTTAGTGATCCATAAACGAGGGACGTATATCCCACTCGCTTCACCAACAAGAATACTATGTGGAATAAATTATGAGTTATGTTCTCAATCTTATATAGAGAGTTTGGTCTTCTGAAAGGCTATTAGGCATCTATCCTTGATGAAATTATGAGTGCATGCTCCTCTACAAACCTCTATGTTCACTATCTTTCAACAAGTGTGTGAGGATGGTATGTTGGTTGGATCCATGGCTTGAGTGTTTGGTTGTCTTATGTCGATACTTTGTGTTCTCTAAATGGACACAAGGCCTTTGGTTCCTGAGTGTAGCTTGTGAAAGCTAAAAATGATAATCAATAAACCTACTATAACTTAGTTAGAAATGCAATTGATTTAAAAAACCCAAAGGATTATTTCAGATGGACAAGGATTATACATCTTCATAGCTCTGTGTGTTATCAAATTTGAATCCAGTGACCAGATACTAATACTATGTGAGTCTTATGTTTTTAGAAGTTTTCCAAGATTTATGTTCTCAAGGAAAAATTGAACATAAAACAACTATCTCTCTGTGTTTTGAATGACTACTACTACCCTTAGTGCCAAAATGATCATTACATGCTACAGGTCATCATCTTCTTATGAAGCAACATGAGAATGATTGTCACCTAATATGGCTACATGTGTATGTAACAATGCCATGAAAATTCTATGTTCTCATTCCAGTGGCTTGATTGATGAATTGCAATCCTCTTCTTATTGTCTAATCCTTGGGAAAAACCACCCAGCATGTGGTGCTAGCTATGAATGAAACCTATACCTTAGTGTTTGTCCTAGTTTCAATTGATTCTATTTTGTGTAGCAAGGTTTGAGGCAGTGACCAATTACATATATGGTGCAATTAGAAAACAAAATCCCAATGAACTATGCCCTTCAAGGAAACTCTCCATCCTATGGGATATGTATTGGAATACATAACAAAGTATATGAAAAGATTGCTTGCTATGAATTATGTCTTCCCAAGATACTAGAGTTATTTATGTATTTTGTATGAACTGACACTCTTAATGATAACACTCCAGAAACCAATGTATCATTTATCCTTAGTTTACAAAGAGAAGAAGGTTCCAATCACCATCTAAAGAGAGTACATTATATGGTGTCTCATACTCAATCTGGAAATAGAATAAAACTCATTGGTCCAACATTAATAAAGTACAACAATGCATTAGTCAAAGGCAATGTTCCTTGTGCATTTCCAATTTCTTCTTAACCACACAATTGGTTAACACACACACACAGATATATATATATATATATATATATATATATATATATATATATATATATTATATTTGTATGAATTAATTGGGTTTATCTCAGGTGGTTAGGAGGAATTTATTAACCTCCCCACCTAGGTTCAATTCCTACAAGTGACATGTTGGGCTCTTAGCGAGTGTATTTTTATAACCTAAAAAAAAATTAGAGTTGTATGAGTAAACAAAGCATGATATGTTCCACTACCAACCCAATACAAAAGGATATGAATTCAAATACTTCAACATTCTTCTTGGAAAAGGGATTTATGGTTGCTCCTTGTAAAATTAATTCACTTAGGAAAATCAATTTCTTTATTAGCAAAATCAATTCCTGTTTTGGCCAGTCAATTCGAATTCCTTCTCTCGCGTTGGTTGTTTTCACTTGTGTTCTTGAATGAGCTAGCTAAAAAATAGGGAATTAGGGGAAACATCAATTTCCATGCTTAGTAAACACTCACACACCCACCAACAGTTGCGTACGGCTACGTAGATCCCATAGGTGAGAGGAAACATACAGAAAATTAAGAGAACAACCCAGTGAGGAAGGTGTACACCCTAGCAATGAATAAATCGGCCCAGGTAATGAGAAATTGGTTCATGTGAGTATGAATTTACTCGAAGAGAGTGTGTGTGGCTCTGTGGAAAGAAAAAAACACCCAAGTAGTTGCCCAATGGACTGAACAGAGAGAGAGAGAGAGAGAGAGAGAGAGAGAGAGAGAGAGAGAGATTCTAATTGTTGATTACAAGGAGCAGAATTACTAATTGGTGAGTAATATCTCTAATTCCCAAGCCATTGATATCTTGGAAAACATAGATGGATGGACTAGAATTCCTAGATGTTGCAATTAACCACAGAAGTAGTGAAATCATTATGCTACGTATAATATATAATATTTCACACCATGAACAATGAATGGAGTTTATCTTTGATCTATGCATTTAAACAAATGAAATCCATGGAAATAGGCATAGTAAACAATCACAATGAACACAAATATTTTACCCTACAAACCCAACCAAGAAACCAACTTTGAATGTTTCCTCATTTCTCATTTCAATGAACTTTGGTTACAATGCAACTCATGCTCTTTGTGCATCCTCAACTCCTTGGGAAAAATACCCTTTGAGTGTGAAACTACAAGAGGAAATAGGGAGAGCTAGGGTAATGGGAAGGCCAATAGTATGACCTTTCATTTCCCATTCCTCACTCTTTTCTCTCCTTTATTATTTTTTTCTTTTCATTTAATTCTCTATGTGTATTCTTTGTCTTATTCACTTTATATTGCATTGTGTTTTACAAAGTTTACTAACCTTCATTAATTTATAAATTAACTTGTAGGTATTGAGTATTACAACCATTAATTGGTTCAGATACATTTATGATCAATGCAATACACACAAAATAATACAAACATTGAAAACTGTGTGTTCCTCTTGGATGCCTAATCCTCGTGATTATGGTATTTTGTAAATATCATTGTAAATATTATTTAAGAGAAATGTGAAGAGTCGCAGTTTATAGGAAGATTCATTAAAACCTCTTGGAAGATGAAACCAAAGGTCACTTCCTCTTGTATATATGTATGATGTGATTTAATGGAAAATCATTCAAGTGTGGAGTTACATATTCTCTCCCCATACCTAGCCTGACAGTGGTATCAGAGTGCTCATTGTTTTGATAACTCCACATTATTCTCTCTACCTAAGCTCTTTACATTATTCATTAGCTCATATCCTACCATTGTGGAAACCGACGCCCTCAGCTATTGTTTCGTGTTGGTCTGCCATTTAATTTATTTTTTTATTTTTATTTTTATTTCTGTTATCTCTTCCATTTCTTCTCCCTCTATTGGTGTAACCATTTCTTAGACTCCATATTTGGAGTTTCCTCCACAACGTGGAATTCTCACCTCTATCATATTTTTCCTATAGTGATTCAAGAACTATGTTATTTTCTGGTTGGTTTCCTTCTCCGTCAACATTGGAGCTCCTATTACATTGGGTATCAAAAGCATTTGAATTTTCATCTGTCAATGGTGGGAAATTATTGAGATATCCATCCAATGATTTGATGAATTGACCTCTGAACCAATTCTCGTTCCTTTCATCTATCAGTTTATCTTCCCACTCAATTCACACACCATCTTCCTAGATCCAAAGTCTATCTAAATGTGCTTTATAATTTGTATAGAGATAAATGTTTTACCACATCTAGTTTCCATAAAAGTAACAATATTCCTCTCTAGAGCAGTGTGAAATATTTCCAATTAATATCCCCTTAACATGGTATTAGAAATTGGCTTTCCTACCTCTATGTCTAGGACTTCTGTTGGTTTATCTTCGTCCTCTTACCTCTCCTTGAGTTGACCTAGGTTTGGATCTTAACAGGGTTCCAACAAAACCCTAAAAAACTATTGTCCCTCCTGGTAAACTAGAAGGCAACGTTGTGCGCAGGGTGCACAGCGCAGTCTCACCCAAGATAGATTTTATGGGAGACTGCAATACTCAGGTGTCTGCAGTCTAGGAAGGAGTGGGGATCTATGGTTGTTTTCTTTCTTCTTTATACATTAACCTTGTTAAATATTCAAGTACTTCTATGATTCATTCATCTTTAACCCTATGCATGCATGTTGATATAGCTATTTTAACCATTCATTCATAAGCTAACGATAAACATAAAGTAAACATTCATTAACAATCACACAGAACACACATGTTTATCGTAGTTCACCCCCTCATGGGAATACGTCCACAAAGATTTGGCTCTATGTGATGCACGCATTACACCTTTAGTATTACAATCAAGATGAGGGCAAGAACCCTCTATGGGGAAGAATAGATCACACCATGCTCCTCAGCCTGTGAACTAACCCTCAAGCACTAGCCTATTCGACTCTTCTACAGGACTTATTATACTTGACAACATAGATCATCCTCTACCACAACCAACCCTCTCTAGACCTCCTAGGTCTTTATTTATACTACTCTATGGCTTATGGTTGTTACAATCTTTGTCAAAAACTCTAACCCTATCATGGTTAGGCTTGCCTGCTTTCGCGCCACATTGTTTTTCCTCTTGCATGTTGTTTTTCCTTCTTTTTTTGCATGTTTCTTTCTTACCACTTATTGCACGTGCTCCAAAATTAGTTCTTCCTTTCCAAAAATATGTCTTTCCTCAAGACAGATCCTTCTCCAAAAGTAGGCATGTGCCCAGAATAGATTTCCTTTCTCAAAATAGGCATGTGCCCAATAGGCCGCCAACACTGATATGTGGCTCGTCCTGAGCTACTCAGGTGGTGCGTGCTCCCTGAACAGCCTTTGCCAAGTTATGAAACTTTCCTTCTAATTCTTCCCCTTTTTCTCTAGCTTGTGCAACTTTCCCTATAAGATCTTCTACCCTATGAGTTGTTATATGTTCCTTGAGACACTCTACACTGTTAGCATGATCCTTAGCCATTATTTTATTCTCCTCTTCTAGTTCCATTATTATTTTCACTGCTTTCTCCTAGAGAGGTTCTAACTGGGCTTTCCTAGCCTACTTGTTATTCTACGTAGTATTCAATTCTATTTGCAGGGCCTTCATCTCCTGCACGCCCTTCAACCACTCTGTAATGCTCATGGCCTTTTGTCATTGCTTCATCTCCTGGATTGCAGTGTTGATCTCCTCCCCTTGTCGGTCTAGTTTTTGAACCCTATCATCTTCCTCAAAAGTCCTCCATAGTTGTGTGGTCCCGTCAAAACATTTTGTGACCTTTTTAGCTTCTTTTTCCATCATTTCCACTTGCAAGGCTTCCTGTTGTTTTCTTTCAGTTGTAACTTTGGGAGGAGTAGTTGGTGTTAAATTTTCTTTGAGTTCCTCGATCTCCTTCTTATATTCCTCGAGCGTCTACGCAATAATTTGAATATTTTCTTCCGCATTGCTCATGGTTGTCTGTGCACTCTCTGGAATTCTTGTGAAGACTTCCTTCATATTCTACTCTAATTTATCTATGCGTTGTTTCTCCTCTTGTGTCTCCATATTGACCTTCTCTACCACCAGTTCTAGTGCATCCTTTCCATTTCTGGTTACCTTCAATTTCGTTACGTCCGTTCTAGCTCGCGATTGCACTTCATGTGTGACACTGACTTGTAGTTTGTATAGTGCCTTTGTTGGTATTTTAGCCAATAACAATTGTACCGACAAGTCTTTGAGTGGCGTCTGGGTTGTGGCCTCGTTGACCTGCAACATATTTGTTTTTAATCGAAAGCTAGGACTTGCTTGTGCTACGATCTGGATTGTGTCTTCTTCATTCTATGCGGTCTTTTCCTATGCTTCTGTCGCTTGAGGGATTGATTATGTTACCCTTTCTTGTATTTGAGCTGCTTGTATCTGTTCCAAGACCTGCTTAATGTCGGACAACGCATTCCTTATCCTTTTTCTTTGGTTCTTGGCCTCTTCAAACTCCTCCGCTGCGCAGTTCCGTACCCTCTCTGTGACAATATTGGCATCATTTAAGGTGATTGTGTATTTCGATATTTGTTTATGGGCCTTGGCCTTCTTGTGCAGCCCACCTATATGTATGATTGGTCGTTTGGGTGGCCCTATCTCTTGCAGAGTAGTTTCTAACGAGGTTTCATGTGTCGTTGTATCCCCCCTTCCTTGTTCTTCACGTGCTGGGGAATTGTCCTTATTTCCTATCGGTGCATCCTTCTTTGGGGTGTTTCCCTTCTTCTGTGGTGTTGTCTTTTGACCGAGATTTTCCTGTTGTGTTGGTTTCTTGGTCACAGTGTTGCCTCATGCATATGTCTTGGACGGCCCTGCTTCCACTTCTTTTCCCTTGGGCATGTCCTTGGGGATGACTGGAATCTTCCAGTCCTCTTTCCAGTCTTTCATTTCCATTTCAACTTCCTTCGTGTTGATGCAGAATCAAAGTTGTAGCCATTCTTTATCTAGATGATCCCTACGCGCTTGGATCCACATGTTGTGTCACATAGACTTAAAGTTGGCTATAACCTGGTATTGTGAGACCACTTCCGGAGTTATCCTCCATGTGTTGGCTATGTTTTATTGTATGTCACTGACATACCGAGCAAAAGTGTTGGCATTACCACTTCTCCACTTGGAATCCAAAGTGTTTCCCAACGACGTGTATTGTGTTGTGTGACATCTTCTTACTCTGTCGCAGAAATACGAGTAGGGAGGCTCTGTCCATCCAATTAACACTATAAAGATCATGATCCATGAGTAATGGACCTCTGTTCCCAAGTCCTGCACATCCTTGCAGTCGTCTAGGAACATATTGAGTAAATATGGGACCCAAATGAGCATGGTGTCGTTTGTGCACTGTGTTGATGTTGCGACAACTCCCGCGGGGGCCTCCTCCTTGCGACATTTTTGAATGAGCTTGCATGCCATTAGCTTTGTTTCCATCTAACTGGCTACGTCACTGATTCTCTTTATAATAATGTCATGCGAGCCTCTTTCGGTCCCATAAGTCTTCTTCATATCTTCTGCTAGGGACATTTCCTTGGTTTTATCATCCAAGTACTGCACGGGTTTCTCGGCATTTGATGGCAGACCTGTGATGAATGCAATTAGCTCTAGAGGATCTTATAAGGGTTTTGGAAAAATAGGTGTACATATTTTATTTCATGATGGTCTCATTGCTAATTTGGGTTTGGCCAATAGGTTTAGGTAGTGGAGCTTGTGGGGAAGACAATTGGTCTATATTTCTCATCCCACCAGTAGAGAAATTTCACTCCACGACTTCTGGAGATTTACAATGAGCTTTTGAATAAAGGGGAGGCCTTTGATATTATGTTTCTCTCAGTTGAAAAAGAGGAGAAATCCTTTGAAGAGTATTACACAAGCATGTCATGGATGAGTTTTCCATTTGCGAACATCACTAAAAAGAACTGGTCTCACTACTTCCAAATTGAGGGTATCCCAACCTTGACATGTTTGCAGAAAGAAATGGATGTGACAAGTTTTCAGACATAAACAAATGTTTGAACATGAAGATGTGAGTTCTTAAGGCAGAGGTGTGGCAATTAGATTAGCTACCCAATCAGCCAAAGTCATAAGGGGATCCAATGCACAGAAGCATGGGAAGATGGACTGATGTATGGAAGCAACAACAAGTTAGAAGGCAACGACACTTCACAGACTCACGTAACTTCCTAAGGGGAGTTTTCCTTAATGACAACATTTGAGGAAGCAACAGTTGTTGAGTGGTGACAAGGTCCGAAGATGGGAAAAGACACCATGGAAATCAATAGATGTTGTCAATGATGGAAACAACTTGGAGTGGGGGAGGATGTAAGGTCTCCCATGACACCCACCGAGCATGTGCACTCCTTTGGAAAATTCGGCAATGGATGGAGGAAGAGAAAAAGGAAGGAAATGATTGGTTGGGAAAATAAATATGCTTGGTTGTGGTAAGGAGCGCCTTGGGCGCATGATGGTGACGTGCAGAAACAAGGGGTCACACACCTTTCTTGCCTTAGGAAGATTGATAGATACTTGGGTTACCTTTGGGAAAGGGTGGGGCAACTTGGGAGCATGTCCAAGGAGTGGAGGTTGGATGACCCCATAGGCACACCCATGAGGAGTCACAAGGGTTGGCATGAAGAGTGCACAAGAAAAGGGGAATGCACCCAAGGATGGGGCACGCCAGTCCAAAAGACAAACATTTAAAGAAAATGTAGAAATCCCTAACCTTGAGCCACGCTAACCATAATTATGGCCACAAGCCCATAAAATCTATTTGAGCAAAGAAGGGGACCAAAATTCAATCATATAATTTGCAAACCCAGTGACATATTGCACTTAATTCAATCAATTTGCATTGCATTGATCAGAGATTTAATTCATATATATATATATATATATATATATATATATATATATATATATATATATATATATATATATATATATATATATATATTGTACAATTGTTGAAGATTGATTGGTAGGAATTCCACCATGGATAGATTCTTATGCTCTGTGGGATTTCTAATATTCTTGATATCATTTCGGTCAGTCTTGAATGGGGACTCTTCTATTGATTTCCCCAACGACTTTGTATTAGAGGGCCTATTGAAATTACCATGTACAGATTTAGTAGATATAATAGAGAAGACCTTGATGTTGTAGAGTCTAGAAAAGGAAGTGAGTTGCCACAATTTGATCATTATTGCACCCTAAAATTTCATGCGTAATCCCTCCCCTATGTTTCCATGTTATAGAAGTTGAATTTTAGTTGCACCACCCTAAACCTCAGTCATATGTGACCTTTGCTTTGAATGGTTGTTCTCTTTGCACCCTTGTATTGTGTTTCCATTGGTGGATAACCTGCCCTGGTCCCTATGAATGATCTAGCCCATGGTTATTCTTCCTCTTCTATGAATTGTCTGGCCCGTGTATGTTGAAGTTATGAATCTTTGGCTTGGTCTCTAAAGTTGTTGAAGGTGTTACTTCTGGAAATGGTCTGGTTGTTATTGCAATGTTAATGGATTCATGTGAATAGCTAAGAATATTTTTGTCATTGTTGTGCCTTTGATCACCTATCAGGCTTAAAACTCTATTATACCCTTTTAATTTTAATTTTACTATTTTTTTTACCCTAATATGTAATAAAAATCTCATTTGTAGGTATTTTATCTAGTCTAAAATTGAAATATACCCATAGAAAATATTGCTATGCTTTTCTCCAAGGTACGATGTTTTGACAATGGTGAATGGTATATGGCATGTGTTCCTTTGAAAAAACTCATTATGAGTCATTGTTAAATACTTGATAAATTTGCTACTATGTATGTAATCCGGTGGTGGCTATGCTAAGTAGGTCCTCCCATTTTTGTATTATCTTCCAGTCGATGTCAGCGGTCATATCTATTTTTTTGCAATTTCATGTTTGATGCTCTGTTTGACTAGACACATTAGGTTGGTTTCATATTTCTTGTTAAGAAAAAATCTTGGAAAATGGAGTAGAACTACCCTAATATGAGCTTCTAGTTTTTGTTTTTCAAGTCTTATTTTTTAATTGAACTAGGTTTTGGAGATTCATAAGCTCAGAGTTTTTAATTTATGTTATAAGTGCCTTGAATTCCAACCTTATTTTTTATTTGCATTGTGAAACCTTCAAACAATCATTACGAATGAACCCAAATTGAGTGTTTTTGGGTTTGGTATAGCAATATAATTTTTTTTAGTATGATTTGGTGATTGATGGGTTTTTGTTGCAACTGGGTGATATAGATTCAGTCATAGTATAATTTTTTGATTTTTATTTTGAGTCCCATAGCAGTTTGAATCACTCATGCAGTCTTGGATTAGAAGTTCGTAATGAGGTTATATAAATTAGAGTATATATTAGCATCGGTTTGTGAATATCTTTCTACACCTGATATTGAGATCCCATAACATCATAAATGTCTCATGTAATCCCTTGGAATCCTATACTCCTTGAGATGTTGTTTCTTTTCCCGCAACACTTTCACCCAAAGAGATACTTATTGGATTTAGATTGGTTAACTTCAACCTACATCATTCTCTCTCCAAGGCTGGAAACAACTTGATGGAATTCCTTCTCAAATTTCATTGTTATCGCATAAATTTTTCATTTGGATATTGAGTCCTTTGGGTCTAACCACCCTCATTACTCCACTTTCTCGTTACCATTGTTCTCTCTCAATTTTAGTCTCCTCATATTATTTCTTGGTCTCCTTAGTGATGGAAGATGGTATATTATATATCCATATATCTAGTTAGAGGATGTCCTTCATTTCAAGGGTGGCACACAAGTGATATTACTATAGTCCTTCATCTAAAGCACTCAATTCTAAAGGATGAAAATTTGGTGGCACCTTGTCTTCATATTAAGCCATTTATCAAACCAACAAATACCCCTTTCATTGTTATTTCAAGTTGGCAATGCCAAAATTTATCAACAAAACTTTAGTCATTTAGATTCAACTTTCAATCTCTTTGATAATTTGATTCAACTCATCTTTCTCAATCGTCAAAAGCTTCGAGTCCTACAAGTAGATGGATTTGATTAGCAAGCCAATAATATATCTTATTTGAGGATCATCTGATATGATGATACACTGTTCAAAAAACCTAGAGTATCTTCCTTTATCCAATTGAACTAATTCTCAAATCTCTAGTCTAAAGAAGCGAAAGTCTCCTACATCAAAGTAATGATAATTTTACAATCCCTCTTTTCTTCAATATTTCTTATACCAACTTTAAGACAAGCCTTTATTTCTCTGTTTATAGACTTCATTTATGCTTGGTTTTTCATACGCTTTGGTTGTATTATCCATGAATTTGGTTGTAGCATATAATATTTTCTTTATATTCCTTTTGCACTCCTCCACTCCCTGTCTTTCCTAGGTTTTCATTCGCATCTCCATCAAAATTCAACCTCATTTGACCTTCTTTGGGTGGGTGCCAACATTTCTCCAAATAAGTTTTTAGCTATCCTTTATCAGTAATAAAAATTGTGTTTTCCCTTATTTTTTTAGCCATGTACACTCCAGTCATTTTTGTATGAAAATTGCTTGTTGTTTACAATTCATGTTATTTACTGCATAGTCTTGGTATAGACTAAATACATTTATTGGAATCTTCTAGAACCCCTATTTTTAACTAAAATTTTATATCAGCTTATCACTTCTTCCTACAATCTTTCCACATCTATACAAAAAAGGACAAGCATGGTAATAATTTGTAAGATGACAAAAAAATAGAAATGAGTTAATCTTTGAATTGGTAGAAAATAATTAAATAAACAAGAACAATAATTACTTCTACAAAGGCTCAACAATGAAACAAAACTTGTAAATAACACAATTATTATTTTGATTGCTAACAACTTCTTTATCATATAAATCTCAAATATCAAAACTATAGCATTATCACTTGTAAGTTGTAATGAATCCTAAGTATTAAGCATGTAGCATGAAGCCCATGCATATGAAATGCTCTTATGGATATATTTGAGTTAGGCTTTTGGCACAACAGTGTATAAATACCTTCCTTGGGTTAATTTTTAAACCACAAAAATTGAGTATTGCATCTAGCAGTATTTCTTGAGACTTTCCAGTTTATGATTTCTATTACTCAACTCATCTTGTGTTAAATTTATTTTATATTTTGTGAATTCCTTTGTTATAGAGTGTAGAAGTTTCACTACCTTGTAATATTTTTAATCTTATTTTCATATGGGTGGAGTCCTTGTATTGTTAAAATTGTTTCCTCATTTTCAGCCATTTGTGGCATGCAGGGTTGGATGTTTTCCAGGTGGAGATGGTAATGGAGACACTTCGACAACTTGATCAAGAAAGACATATAGTAGTATGTTCTATTCATCATCCTCAAGATTCAATCTATACAAAATTTGATGATCTAATCGTGTTATCAAAAGGGGAAATTGTATATGTTGGTCCTGCACAAGAGGAACCTTTGGTCTATTTTGTTGAACATGGGTTTCTCATCTACAACTCTATTTTAATTATTTTGCATTCTCGGATGATATGTTGCATTGGGTTCCTTCACCCATACCTTGAAACCTGGTTAAATTTCACATTAAAAAAGGATTATGTTTTGTGCTTGCTAAAATATAAATAACAAAGATGGATCAAATCTTGAAACATGACAAAGGGAAAAATTTGTGGGAATGAGAACTTTCAAATCTTCAATTTCAATTTTTTGTGTTAAAGAAAATGCAACTATACTAGAAGTTTTGATACAAACGGATAAAACAAAATAATTGGCCTCAAATCATTGGGAAATAATATTTGATTACTTCCATTTGGGTTGTCTCATGTTGATAAAAAGTTAGTTGTGTTTGCTTGATTCTATTGCATCTCATTAGTCAATATTCTTTATTGCATGAGTACTTTTTTAATGTACCAGTGCTTTCATGTTTTGATTGTCTAATGAGGTTTAAAAATATGTTTAATTTGTTCTTCCCTCATGGAAAGCACTTCATTTTTTCTTCAAGTGTGGTTGTATAATATTCACTTTGCCATCATGTCATTTGCTTAAAATTCTCCCGATTGTAGTTAACTAGCCTCTTTTTTCTCCCCATCTCAACCTAGGCCTTTTCCCATGTTCCCTATTCATATCTTTAAAAATTGTCCTAGATGGATCAATTAGTTGTTATGGACTTTACATTATAGTGTCATTTGTTATCCTTGAGTCTTAGATTTACTTAACTGGAACTGTCATGCTCTACATGTTGTTGTTGATTTCTCTTGAAGGTACAATATATGCTTGTGCTTAATCCCTTCACATTGAATTTTTAATCACATCTATATTTATGTTCACTTCTCTTTTGCTACTCCCTATTACTTTCCATCCCCTTGAAGTTGTTACAAAATATAATATTTGTTAGCCCGCTTTCTAGAAATGTTAATTACTTTAAGGCCTAATTAGCTTTTGGTTATCCGAGGAAAAAATAGCTTTTGTCTATGATCTTCAATTCCCTTATGAAGAATCTATTTGCATCATCTGGAGATTCTACAACTTGTGCATTCAATAGACAACATAATTTTTGTCCACACATTGTATCCATATTAGTAAATTGAAATTGAAATGATTCATAACAACATACACACAATTTAAATGAGATTATTTTTACATAACCTTACATACCGTATTTAATATCCATAACAATGTAAATTACAGGTAGTCATATATCCAATGAAGCCACCCAATATTCTCATCTAATGCATAAGGCATTCCCTCCTATTAGTCCTTAACCAAAAAATTGACAGTTGTGGCAACAAATAGAAATAAGTTGATAATTTAAATACTATGCCTCTACAAGTAATAGTGTAACATCTACATCTAAAATTTTTTAATAGAAAAGTTGATATCCAATGTCTTGCATTTTTAATTTCTTTATTTCTAAATATTTGCATTGTCTCACTCCAATTATTTTTGAAAATACACCACTTTCACTTCACCATCTTATAACGGTGTACTTTTTACACCTTCAAAATCAATTACTAGAGTTAATAACATGATTAAAATATAACGTATAAATAAGTGAATCATTTCATCTTATATTCTCAATACAAATGTTATAGCATCACAACGTACGACTTATTAATAATAATTCATATGGACAAAATAAGGTCCTAAAATTGCCAAATTATTAAGAAGGAAAACAAAATCATGATTGCGCAATCTAATTGTGACCCTTTAGAACATGTTGCTCATGGACACAATTGTTCACGTAACTCAGTTTCACAAAATACACCTAAATAAATTCTTTAAAAAAAACTACAAAGGTGAAGTGCAACTATTCTTTTTTAATGTCATAAATTCACTTCCATTCATAGACTCTTTGCATTTTATCTCTCTACCCACAAAGACAAATATTGATAGTTTTCTCACAAACTAACCAATCATAACACTAAGCCTTAACTATATTTTGATCTAAATTGTAATTATGAAATAATGTAAACTATGGAAATAATTTTATCTAGAATACATCAAAATTAACCAAACAAAATAGGTGATTACATATGTAAACATACAATCAAATTTACAATACAAATAATATGATTGACTTTTTTTAATGAATCCAATATTAACACTTTTTTTTGTTGTTGTTTTTGTAATATTGTTATGATTCTTAACTTGTAAACTTGAATCATAAAACTTTGTTTAATATCAAAACATTTAAGGTAAGAGAACATTTTACAATTGATTTTTCTATGAAAGGAATTCATTCATGTTCACTTACCTCATAAGGTTGGGTTACCTTTCAATGACCTAAGCTCCAAATACAATTTACTCCACATTACCATAAGGACTCCATCCTTATTTATAGCTAATAAGAGAACCTTAACCATAAAAACCTCCTAATTACCCAGTGGACCTTCTTTAATGAAGCCACATTACATTTATTCAATACTAACTACCATATTGGACCTTGTTTAATAATGACAAACATAGTAGACCTAGTCCACCTTACATTGAATGACCTCCACTATTAACTCTAATGGGCCCCTCATCCCCCTAGTATACCCCTAGGGAGAATCCCAACACTCCAACCCCCTTAGAAAAGTGTTTCCCTCAATGCTTATCATGAGGAGGTACGACCATAAACTAAGGTCCCATGGATGAGTGTTGATCACAATGTTGAAGTAAGCCAAAGAATCAAGGTCCCATGTACAAGTACTAGCCACCAGGCTAAAGTAATCTAAGAATCTCCACCATAAAACTGGGTCCTATGTACGTGTGCTAACTATAATGCTGAAGTAGGTAGTTTCCCATGTGCAAATACTAACTACAATACTAAAGTAGTCGAAGAAGCTCATCTGTAAACCTAGATCATATGTCCAAGTGTTCATGTTGACTCCCCATTGAAATCACATAAGCCCAATACTTAGCTGAAAATGGTGCTCCAAATTCCTACCACTACCATGTGGATCCAGATATATGTATCTATTCATATGCAAAAAAGTGCCCACATAACTACAAAAGGTTGAATGTGGATCTAGAAGGCATACTACTACTAGAGAACAGACAAGTCAAAAATCGATAGTCATAATTGAATCCTTACTTCTGCAATAATATTCTCTATATAAGGTAGAGTAGAGTAATCAAATAGAAGTTGGAAGTAGTTTTCATCCAAAGAATAACAACCATCCATGTGCCAATGATCATAATCATCATTAAATCATAACAAGCATATATCTCATGGTTATACTTTTCACTAATGAAAGAATATGTGGTGTCAATAATACATACCTCGTTAAATTCTTAAAATGTCTCATTCATATATTTTTAATACAGATCGATTGAATTCTACATATTTTAGAAAAATTCCATTATATCTTCCTCTCGTTTCCTTGGCACTTTTTGGTTTCATTAGGATTTGAGGCAACAAATTTGCAAGGGTTGTAGCTTATTGGATATTGATCGGAAGCATGTCATGCAATATATTAAATCAAACCCAAAAAAGTACTATATCCAATGGCGTTGGTTTAGTTGCAATATGAGCATCCTGTCAAAATATATATACTATATTCCATGTGGTCATCATAAAATAATAACTCTAAAATAGTTGATTTTGATTCAATGATATCTTCACTTACTGGACTCTGACTTGGATGACTTTTTTTAAACTTGGGTGTTTTTTCGAGATGAACCCAAATCTACAAGTGGTTTTCAAGTTATACTCAAAAAGATATAGGAATTGATCTGAGTGTTGCAACCCTTTTTTCCCTTTGAAAAACTACAAAAAAAGTCTTCTTTTCAATCCCAAGAAAGAGTTTTGATACCAATTTTATATGATCCTTAACACTTAAACTTGAATCACAAAAGAGATATAAAAAATTCTTAAAAAATTATTTAATACAAAATCCCTTGAGGTGGGGAAACACCTTACAATTGATCTTTTTATGGAAGGAATCCACTCTTGTTCACTTGCCTCCTAATTTTGGGTGACCTCTCAGTGAGATAAGCTTCAAATACAATATACTCCACATACTTCCATATGAAGGACTTCATCCTTATTTATAATTAACAAGATAACTCAGATCATAACAACCTACTAACTAACTTATTTAATGGGCCACATTACATTTATTTAATACTAACTCCCATAGTGGTCCTTATTTAATACTAATAAACATAGTGGACCTAGTCCACCCTATATTGAATGGCCTCCACTAATTACTCTAATGGGCCCTTTAGTACCCCATTACATGCCTAGGGAGGATCCTAACAAACACAAACTATCCAACCATTGGTGATGAAAACGCCCTCTTTAATTCAGATGTAGTGATCCCTACAAATTTGACAAGTATTAGAGCAATCTGAAAGCTAGAAGGGACTTCTAACTTTGATCGATAATTGTTTAATGAGGGTTCTACAATTTCTCAAGGCATTACCTACAACACCAATAATGACACCTTGTGTATGACCTTCATGAGACATTATTTATGATCTTTATTATTGTAATATTCAATGTGGTTAATACCAATTCCCTCATTAGTGATAATGGATGATGCTAAAAAATCACAGGTAAGCCCAATTAAAATATATTTGAGGATTATATTTTCCATACTTTTCAAATTATATTTTATTTATAATAAGTTAATTTGTGATCGGAGGGTTTCCACGGGAATGATCTAGGGATCCCATCATTTTTTAGATAATTTTCTTCAAGGATTCAAAGGGTGTTAAACGAAACAACATAGATGGCAACAGAGCTTGCAATGGAATAGGAGAATGTGGATTACTCACCTGACTCATTTAAGGGCCAGTCGATCTAGACGATCTAGTTCCTATGCAAGTTTGGTTTTTATGAGGTTGCAAGAAGGTGGTACCCCCCATGGGGGAACATCCACTAAAGGAGGACACAATGAACATCCTTGGTGAGTTGACTCGAGGTTTATCCAATTTTGAATCTATTAGTACCAAAAGCTACATCATTTTTATGTCACCCCTAAGCCTATCCTACTCATACAGGAGTCTTCCTCAAGTTAATTTTTCATTTTATCTTATTTATATCTCATGTGTTCAGTTCACATTTTGATTTTTTTTCCTTGCTTTGATTTTATTTTATTTTGCTTCTTTCTTAAGAACAGATTAAGGTGGTTACAAATATTTCCGTCACACCAAGGCTAGATTACTTTGTTATATAAGATGCAGGATTTATTTTTATGTGTGAGGCTAAATACTGTGTTGCTGCAAAAAGAGTTCAGTTTTTGCAACGCATTTTCACCAGAATTGCGCTACAAAAACGTGGGTATTTTGACAGTGCATGTCAAAAACATCATTTGGTCATAGTGATGAATCAACACATCCTTTAATCATTTGCATGATTTCAAATAAAATATTATCTATTATGGGTGGTGATTTATCTCATTATACACGAAGTCGTGAAGAGTACCTATCAATTTATATCCTTTCACCAAAGGTATCATCGGATGTTATGGTCCTGGACATTACATTCCATACTCTTTCATAAATTCATAATTGTCTTTATTCCAAGAATTAATACAGGTGATGATTTAATACTTCTATGTGAAGGAAACTTGATTATTGCAGGTATAACTGAACTTTAAATTATAGAGAAGAATTCTTGGGTTAACACACAAGCTAGGGTTTTATTGTTGCTAATGGAATGACACATAGGTGTTTATATCCTCTGACTGGAACCAGATGGGATCGAGCTCTTGGAAGCTCTACCAGAAGTTAAAGAGAAATTCATTAAAGCACATTGGTATCAATATTTTTTTCCATTCGAGGTACATCACACAGAGATCTCCATGACATTTGAAAATATTTTTGACAGATATCAAAATCAGCTCGGGAACCTAATCATCCATATATCTGAGCATTTTATTTCTGCAACCTTAAATTTACCTATCGACGGGGAAAGATGGTTCAAAATAAATAAATCTCATGGGACTTTTACAATCAATTTCTCACAGGACATCACTAAAACCCAAATAGGAGCAAGGGAATCCCTAATACATGGCTCAAGGAGGAATGGAAGAACGCTCTACTTGTGGTGCAAAAATACATAACATGTGAAGGTAGGTTCTCAACCATTCAACTTTATCACATGAGATTCCTTTTGCATCTGAATGGAGACAAAAAAATGATTTTTCCCTATTTGTTACTAAAGAGTCTGGTTAAGATGTCAAATAAAATATAAACACATCCAAAGACTGTTCAATACATTCTTTTTCACCAAGGGCTTATCAATGTTCTAGTAATGCAAGAGATAAACAAAATTCAGGTTTCTTGGGAACAATTTCTATCTTCATTAGGGTTTGAGGAGAAAGGGAAGAAAAATCATAAATTAACCGTTGAAAAGCAACCTAAGGATTCAAAGAAAGCTAGTAGCTCATCAAGGAAACCTAAAACTGTAGAAATAAGAGTTTCACATGTAACCAAAGAAACCAGATCTAGCAAAAAGAGATTACCCTTTCAAGAAGAAGATTCTTCAAGACAAGAATTCGTATCCAGTATTAAAAATCAGAGTTCCCCTGAAGTTAAGCAGGTGTACACCAAAAAAAGAACCAGAAGGAGTACAAGAAAATCAAATTCACCTCTTGAAGGAGATATGATTAAACCTACAGAGGATATTTCAGTCATGGAAATCCATGAAATTCCAAACACCAAGAAAAGAAAAATTAAAAATAATAATTCTCAGCGAAAAGATAAAGCTAAACAACCCATGGGAACATCAAGGAGACTCGGAACTCGACCCACAAACAAGTTTAGGCTAAATGTAAAATCCTTGTTTGACCCTTCATTGAAAATAGGGAAACCAATTGTTATTGAAGATGAAATTCGTGAAGGTACTCTAGATGATACAAATAGTGAAGCAATAGCTAAAACAACACTTAAGGATCTACCCATGAGGAAAACTACTAAAAAGCAATGGATGGCTCCTGTAGTTAAAGGCCCAGATTAAAATGTTGAAGAAAGGAAGAGACAAAACTTAATCCCTTTGATGTCTGAATTTCCAGAACCCAGTATTAAGAATACACCATCCATTTCTCTTGTGTTTGAATAAGAAGACAAAGTGCCTTGTACAGAGGTTGAAAATCTTGAAACAATTCCCATAAGGCACAAGTTTTCCATTGATCTAAATAGACTATCTTTTGAGGAAAATATATGGGAAGATAGGGAAGAAACAAAGGAAACTACATACAGAAAGAAGCCTGGTAAGAAATGAAAGATTATTAAAATTATTAATAAACATAATAAGTATCCTAGAAAGCAAAACTCTAGGTTGCAGAAGAGAATGGCTAGACTGGCAGAAAAACATAACAAGCTTTGTGACTTTGCTCAGAAATTAAGGAAGAAGAATAGGAAGTTATACTGGACCACCAAAGTACTTAAGACCAAATGGATTCAAGAAAAGACCAGACATCAAAATCTTGTTCAAGTATGAATAAAGCCTCAGATTTAGCAAACGGATGAAGGTTTTACCAATTTTTACTCATGCTGCAAAAAGTACTGGTTTTTTGCAATGCCTCTGTATTGAACATTATTAAGGTATATGAAGACTTGAAGGCTCATTATGTGAACAAGTTGAATAATACGAAGACCAAATCAGGCTAGAGATCGAGAAGTTACTTTTTCCCATACATTTTTTTTCAAAATATCATTTGAATCACATTTTGTTAGAGTCAAAGATATGGTCCTAAAATAGAGGATCTCTGCCTAGGATCCCCAAGTTGTTATTATCTCAGATTCGATGAAACTCAATCATAGAGTCTATTTTTGAGTATATCAATATGTAACTGAACCTAGATTATAGGATCTAGGATCTACTTTGTGGGGCTTTTTGTTTATAAAATGGGAAGAAAAAGAGAGAGTAAAGGGTTCAATTTTTGGGATTAGAAAGGAAATCATATATCTGGAAATTACAGAGTGCTTATTGTATGTAGCGTTTTATACTCGAGAAATATAGCATCATGATGGTTTGATTGTCTTGTTATGTTTTCATCTTTGTTTTTCTTATTTAAGTGCAATTGAAATATATGAAAAGCATTTGCTTATCTTTGTTTCATCTATCATTTCAATGCTTTATTTAGTTATACATTACTTGTTTCAAATATTTTCATTTAATGATTTGTTTCAAGTTTCAAAACATCTTCTTCAACTTGAATTTTTATTTCATATAAGTTAATAGATTATCAACTTATATTATTTTCTCATTCTTATGTACTTTCAATATATTTGTCTAGTCTATTAGTATGAATACTCTTGACTAAGTGAAATGTTGCTCATTATCTAATTGAAGAGTGTCAACAGTTTAAGACTTTCCATCCTAGTCCTACTCCTTGGTCCATAAACCCAACCTTGACCTACAAGTTTACAACATTGCAATAACTAAGATGTGCTAGGCATGGCCTCCTAGCAGTCAGAGAGCATCTTATAGCGCTAACATATTTTGGTGTCATTTTCGGGGAGCGGAGTAAAAAAGTAATCTTTCCATGGGAGAATGACAACGATTAGATCTAATTCTTGATTGTGAAAAAGGATTGGGAACTGAACATCAACTATAATAATTCACTTGGAAACTCCATTGTAGAATTTTTGGCTCCCAAAAGAGAAGTGAGAGGACCAAAGTCTGAGCCTACTAAGGTTCTAGCATCATCTTCAGCTTCAGGAAAAAGAATAACTAGAGAAAATCTAGATCCCAAGCTAGCTCCAACATTATCAAATCCAGATAAATTGTTGAGGAAGACCAAGCTTACTCAGGATTAGTCCTCATCATCTAAAGGTAATCCTTCCTATGAATAAACAAATCATGTTCTTGAAGAAAAACCCATTGTTGTTCCTTCATAAGTAGTTAATGAGAAAGTGTCATTAAAAGTTATTCTTCCAGAAATAGTTGAAGAGAAGGCTCTATCTAAGAATGTTCCTTTAGAAGAACAAACAGTTATTCAATTGGGTGAATAAATATTCACAGAATGGAATCCTTTTTCTTATCTTAGTAAAGATGAAGAATATTCTCTCTTCACATCAGAAGACCTCATAAATTTTCCTAAATATAGAAAAAAGGAAATAGACCAGATTTGAGCCTTACCTATTCCTCACTCGAGTACATCTAAAGAGGCTAAATCTGAAATTCAGGTTTTTCACAATATTCTTTCCCTAGAAGGATTCTTGAATTCTAAAGAAACCCATACTCGTTCTTCATCATCAGTCTCAACTTCTACATCTCAGCCTCCATCACCTTTCAAAGTTCAAGTCCCAGCTGTCCAAACCATGGTTGTGAATAGGATGGATGTTATTATTGTTTCTAGATATGCACCCTTGGTTATACCTCAAGTCTTAAGAACTTTTCCAACTAGAGATTACATGAAATACTTGCCCAGATTCAATGGGGAGGGAAATGTTACTGTTGAAGAACACTTAGCCTCTTTTTATAGTTTTGTAGATAATTTCAATATAGAGTAGTCAGATGTTTGGATGAGAGTGTGTGTTCGAAGTCTAGATGGAGAAGTGAGAAAATGGTTATGGGTTCTTCTTGCAGGTTCTATTCCAGATATTGACGTTTTAGATGAGACTTTTATGAAACAGTGGGGAGACAAAAAGGATTACTTGTATTATATTAATATGTTTGGAGCCCTGAAAAGAAAAAATGGTGAGTCTGTGTCATATTTTACTAAAAGGTTTAATAAAATGTATACCAAAATCCCTGATGAAATCAAGTCTACTGAAACCTCTACTAAAATTACTTTTTCTAATTCCTTCGACGCTGAATTTTATTTTTTCTTTAGAGAAAGAAGATATGCTACTTTGAGCTTGATGTAAGAGGCATTTATCAAGGTAGAGTCAAATATTCTAGCAGCAGAAAGAGGATGTCCCATCTTCTTTCAATATAGTAGCATCTGATCCAAAAATCGATGAAATGGCTAAAGTGTTGAAGACTCTAACATAAGAATTATCCAAATTAAAATTGGAAGCAAAATAGCCAAAGATACATATTCAAGAGGGTGGGAACAGGAATCCAAATCAATTTAGAAGACCACATAATTCTCCTCATATCATGCAAAGAGAAAGAATGAATCATGAATATCAAAGGATATTTCCCCCTTTCTAGAATAATTTGGTTGAAGAGATGGAAGAAAGTGATGATATTGAAGAAAATTATGCAGTTCTTTTAAATGGAACTGAGCTTCCTTCTAGTCACTTGACTCATCATGAATATGAAGATTATTTGATATCAAATCAGTTTGGGGATGATCAAGAAGAGGAAATTTTTCAGAATGAGCCTCAAAAGAAATATGATTTAAGGCCTAGACAGAGTGAATTGAAACCAAATGCATCAAATAGGAATAAGAAAAAAAATGTTCCATCCAAGCAAGGGTCAAGCAAAGATACAAGAAATAAATCAAATCAGCATCAGCATCCTGTCAAGGATGGTGTTTCAAAGGCTAAAGAAACAGAAAGACAATTGATTCCTTTAAATATGGAGCATGAGATAAGTAAAATTAAAATTCTTGTGCCTTTGGTGGAATTAATGAAGAATGGGTGATTTAAAATTTATATTTTGAAGGTTTTGCATCCCCCTGCTCCTATTATCTCTTCAGATATAGTGAATCTACAATATGAAAATCCTTCTATCACGATTAGTTCACATATAGAAGACAATTATAATTCTTCCTCGCCTGTTTACATATCACTGAACATACATGATAAAATCTTACATAATTGTCTCATGGATTTCAAGGCTTCATAGAATGTTATGCCAAAGGTGGTTATGGATGAATTAGGGTTAGACATTACAAAACCACATCAGGATATTTATTATTTTGATTCTAAAAAATTCAAATATTTAGGAGTTATCAAAGATTTGGTTGTGACATTGTCTCAGCTTCCTATGAAGAGCATTGTTATGGACATTGTAGTGGTTGATATACCACCAAAGTTTGGAATTTTGTTGTCTAGATATTGCGCTAAAAAGGTGGGAGGATATATGTAGATGGATCTGACATATGCAATCATTCCTATTTTTGGAGCAAAACACAGAAGGTTATATAGAGAAGTTTTTCTTTCCTATATTGTTAGTGATCATGATAATCCAGGAAACCACCCAATCAATGCAGTTGAAGATGAAATTGCCTCATCCATATTTCATATCGGTGATGACGCTCCAAAATCATCAAGTAACAAGCTCATTGGTAAGCAAGAAAAGGGTATCGAAGACTCAATTTGGAAAAAAAAAATTGATGGTTCATGTTCAAAAGAAGGATATGGTGTCGGGATTATAATTATTTATCCTTCTAAAAATGTCATGCCTTTGTCATAAAAACTTGAATTTGAGACTACTAACAATATTGCAAAATATGGGGCTCTCTTGTTAGGGTTAAGATCTGCAAAAGACATGGGAATTGACAAGTTGGCAGTTTTTGAAGATTCTGAGTTGGTTATTCATCAGGTCAGAAATATTTATCAAACAAATAAACAGATATTGAAACAATAAAGGAATGAGGTTTGGGACATGATTGAAGATTTCTTTATAACTTTCAATATTTCATTTGTTTCTAGAAGTGTCAATCAAAGGGAAGATTCTTTAGCTCTAGTTGCCAGTAGTTTCAAACCTCCAATTGATCCACATCTTAAATATGAGGTGGAAATGATATATAGACCATCTATACCAGATAATATCAAAAACTGACAAGTTTTCAGTGATGATCAAGAGTTGAAAAGGTTTCTTGAAACTATTGGTGAATTTTCTTCCATTTCTATTGATCAAGAGAACGAAAATGATGAGGCAAAAAATCAGTTGTATGTTCCTTTTCAAGATAAATTGGTTGGATACAAAATTTTGGAATTAAAGACAAATCATATCCCAAAGGGTCTGGTTCCATTAGAAAGACTCTTTAACAGTAATGATGTTTCCAAAAAATCTTCAATGCAAAGTCAGGGAAAGGATTTTATTGATTGTAATATTGGGACTATTGCAGATCCAAAGGTTGTAAAACTTGTAAATGTGAATGAACCTACACAGATAAGATCTAGTTAGAAAATGACATACACAATTTGCAGAAAAATGATAGAAGAGAAAAACAAGAGAGTGAGAACAAAGAATTTGCATTAATCGTATTCCACACTCAAAGAGTGAATAATTTACAATAGATATAGGTTACATGAGTAACTAATGCGCCATATTAGTGATCTAGAGAGATATAGACACTCACTGACAGACATTGGAGCGAATTGCCACTTAGTCCTAGTTAATTGTACATGCAATCATCAGTTAACCGAGTCATGACTTCCACTAGTCTAACTAAATGTAACTAAGTGCAACCGACTCTAAACTAAAGAGGAACATTGTAACATCCTCGACCATCAACCCTTACCTGCCGAGAAATGATACGATGTGGAATATATATATACATATATTTATAAAGAATATGCATTAAATCAAATGAACATATTTAACATGGATTTATTGTTGTCATATAGACTTAAACAGATTTAACTGCAATTCAAACTTGCAACGGAATTAACATGCATCACATATAAATTAAGTACATAATTAATACTTATCTTTTAAACTGGCGTAACGCCACCAACTGCGTGCATACCTTCCACGAACCTCCTAGCCTTAGACTGCACTGCTCATCACTCTCAGCAGTATGTCACCCCCAAGCTGGAACTAAGCTCTACCGGGCAAGGGAGTCCTAGGCTAGGCAAGGTCAACATGAAGACACACAGTTTATGAGGATGGATTCTCTCCCAAGAGCGACTTATGCCCACTGCTCACAGACTCTCATTCCCCACATGCATGTCCCACCCCAGGAGTATACACTTTCATTGTCACCTGGACAGTCCTTCGGCTGTTAAACCTCCCTTTCCTTGGGCTTCAGCAACAGGCTAGACCAAAATTCTTTGAGCTCTATGGAAGCTACAGAACCCCTTCCAGGAGTTCTCACTTCCTCTGCACACTCTCTCACCTGGAGAGAGTCGCTCACAGGCCTGAAAACCTTCTTATTCAACCACAACCACCTCTCTCACCCGGAGTGTTGCACACATGCCTGATAGCCTGCTTATTCAGCTCTGTTCCAGCACAAGGAGGACAACAATATGGCTCAGTAAGGAACAAATGATGATATCCAATCACAATCAACCAAGGGACTACGTGTCCACAACATCCCACAGTCATAACACACATGGAATAGACAATTACTGTATGCTCAGGTTTCTCAGAAAACGGAAACCCAAACAGTTAAGCACGAACTCGAATTTGCAGTGTCGATAAACTGGGTTCACAGGACACACAGGAGACACAACTCAGTCCATGGGGTTTGCCACTGGTTTTCAGGGTGCGTGACAAGGAAATTATGTAGAGGTCGATGATGGAGACCAAATGCAGAGACTGGGCAGAATTCACGGGAATACACCAGTCGATCACAGAGGTCTTACAATTTTGGGTTTCAGATTTGTGTGAGGTATGCAGTGATCAGACGCAGAGGTAACATGGTTCAGACAGTGGACACAATAATGGAGGAAGAACCCCCATCATAGATCAATTCTTGGGCTAAATTGCATGTGCATGGGCTGACACATGTCGCCCATGAAGCTGCGTGCACTCCATCAAGTATGCATTTCCTTTTCCAGGAACTTAGGATAAAAATAACATGTTTTTCACATAGCTTTGGAATAACAATAAATTATTATTCAAGGACTTAATCCCTTAAGATTATCCCCTCTTCCAACCTTTCAGCCCCTTTTCCCTTACCCATTCTGTGGAATCTTAGTCCCACATCACTCTTTCTTCATGGACGGTTGGCACGCAGCAATGCTCATATATTATATTAATGATCTACATAATTACATATACAAAATCAGGCTCCTGGCCTTAACACTTAGGCTCTCCAGCCTAATAAACACATAATCCCACCATCTTATCAATACTTGACTCACCAACCTACCAAACATTATGACAATTCATAATATATCTGGGGCACTACCGAGGGATATTACAATCCCCTCCCCTTATTTTTGCATTGTCCTCAGTGAAACTCTTCACACAACATCAACAAGATTTTCAAAATCTTCAAAAAGATGCGGGTATTCTTCCCGCATAGCATCCTCATGCTCCCATTTCGCATCCTCGGGACCGTATCAGGTCCATTGTACCTTTACAATCCCTATGGCTTGATTTCGGAGGTGTTTTTTTTTTTGGTCCAATATGCGCACAGGATGCACTTGCAAGACACCTTCTTGCTCCACCTAAATCACATTACAATCGATAACATGATTAGCATCAGGTATATATTTCTTAAGCAATGAAACATTAAACACATTATGTATAGTCATGGATGCAGGTAATGCAAGCATATATGCAGTTGGCCCAATCCTCTCTAGTATTTCAAATGGCCCACAAAATATGGCTGCCAACTTGGAGCAGCTTCCCAGATTCAGGGAACTTCTATTGGCTTTTACTTTCAGGAAAACATGGTCACCCACTTTAAACTCTTTATGGGTTATGTTTTTATCAGCATAATGTTTCTGCCTGTCTTGGGCAACTTTCAAATTCTGCTTAATTTTAGCATTTGTTCTTCCATTTCCTTGAGCAACTCTGGCCCAAATACTACCCTATCAGCTTAATTATCCCAGCTTACTAGAGTATTTTACTTTCTTCCATAAAGTGCTTCAAATGGGATCATCTTCAACGATGCTTGATACCCATTATTGTAGGCGAATACTACCAAGTGTATCTAGTCTTCACATTTAGATGGTTTTCCATCACATACATCTTTAGCATGTTTTCTATTACTCGATTCACCTGCTTTGTCTGCCCATCAGACTCGGGATGATAGGTTGTGCTAAAGTTCAGATTTGTTCTTCACCCCTTGAATAACCCCTTCCATAAATTTGAGGTAAATTTTGGGTCTCTGTCAGACACAATTTTCTTAGGAATACTGTGCAATCGTGCTACTTCCATCATAAAGATATCAACAACATTAGCTGTCTTTTGAGTAGTATTTAATGGAATATAATGGGAAGATTTTGTAATCTTGTCCACCACCACTATGATTGAATCATGTTGCTTGTCGATCTTGGGAAATCCTGTGATGAGATCCATTATCACTACCTCACACTTCCACTCAAAAATGGGTAAAGGTTGCAGCAACCCTGCTAGGTGTCTATGCTCGGCTTTAACCTTCTGGCACTCCATACATCTGGCGGTGTATTCTTCATTCTCTTTCTTCATACCTGGACAAAAGTAATGACTCTTGGTTGCTACCACAGTTTTCTGATATCCAGGGTGCCCAGCATAAGGCACATTATGCATTTCATTCAAAATCATAAGTTTCAAGTCCTGGACATTAGGTACATAAAAAAATTTCTTCTATAGAAGTGTTCCATCAGTTTCCAATTTATAATTCTCCATTTCCTGTGGCATCTTACCTTGTTGTATCTTTGCTACCAAATATTTGTACTGTAAATATATATTTGCAGCGTCTGAAATTATGCCTTTAATATCAGTTCGGTACTTGCTAATGGTTGTAGCATGTAATTCATGCACTCTCTAGCTGAGTGCATCAACCACTTTATTTTCCTTTCCTTTGATATGCTTGATATCAAAGTCATACTCACAGAGAAACTCCAACCACCTACTATGTATAGCGTTCAAGGTTGGTTGATCAAATAAATACTTCAAACCGTTATGGTCTGTCCTCAGTTCAAACCTCCTTCCCATGAGGTAATGCCTCCATTTCCTTAGAGTGTGTACTATGGATGCCAACTCCAAATCATGATTTGCATAGTTCCTTTCGTGCTCTTTCAAATTTCTGGATTCATAACAAATCATGAATCCATTCTAACTAAGGAATCCTCCCAGTCCTTCTTTGCATGCATCTGTACACACTACAAAGTCTTCATTCGGATCTGCAATCCTTAGGATTGGAGCACTGGTTAACAGTTGCTTCAATTGTTGGAAGCTTCTCTCACAATCCTCTGTCCACTGAAATTTCTTCCCCTTCCTTTGCAAGGAAGTGATAGGGTGAGCTATCCTCAAGAACCCTGCGATAAACCTTCTGTAATAACCAGCTAGACCCATAAAGGATCTGACTTTTGTCACATTCTTCGGTGCTGACCATTCTCTGATGGTCTCAATCTTCTCAAGATCTACAGCTATCCCATCCTTCAAAATAATATGCCCCAAGTAATGGATTTGCTCCTGATAAAACGAGCATTTTCTCAACTTGGAATATAGTTGGTGCTCTCTTAGCACCTACAAAACCATCCTCAGATGTTGTTCATGCTCTTCCTCTGACTTGGAATACACCATAATTTCATCTAAAAAGACTATGACAAACTTGTCCAGATAGTCCCTGAATACACCATTCATTAAGAAAATAAAAACAACGGGTGCATTTGACAACCCAAATGGTACCACTGTGAATTCATAGTGACCATACCTTGTTCTAAAGGAGGTTTTGCTGATGTCCTCATAATTTATCCTTACTTGGTGATATCCTGACCCGAGGTCTATCTTCGAAAATATCTTTGCATCCTTCAACTGATCGAAGAGGTCATCAATCCTCAGCAGAGGATATTTTTTCTTTACATTTGCTTTGTTTAATTGTTTGAAATCAATACACAATCTTAGTGTCCCATCTTTATTCTTCACGAACAGGAACAGGGCACCCCAAGGTGAAACACTTGGGCATATATACCCCTTCTTCAAAAGCTCTTCAATCTAGAATTGCAACTCTTTCAGCTCTGGCATACTCATTCTGTAAGGAGAATTTGACACTAGATATGCTCTAGGCATCAAGTTTATAGAGAAGTCAATATCTCTTTTCGGAGGGAGTCCAGGTACCTATTGGAATACATCTTCAAACTCCTTTAGTACCGCATGATCTTCAATCTTTGAAACCTTATCCTTAGGTGTTTCCTCCACATGGGCTGCAAATAATTGACAGCCTTTTCTGTAGCACTTCTTCAGCTACATTGTTGAGATTTCTCTGATAGCAACAGCTCTAGGAATTCCTTGGACTATTTTTTTATTTCCTTCCTCATCCAAGCAAGTGAATGCCTTATTACGACAATCCAATATGGCATGGTGTCGGTCCAACCAATCCATCCCAATTAGACATTTATAAGAACCTAAAGGTAGAATGTTCAATTCAGCCTTTGTGCTCAATCCATTCATGTCCACATGATAGGACTTAACTAACTCAGTGACTTTTCTCTTGGTTCCTATAGCCAACTAAACTAACCAAGACTTTTCATGTTTTCTTCTCGACAATTGCAAACTTTCCACCACTCTAGGATCTATATAACTATGGCTAGCCACTGAATCAATTAAAATAGTAAAGGCATGGTTGTTGATCATACCTTCTACTTCAATCATGTGCGACTAATATTCAACTTGCTTGTTGTCCAGGGCTGCGTAGATCCTTGGCATTCTACTACCCATGTCCTCCAATGTTTCAGCCTGTTGAACATTGTGGGCAGCTCTCACTTTATCGTTTCTGTGGGGGCAATCTTTATACCTATGGTTCCCTTTACAACCCCAACATTCCATAGGTGGCAGTCTTGGAATTTTCCCACCCACTTCAGCCTTCATGGGCTCTCTAAAAGATGGTTGTCCCTGAGGACTGTTTCTGAAAAAAGGTGGCTTAGTTCCCTTCTTCCTCTGATCCATCTTGAATTTTTTCTTGTTTTCCCAAGCCTTTTGGAAAGTAGGCTTCTCTCTTTGTTGCTCATATAAGCATTTCTCTCTTCTTATCATTTCTTCCATAGTTTTGGGTCATCATTTTGTATCTTGTCCCCAATGGAAGGTGGCAATCCACTTAGATAACTCTAAATATTGTCAGTCTCATCCTTGATGAATGGAACATACTTCAGCAATTCCAAAAATCTTCGTTCATATTCATCAATGGTCATCTTGCCCAGCTTGAGTTCAAAGAACTCTTTCATCTTTCTGTCGTAGTATATTTTAGTCAAGTATTTCTTCTCGAAATACCTCTTGAATTATTTCCAAGTGACATATTTCTCTATAATGTGTTGCACCTGCACAAGTTGATCCCACCACATGGATGTTTTTCCTTTCAGTTTATACATTGCAATTCTTCCTTTTGCATGAGAGGAATAATTCTGCAGTTGGAAATATTTCCTCATGCCAAGAAACCATGTCTCAGCATCTTCCTCCTTCTTATGTTCTCCATCAAACATAGGAGGATTAATCTTGTTCATTTCTCCCTTCAGTTCATCTACTCCAGATCTCCTGTGCTTTTTGGTAGGAGATGGGCTTGAACTATTGTGTGCCCTCCTCTTGGAGTGACCTTGGGAGTGATGATGGTGTCTACCAACAGTCCTTTATCTTCTTCCCTCAGAAGTCTGGTGACTCCCTGTTTTGCTCGAGTCTCTCTCCTTGTCCAACTTCTTTTATATTCTCTCCATACTCTTCATCAACTTTAATTTGAATTCTCCTTGTTTTTCCTTAGCATTCATGATCTTTATGCTATCTACTCGATGTGTTTCGGCATATTTATGTAATATTTCAATGATTTTCATCATATGCCCTTCCTTATCTATCTCTTCACCATGCGCATTGGGGTTCGACCCTTCAACTCCTGAATGAACATCCATTCATGTTGCTTCATTCTATGAACTGGAAGCATTATGTGTCTCTTCCATTTCTTTTGCACTCAGTGGAAATTCTATTCGGTTTTGGAACTTGTTAAAATTCTGCAAACACAACGTGCAAACAACTAGAATTTTTTAGGTCATCATTCCTTAAAAAATCCCACAACATTCATAAACAAATCTAATTCAAGAAAACGTTCAGTTTTCATTCTCTGTGATTCTTGTTCAATCAAGAATCCCCACAGATTTATTCTTTTGGAGCTCTTTTCTGCTAATTTTTCGGGAACTAGCCCCTTTCTCTCAGTCCCCAACCCATGCAACCATGGGTTGTGACCAAGCGCTAGATCAATAAGCACTTACTTGGGCCTTCGTCTTCGGAATATTTTCAAAGCATAAAGCAACGATCACTCAGAGTTCTGAGTTACAGAACTCACGCAGTAGGGCGGATCAACGTTCCATGTCTACCCAGCATCCAACGGCTGACACTCACTATGGAACCTCAGGTGTCTCAGTTTTGAGACTTCGGGACTTCGGAAGATTTCACATCTGCACACCCAGAATCATTAATCTCTGAACACTCCCATGTCACCTTAGGTGATGTTATTACGTCACATCACTTTAATGTTTTCCAATTCCGGGGGCATGCAATGGTGGTTTGGAGTAACCTGCCTTTCATCCCGTAATTCTCCTGACGCTGACATGTAACCCCTTGGTGAAACCATGGTTTGGATTGTGGGACTGCCTTGGAGAATTAGCTTCCGTGCAACCTTGGTCCCTGCAATGCCTTCTGGTAGTTGATCTTGATGCATTGTGATCAACGCCATTGTGTATCCTCTGACCTTTAACTACGTTACGTAACCTCGAGCCCCACTAACCCTGCTCACATAGGATGCCACATGGCGGAATACTATTGAATGATACGTGGCCCATTCATATGGGTGACACTCGTCACGTTCCAAATTCCATTTCAATCATCCACGGGTTCTAAACCCACTGACACTTAGCACACATCCCATGTGTCCACGTCACCTCTAGGTGATGTCATCATGACTCACCACTTTATCTCTTCGATCTTTGGGAGTTTCAACTCCTCTACGCTCGTTTTCACCCGAAGCGCTTTCTCCCGGAGTTCCCGATCTACTAACGCGTGTCCTTCGCAATCGGACGATTGCGATCTACTTTGGGACTTCAGGATTTTGTGCCTCAGCGCATTCCACTTCTCCCGATTGTTGAACTCCAAAAGGCTTCCAGGATAACCTTCCTACACCTTCTCTAGATCTGACAGTCATAAAGGACTCTCCTTTTTCCCAAACAGATCCTACGGCTCCAACACCCCAAGTGTTGAACGCTCTCTCTCTGTGGTCAAATACCACACCGACTGTGGTTTTATTCTACCGCTACTCCTCCTGAGATTCGTAACATGGACAAGTAACCCCTTGGCACTCAAAAACATTCTAAGGTTCGAAATTGGTTCCATCTGAACACCATTTCCACTCGAAACCTTGTGTCCAAAGACCACTATCCAGCCCATCCAGGCTCAGCGTTGAAACCATGGCTCTGATACCATATTGTAACGTCCCTGGCCATCAACCCTTACTGTCGGGAAACGCTACTATGCGGAATATATATACATATATTTATAAATAATATGCATTAAATCAAATTAACATATTTAACATGGATTTACTGTTGTCATACAGACTTAAACAAAATTAACAACAATTCAAACTTGCAACGGAATTAACATGCATCACATATAAATTAAGTACATAATTAATACTTATATTTTAAACTAGCGTAACAACACCAACTGCGTGCATACATTCCATGAACCTCCCAACCTTAGACCGTGTTGCTCATCACTCTTGGCAGTAGGTCACCGTCGAGCTGGGACTAAGCTCCACCGGGCAAGGCAATCCTAGGCTAGGAAAGGTCAATAGAAAGACACACAATTTATGAGGATGGATTCTCTCCCAGGAGAAACTTATGCCCATTGCTCATAGACTCTCATTCCCCACATGCATGTCCCACCCCAGGAGTATACACCTTCACTGTCACCCGGACAGTCCTTTGGCTGCTAAACCTCCCTTGCCTTGGGCTTCAGCAAAAGGCCGGACCGGAATTCTCTTAGCTCTGTGACAGCTACAGGACCGCTTCCAGGAGTTCTCACTTCCTTCACGCACTCTCTCACCTGGAGAGAGTCACTCACAGGCCTGACAACCTGCTTCTTCAACCACAACCACCTCTCTCACCCAGAGAGAGTGTTTCACACATGACTGACAGGCTGCTTCTTCATCACTGTTCTAGCACAAGGAGGACAACAATATGGCTCAGCAAGGAAAAGATTATGGTAGCCAATCACACTCATCCAAGGGACTGCGTGGCCACAATATCCCACATTTATAACACACGCGACATAGAAAATTACGGTATGCTCAAGTTTCTCAGAAAATAGCAACCCAAACAGTTAAGCATGAACTCGAATTTGAAGTGTGGATAAACCGGGTTCACAGAACACACAAGAGACATGGCTCATTCCATTGGGTTTTCCATTGGTTTTCAGGGTGCGTGACAAGGAAATTATGTAGAGGTCGATGATGGAGACCAAACGCAGAGACTGGGCGGAATTCATGGGAATACACCAGTCGATCACAAAGGTCTCACGATTTCTGGTTTCAGAGATGTGTGAGGTATGCAGCGATTAGATGCAGAGGTAACACGGTTCATACAGTGGATGCAAGAATGGAGGATGAACCCCCATAAAGCTGCATGCACTCCATCAAGTATGTGTTTCCTTTTCCAGGAACTTAGGATAAAAATAACATGTTTTTCACATAGCTTTGGATTAATAATAAATTATTATTCAAGGACTTAAGCCCTCAATCTTATCCCCTCTTCCAACCTTTTATCCCCTTTTCCCTTACCCCTGATGTGGAAGCTTAGTCCCCCATCACTCTTTCTTCATGGTCGATCGACATGCAGCAATGTTCATATATTATATTAATGATCTGCATAATTACATATACAAAATCAGGCTCCTCGCCTTAACACTTAGGCTCTTCGGCCTAATAAACACATAATCCCACCATCTTATCAATACTCATCTCACCAGCCTACAAAACATGATTACAATTCATAAACATGATTACAATTCATAATATATCTGGGGCGCTACCAGGGGATATTACAAACATCCTATTTTGTAGGGGAATATTCTCTAGAGAGAATATTCTCATCTAATGAATCGTTCTCAACATTGGACTATCAAACTTGGGAAAATAATTCTAGGTTAGTGTGTAATATCTCCAACAGCCCCCCTAAACACTACTAGGGTGTAAATGATGAATGGGTCCCTGCAATCAAGGCCATGTTAGGTACCCATTGTACAATGCATCTAAGAATGAAACACTAAAAAAATGAGAAAAGAGGGAAAACATCATGGGGAAAACCCCCCTTCAAGGTACAATGCATAACAAAAAACAAAAGATTGAGAAGGAGTAAAAAGTTGTTGCTAAGAAATTGTGTCATTCACTCCATGAAGACCTAGCAACTGTGCAAGTTTGTGCTCGTTGAATATTTTGTTGAAGATGTAGATGTTTGAACGGATATGATGAAGTAGATGCACCAGTGAGATATCCACACATACCCACATTCTCTTTTTGTAATGAAGAAGATCCAAATGAAGTTTGGATGAAACTTTGAAAACAATGCAGTTGTTTCCAGAAAAACGTTGAAATTTTGTTGATTTTAAAATGATCATAACTTCACTTCCTCAACTCTGTTTCGGACGATTTGTTTTTGAAATTGGGTACTTTTTCGTGAGGAATTCAAATATCCAATTTGTTTCTGCAAATTTTTCTTAGAAAATGTCATAAATGAATCTGATGTGTGCGGCCCCCATTTTGGCTCCTGAGATGCATGCATGGGAGTCTCTGCATGTGGCTCTTGGGATGCATGAATGGCACATGAAAAAGTGTTTGTATGTGATTAATGATATGCATGGATGATATCTTCCATATGTGATTTAGAAAACAAATCTAAAATGGAGTAGGCATCATCTTCAATGGATGAAACAAAAATTTGTGCAAATACCTATGTAGAAGGCTCTTCAAACTGAGAGGATTGATCTTCCAGTGGATTTTCTACTGGCTCTATCTTGTCAAACTTTTGCATAAAATCTTCCTTATTCCCAAATAGAACCTCCAATATGGTCCATCGTTCATTTGGAGTTAAGTCTTGTGATTCATCTTCTACTTGATGATAAATTTCAGGAGAAATAGACAAGCAGATACATCCTATGGCCATATATTGTCTATTGAGAACGCCATTTTTTTTATCGGCAGAATCAGGCTCTACTTATATTTCCATAGTTATTTGGTACAAGACTCTGCATCTGAGTTGAAGCAGAATTTGTGGGTTCCACTCCAAATAGTTATGAGGAGTGAGAAGTATTGTCGATGAATAATTCATTTTTTCTGCGTTCTTCAATCTTTAATACCTGCAAAAAGAGTTTGGTGTGTATTTTTCCTAGCAATATGTCGGCTCTGATACCATGTAAATGTGGATGAACCTACAAAGATAATATCTAACTAGAAAAAATGCATACACAGTTTGCAGAGAAATGAGAAAAGAGAGAAACATGAGAGAAAGAATGGAAGAATTATATCAATTGTATTCCACACTCAAAGAGTGAATAATTTACAACAAATATAGGTTACATGAGTAACTAATGTGCCATAGTAGTTATCTAGAGAGATCTAGACATTCACTGACAGACATTAGAGTGAAAGGACACCTAGTTAACTGAGTCACGACTTCCACTAGTCTAACTAAGTGTAACTGAGTGCAACTAACTCTAAAATGAAGAGAACATCCTATTTTGTAGGGGAATATTCTCTAGAACGAATATTCTCATCTAAGGAATCATTCTCAACATTAGACTATCAAACTTAGGAAAATAATTATAGTTGAGTGTGTAATATCTCCAACAAAACTACACAATGCATTGTATGAAGAACAGAGAAGCAGGTATGTTAATCTTATGAAGGAATTTGCTAATATTTTTGCATGGTCGTATGAGGATCTTAAAATAAATTATACTAAAATAATACAGCATAAAATTCCTTTGAAAATGGGTTATAATCCTTCCAGGCAAAAGATGAAATAGTTTAATCCTATGTTGATGCCCATTATTGAAAAGGAATTAAAAATATTGTTAGATGCTAAGATCATAGTACCTTTAAGATATTCAGAGTGGGTGGAAAATTTGGTACCAATCAGGAACAAGAATGGTAAGATAAGGTTATGTGTGGATTTCAGAAACTTGAACCGATGCTCACTAAAGGATAATTATCCATTTCCAAATATGGATCATATTCTACAGAAAGTAGTGGGTGCTCAGAGAATTTCTATGCTTGATGGGTATTCTGGATATAATCAAATAGCAGTTTTTGATGAAGACAAAAAGAAGACTTCTTTCACTACCCCATGGGGCACTTTCATGTATGACAAGATGCCTTTTGGACTAATCAATGCAGGGGCTACCTTTCATAGGGCCGTGGATATTGTGTTCATGGGAGAAAAAGATAATTTTATGGTGATTTACCTTCATGATATCATTGTGTTTTCAAAATTAGATGATGAACATTTGTAGCACCTCAAGCAAACATTTCATAAATGTAGAAGGTATGGTATATCCTTAAACCTAAAAAAATATCATTTTGATATGCATGAGGGCAAGCTCTTAGGTCACATTGTATCTTCAGGTGGGATTAAGATAGATCCTGAGAGGGTGGATGCTATTCAGAAGATTGATATTCCTAGAAACAAAAACGACATACAATCATTCATAGGTAGAATCAACTTCTTAAGAAGATCCATACCTATTTTTTCTAAGATTATTAATCTCCTTACAAATATGTTGAAAAAGGATGTTGAGATTAAATGGAAACAAAAATCTAAGTCGTCTTTTGAAAGGATCAAACAAGATTTGATAGAATCCCCTGTTCTTATCATCCCCGATTATTCTAAGGAGTTCTTAGTTTTTCCTTTTGCCTCTGAAGAAACTATCGATGTTGTACTATTGCAAAGAAATGAAGATGGGTATGGACAACCTATTTATTTTTTCAGTAAATCTCTTAGATATGTAGAACTAAAATACAACATACTGGAAAAGAAACCTTATGCCTTATTGAAGGCATTGAAATATTTTAGACTTTATATTTTGCATTCCAAGATAATTTCCTATGTTCCTAGCAGCAATGTGAAGGATATGCTTGTGTAGCCAGACAATGAATGAAGAAGAGGTAAATGGATTGCAAAGATATTAGAATAGATGTAGAACTCAAACCTACTAAGTTGATCAAAGGTCAAGGCCTAGAAAAAATGCTTTTTGATTTAAATTACAGAGCTCTTGGGTTGAACCACATTCTAAATTAGTCAGTAGTTCCAACATCATAGAATGGAGATGGAAATTTGCAGGTATTAGATAAGTATTTTTCTTCGGCTTGGTATAAGTATATAGTCTATTTTTTTGCAGAATCTTTAATGCCCACCACATTTTGATAAATCTAAAACCAGATCTCTTAAACTAAAGGCTATAAAATACTACATCATTGACCAATATTTGTTTTGAAGGATCCTGGTGGAATATTGTTAAAGTGCATTGATGAAGATGAATCAAATTTAATCATGATTGACCTACATAAAGGTGTTTGTGGAGGAAAACATCACTGAAAATCTATAGCATATAAAATATTAAGGGTTGGGTACTACCATCCCACTCTATTAGTTGATTGTTGGATGCTTGGGCTGACCCAAGTTGTGATCTCAAAGGTTCATTACATTCATGTCCAAAACCCTAACCCTAACATGGATAGGTTTGTCTAGATGTGTGCCACGCTACTTTTCCTCCATCTTCCGCATGTTGTTTTTCCTTCATCTTCTGCATGTTGTTTTTTGCCACATATGGTGCACACTCCAAAAATAGACATTTCTTTCCCAAAATAGCTCTGCGCCCATAAATAGGTTTTTCTCTCCCAAAACAAGCTATGACCAAAGATAGGATTTTCTCTCCCAAAATGGGCATGCGCCAATAGGCCCCCAACACTGACATGTGGCTTGTCCTGAGCCACTAAGCCTTATTTTACACTCTGGATGGCTAGTTACAACTCATGGAACACATTTTCCAATTGAGTGTCTTTTTCTTGAACTTGTGTGCTCTGCTCTGCCAGCTTTTCCATACTCTGTGTTGTAATTTTATCTTCCATTACTACTCTGCATTCTACATGTATTTGATCGATTTTCCCCTTCTCTGCTTGAAATTTTTTTATCATCCCCTTTGCTTCCTACTGTAATGGCTCCAGTTGATCCTATCTTGCTTGCTTGTCTATATGTTCAGCCTTCATGTTTGCCTGTAGTTTCTCCATATCTTGTGCACTCCTCATCCTCTCTAGGATGTCCATTACCTTTTGTTATTGATTTAAGTATTGAATATATGTCATTAGGTTCTCTTGCTTCTGGTCTAGTTGTTGTATGTTCTCGTCTTCTTCCATGTTGGTCCACATTTGAGTAGTCTTATCATATAATTCTTCCACGACCTTAGCTTCCTACGTAATATTGTCGATGTGCGCATTAGCCTCCTATTCTCTTTTATATCTAACTTTTGTAGGTGTAGTTGGAGTCAATTTTTCCGTGAGCTATGTGATCTCATGTTGGTATTTCTCCCTGAGTTGTGAAATCCTTTGAAATTTCCCTTCTAGTGTGACTTTCGGCACCTATGTGAAGTCTGAGATGTTGTTATAGACTTTTGACGACCCCTTTTCTAAGTTTTATGCGCATCTCTTTTCCTCCTCCTTCTCCATGTTCAACTCATAACACGTAATTTGTAGCACTTCTTCAACCTCCCTACCAACTTCCAAGTTAGTAGCATTTGCACGAGCTCTGGATTGGACTTCTTGCATCACACTTGCTTGTAGTCTGTATAGCACCTTTATAGGTATCTACACCATAACCAACTCAAGTTTTTATATGTCCCTAACCGGATTCTGTGTTGTCTCCTCATCAACTCTCAGCATCTATTGTGTGACCTTGAAGGTGTCAGTGCCCTTCACCACTATCTAAATTGTTTCGTTATGTTCCTTCTGTGTAGGTACTTGTTGTGTCTTATCTGTCTTCTACATTGTAACTTGTTGCATTGTAGGAATCTGCATCCTTTGTAGAGTATCATGGACTTCCACCAAATTATCCATGATCTCCTCCCTCTGTGCCTCTATTGTGCATATCACATCTTATCCCCTATCTTGGATTTTGTATGCCACTAGCTCGGCATCGTCCTTTGTAATTGTGATTGGAGGCTTCTTATGGTATTTCATTTACTTTTGGGTTTCCTCCACCTACGTTGCAGTTCTCTTCATATGTGAGGGTTGTTCCCTAGTATTCTTCTTGTGTGCATCCTTCTCTTTGTGCTGAGAGGTTTCTCCTTTCTTGTCATCACCTTGTACTTCCACTCTTGAGATTGTTTCTTTCTGCCTGGGATTTTTCGTCGTTGTTTTGCTTCTTGATGCATGAGCACGCTCTATAGCCTTTCTGGTGTTGTCAGCAGGACTATGTGTCTTTGTCGATGTGACTACCTCTATTTGTGCCTTTGGTTTGGCCCCTTTCTTTGTTTCTAGTACCTTCCACTTCTCAGGCCAGTCTTTGATAATCCATTCGACCTCTTCCCTTGATGCGCAATACTTCATTTCCAACCACTTTTTCTTTGAGTCCCTTATATCCTAGATCCACATGTGATGTTTGGATGCCTTAAAACTGGAAATCCCTTCATTCTCCTGGACCACCTCAACAGGAATCCTCCACACATTTGTTGTTTTTTGTTGCATGTCTTTTAGAAACATGGAAAACACTGCATTGTTTGCTTGTTGATTATTATTTTCCTTAGCTTGTCAGAGGGTTTCATATCTCATTGCGTAGCACTTCCCCTTCCTGTCTACAAATTCTGAGAACTTTGGTTCCTTCCAACCTACCAAAGCTATGAGTATGAGGAGCCAGGAATAATGGAACTCATTTCCATTGTCCTGTGCATCCCTACAGTCAATCAAAAATTGATTTAATAGGTATGGTGCCCAACTAAACATGAATCCTTTTGTGCATTGCATGGAAACTTCTATGAATCATGTTGGGACCACTTCCTTCCTGCACTTCCTCAACAATTTGCAAGCCATTAGCTTGTTGGAAAATCTTGTTGCGGCGTCATTGATGTCTTTGATGACTATACCCCTATTCCCCCTGTTTGTGCCAAACTGTGCTTTCACTATCTCTGCAATTTCCTTTTCTCTCGCTTTATTCTGTAGGTACTCTTCAAGTTGTGCGCCAATAGTGGGAAACTCTGTAATATTGGAAATCAACACCACGTCAATGGGGATTGGCCTATCCATCCACAGGATACCTCCATGTACCATCGCTAGCAACTACTTCACACATAGTCGCACATTCTTACCGCACAAGAAATGTGGTATATCCAGCAAATTCATGATTCACAAATTATACGGCCCTGTAATCCACTACGCGGAATCCAATATGGATCTTCCTAGGGGTCCTATCTCCCCCATGCTCTCCAAGTGATTTTACTTCGCAAGTTATGGAAACTTCACCGGGTCTCGAACATCATGGTCGAAGTATCTCATCTTTGGCACCTTTCCAAGCATATCCTCCACTGTGACCACGACATCTAGGATATACGGGAGTGTGATCTTTGTTGTGTCTGACACATTTCTTTTCTAGTCGACGGCTGGGTGGCCTTTTTTAATTGTTCTTGTCATGTCTTCTTCCTCTTCTTTGGTCTCTAGCTGGTTTGTAATATCCTTGACAAACACCTCTTCTACGACCTATCCATGGTGTTGTCCCTTCATTCCTTCGGGTTCTATAGGTGTTTATGGGTTAGGGTTTGCATTTCCATTTGGGTTTTCGAACCTCTGACCCATTTCAACTTGTACATCCATCGATGTTTCCTCTTCTATCTTGGTCAAGCTGATCGATTATGTCATCAAGCTTGTGACATCTTCCAATTCAACAACATTCTTGGGCTCTGTCATTCTTTCCTTCCTTCTTCCAACCTATCGAGTAACCCTAGTATATCGCCCTGGGGCACCAACCTTTGTAGGTGTCATGTTGTATGTTGAGTGGTCAATTGTTATCTTCTTCACACAATTTCTCCTAGGCTGTGCTCTTCATTTCTCTATTCGCTCAAAAATCGCAAAGTGTGGAAATTTCCCATGTTTTTCCCTCGTTATAGACTCAGTCATTAATATTCTATCATATTTTTCACTTTTTCTGGTCATTTGTGTAGTGTCCAATTTTCTTGCGCGCAGTCTTCCAACTTTCATGTGCTGGTTGTGTTGTATACTGCAAATGACTTTTTCCAATTTTATGCCATTCAACCAACTTCCTCCTCTTTTTGTATTTTTCTGATTTTACTGCTTTTTATGTATTTTTGAAATTTTTCTTCCCTAATTTCTACTAAAGTACACTATACACATGGCTTCCTTACTACGCTACAACTACAAAGAGTTAGTAGGTCAACTATCCCTATACAATTTCAGTTGACTACCATTCACCATTCCTTGCATTTATGTTCCTTTCAAGTCCTTTAGTTGCACATATCTTCAATATGTGACATACTTCACTTCATATGGCCCTAGCCAATGCATTTTGAACTTACCGGGATGTTGCAAAAAAAAATTGTCAAAGAGGAGAACTAGATCTCCCTCCTTAAAGCTCTTCTTATTTATGTGTCGGTCATGCCAGGCTTTGTCCCTTTCTTTACGCACCTCTTGGTGGAATCCTTCCAGAATCTTTTCTTCTTACAGTTCCATAATTTGACTTAACCTTTCTTGTATTGTGCCTCTTTCTGTCATATTTGTAATTGTTGCCACATACAAACTAGGTACCAAATATTCTAATGGCACCATTGTTTCTTGTCCATGCACCAATTTGAATGGTGTTTTTCCTGTCAACTTCTTGCATGTAGTCATGTATGCCCATAATATTGCTAGTATTTTTAAATCCCAATCATCTATGTTCACATTACAAATCTTTGTCAAGTCATTCTCCAAAATCTTGTTGAAAGCTTCTACTATCCCATTTTCCTGAGGATGATATGGTGTACTCTTCTCGTGATAGAATTCAAATTCCTCAGTCATAGATTGGATGGTACTATTAATAAAATGGGTGCCTTGGTCACTCATCAAAATCTTGGGACAACTGAATCTTGTAATCACCTACTCAAATAAGAAGTGTGTTGTTGTCTCTGTGTTGCAATCCTTGATTGGTGTTGCTTCTTCCCATCTAGTTAAATATTTTGTCATAGTAATAATGTATCTTGCTCCTGGCCTTCTTGCTGGTGGATTAATCGGTCCGAAAAAAACTATTTCCCACTTTTCAAATACCTGAAGAGTTATTTGGGGTCTTAGGGGCATCTCATCCCTCCTGTTGGGTTTTCCAACTCTCTGATAGACATCACATTTATGGAAATATTATTTTTCATCCTTATGAGTTGATGGACACCATAATCATGTGCACAATACCTTATGTGCGGTATCCTTTCATGCATAGTGTCCTCCAACTATACTTTCATGAGCTTCTACTAGAACCATGGGTCGTTCATGTTCCATCACACACCTTCTCAAAATGATATGTGTGCCCAGTTTGTATAATTTACCTACAATTAGTTGATAGTTTGTAGATATAACTACCAAGTTTTTCTTATGAGCAGTACTAAACTCCTTTGGTGCAAATCATGTGCTTAAGAATTAAATGATATCAACAAATTACTCATCATCTATCTATACTGAAAATAGTTGTGCATCAAGTAAGTTGTCTTCTAAGTTAGTAGGTTCTTCTCCATTGGTTATCCTTGATAAGTGATCTGGTCCTACGTTCAGTTTCCCTGGTTTGACTTTGACTTCAAAATAAAATTTCTAGAAGAATAATATCCATCTACAAATCCTCCCCGCCAACGTTGGCTTGTTGACTAGATACTTGAGGGAAGAATGATCTGTGAACATTTTAAAGTGTTTTTACAATAAGTAGTGTCTGAATTTCTGCAGTACATACACCATGGCTAGGCCTTCTCTTTATGTTGTATTGTAATTCTTCTCTGATTCTAGTAACGTCCTGCTTGGAAAGGCTATAGGATGATATAAGTCACTTGCTCTTGGTTGCGCAAAAATTTCTTTGAGTGCTATTGTTGTTGCATCTACATGCACATGAAATGTCTTTTCCCAATTTGGAAACACTAAAATAGGTGTTGTCAGCATCTTCTCCTTTAAAGTATCCAATCCCTACTAACAATCCTCATTCCACTGAAATTTGGTTTCCTTCTTCAACAGCTTTTCATCAGCGTGGTAATCTGTTCATACCCCTTGATAAAATTCATGTATTACCCTGTATGTCCAAGTGTGGCTCTTAACTAGCACATTGACTTTGCTGGTGGTAAGTTCACAATTATAGCAATCTTCGTAGGGTCAACCAATTGCCCTTGTCTGCATACCACATGTCCTAAAAGTATCCCAAATGGTGTGCTTAAAATAAATTTCTTGATGTTTAATGAAATATGGCATTTCCTACACTTGTCCAACATTAGTCTTAAGACTTCTACATTATCTTTCAAAAGACTAAAAACAGTCAAGTCATCCAGATATACTTATAAAAATTTATGTATGAAATCTTTAAAAGAAACTATGGCCACCCTTGAAAATATAGTTGGTGCATTCTTCAGTCCAAAGGGCATAATGGTATACTGAGAGGATCCCCATTCTGAAGCAAATGTATTCTTATGCCTATCCTCTGGAGCTATTTTAATCTGATGATAATCGAAGAATCCATTGGTGAATGAATATGCTTTCTGGACTCCCACATTCTTCAAGACCTCATCTGTAAAATGGGTAGGGAAAGGATCATGTAAGAAAGCATCATTAATTTCCTTATATCTACACAAATTCTTATTCCCTCTTGTTTCTTTTCCTAGACTACCATGGGACTGATCCATTCAGATTCTTCCACTACCTCTATGATATCAACTTCTAGCATCCAGTCAAGTTATGCTTTCACCTTTTTCTTATACATTGGATTCAACCTATAAGTTCTATGTCTAACAGGTCTAGCATCTAGTTTTAGGGGTATCTTAATATCACCTATCTCACCTGTTATTCCTTTCATCTCTGTAAAGGTTGTTGGAAACAAGTCATTGTATTTGTGCAGTAATTCTGTTATCCTTTCTAGTGTCTACTCATCTTAGTAGTCTCCAATGTTTTACATTTTAGGGTTTTATTATGTCCCAATGTTGAATTTCTTGAACTTAATAAGTGAAGCAAATGCCTCTGACTCCATAGATGGACCTTCCACCTCTCTCACACCTTCAATCTCTATTATCTGAATGTTGCGCAAATCATCTTCATCTAGTGCTTCCTCTATGACATGATAACATGAGAGTAAGTATTTGACTGTCTGTCTATTTTATTGTTGATATTTTGTCATAATTTCCACCTCAAGTTCCTCAAAAAATATCATTCCCTGTATCAGCTTCAGGGATGAATCAATATTGGGATTCTCATGGTCAAATGAGAAAGTTACCACCAAATTGTTTTGTAATATTGTCCATTCTGTAGTGCCTCTGCGTAGTTCCTAATTTATGTACTAGTTCCCTAGTATCCCTTCCAATGTATGAATAAAGTAATGAGGCCATTCTTCAGGTGGTTTCAACTTCCAGTGTGTCCTGCATTTCTCTATGTGGTCATCCGGCCTTCCTCATCCATCATATTTCTGCAATGTATTGTCCCCCTATTCTACACCAAATCTAATGTGCAATAACCTTTTACATTGATACCAGTCTTGAATTATTTCCTTGTGCATGCCCCTCCATATTGCAGGTGTTTCCTTGAGTGCAATTTATAACGCTAACAACCTTTGATTTTCCAAAACTTGTTCCTCATAATTTGTCAAGAATTATTCTAAGGCGTTCAAACCATGAAAAGTTGAAGGTTCCCTTACCTATGTATCGACCCACCTTGATGCACACTCTATTCTTACACACCTCCTTATGGACACTTCATGTAGTCTTTGATACCAATTTTCCAGGCCTATCTCAGATTCTGAGGCACACGATGTAATGCTTCTCCAACTAAGTACCCGATCTACATTTGGGTTGACATAATCTTCTTCTTGCGTTGTAGTCCTATATAATTGATTTATTTCTTCCAGATCCAAACATGGCACCTATACAAACCTTTCTCCTTCTAAGGGATCTAGTGGAGAAATTACTCTATACTCGCCTGATTCAAAAGTCATTTTCCATGTCTTCATGTTGATCATAGCCTGGTTATCAAATGCCTAGTCCAATCCAAGTAATGGTGCGTAGGGTGTTGTGCCATCTACTATTTCTATAACTTTGAAATATACCACAGTGTGCACTCCATCCATGTCTACTGTCATACCTTTAAGTCTTCCAATTGGTAACACTCTATGTTGATTTTCTAATTTCAACTAGACAGGTGAATATCCTAATGTGGGTTTCCCCATAAACTGCCTTGTCTTCTTAGGTAATACATTCACTTTAGAGCCTAAATCAAGTATGACATCTCCCATGTTGAAATCCCCAATATTTTCATTTAACCTGAATTCCCTATTGGTTCTTCTTCTCGTATGGAGATGATTAATTGTCTTATGTTCTAACTTCCCTTCTAATTTTGTGTTGCATCTTTCTAGCAAGTTCTGTAAGACCTTAATGGATGTTGGATCATTCAACAACTTTACACGACTGTAGAAACTTCTTTAGGTTACTTACTTTCTCTGAAGGTTGTCCTTTTCTAGTGTGATTCATTGAAGGTGGAATTTTGTACAATGGTGGAGTCTGACTTTGTTGCGCAATTGATGTGGATGCAATGCTCTCTTTTAGAATCTCTTGTATGGCCTCTTTAAACGTACCCTTTTCTTTATGCACGTAAAAATACTTATGTGGCTCAGTGTTCTTATTGACCCACTGGTGTTGATTTGGATCATGTTTTGCTATATCGGCTCCCATCTTGGCTCCTCCTTGAGTAACTATGTTTATATTATTCCCATCATCCCTCAATTCTACAAAAATCCACTGGACATTTTGATTGTTCTGGTTCCTTTTTTCCTATATTTTTCCCAATAGTGTTGGGCAGTCCTCTATGTCGTAGTCTACTACACGACAATACATACATGTCACAGGTGGAAGTGGATAGTATCATGCATAATTTCCTGGTTGTTGACAGTTGTAGCAGACTACTATCCCTATTCCTTTTCCAAATACTCATATTCCTTGGCCTCCACCTTTGAATCCACCTCTATCTTTGTGTGGTGCATTGTATTGGGGTATCTGGTTATACTGCACGGGATTATATTGTGGTTGTGCATTGTTGTATTGTGGTTGCACGGGATTGAATTGTTGTTGTGCATAATTGAACTACGGTGCAACTTGGCATGTCATCATCTCTTATTTCACCCTATAAGTATCTGAAGTTCTCTCTCTCATCAATTCCAGCGTTCTACAGTCCTTGTCATCATGACCCATTGATTTGCAAAAATTGCAGTAAGAAATTTTTGGCACTGTCTTATACTTTTCCATCATTGGATAATGATATAGATCATGCATGTGTGTCTTAGTAATCTCACACCATGGTCCTCCTATTGGCAAGGGGTTTGGCACCCATGTTTCCAAGTACTGCGCAAAAGGTTGGAAATTCATTCTTATGGTGTCCTTTTGTCATGCATAATGTACACCAAACATCTTCTCTCTTCTCTTTCACCTTATTTTGGTTCAACTGAAATTTTAGATTCTTTAGATCCTCCTTCATCTCTTCTATTGTTGGATGGGTCTGTTGATACTAGTTTTCTTCCAGCTGCAGGGCTGCTTGCAGAGCCTCTTCCCGAGTTTGAAACTTTTGTTGTCTCAAAGGATACTTCAAGTGTGATAATAGTGAGTTCACAAATAACTTCCTATGTTGCATGTCAGTAATAGAGTACTTCAACTTAGCTTTCAAAAGTTTGAACCTTTGATCAATATCCTAGACAGACTCACCTAGTTTTTGCCTGATCGCGATCATTTCGTTCATGTACTAGTCTTGTGAGCTTGGATTCTGAAATTCATTTACCAGCAGCTTTTTCATCTCTACCACAGTCTTTGGTGCTCCTTGTGGATTGTTTACATCAAGGCTCATGTACCATTCTAGTGCACGGTCTCTAAGTGTTATAGCCAACTACAAAACTTTTGTATCCTTATTTGTGACCTAATTTGCTTCCCATATATTTTCATGGATGAATAAATGATTCTCAGGGTCTTCTGATGCCTCGTCATGAAACTCTGGTAATCTCATAGTGGAATCTACTCCTACCATTTTGAAACGTGTTGAATTGTTGCCTCTGTGTAGTGCAGATATTTGAATATTACTTCCTGAACTTGTATCCCTGGTTGGTTTTCCTCTATTGGACCCCTGACCTATTGCCAATCTTCTACTAAAAATTGGTTGTCTAAAATCTTGTGTTCCTTCAGGTGTATTAGTCACACATGGGGTTGAAGGTTCCACACTAACTGTGATCTGGATTGGAGTTTTGTCTTTTGTTCCTAACCCTGGACCTCTTTGTTTCCTCTCATATGTTGTGCGCATGATTTCCTCAATCTGCTCCATAGCCTAGAGATCCTCTACCTCTTCTTCATCACTCGCCAAGCCTTCTTTGTCAGTTATGGCCCTCTTTTTGTTATTCATCTTATATTGGTAGGGTCTATCGTTGTGCGTCATTCCATATTTTTCCATTATCTCCTTTTCCTAGTCCTCTTCCATCATGATTGGGTCCATGGCCTCCTTATTCTTCCACTTATCCATCTCCTTTTCCATATCTCATACTCTTGTCAGTGCTTCCCCCCTTCCCCCATGCATGCAAGGAAGTTTAGTTGTCTGATTCCATGGTCATCACACCTTTTTCATATAATAAAATATTTGTGGAAGTATATAGTGATCTGACCTACCTACCTATGGGTCCCTTCAGAAAATCCTGCTTTGCAACATTATACGACTTCGCAGTATCAACTACAAATTCAGTGATAAACCATGCAATAATATTGTCTAACCAAAACTCTAGTGCGCGCGTAAATTTATTATTAACTTGTTGTAACTACGCGATCTCCATAGGATGCCACTCTAAACGCCTGGTATGATTCGTAGGATGGTTTTCCTTCAACCTCAATAACTAGTCCTGCAACAAATGCAGGAATTCACAGAAAAATACTTCATGCAAGTCACTAAGCACATATTTGTCGAGATATTTGCATGGTGTATATTTAGGGTTTTTCTTGTCCTTATGCGCAAACTCGAGTTCCTTTTTCCTTAACCATCTTTCAATATTCTCCATCATTGGATTCCATGGCCTCAACATTCCCTTCTATGTTTTCATTCTCCATGTTTTTCTTCAACAAATCCCTTCCAATCGATCTTGTGCAGTTCCAGCTGGCAACAAAACCATTTTTTGGATGCTTGGGTTGACCCAAGTTCTAATCTCAAAGGTTTCCAAAAAAAACCTCAAACTATCGACCCTTCTGGTAAACCAGAAGGAGACATTGCGCACAGAGTGCACAACACAGTCTCACCCGAGATAGCTTATGGGGGACTGCACGGCTCAAGTGTTTGCAGTTAGGGAAGGGATTGGGACTATATTTTGTTCATTTTCCTCATGCATCAACATTATTATCCATTCATCTAAATATAGTACTCATTCATTAATAAAACTATGCATGCATGTTGGAATAATCTAAGTTAACCATTCATTGTTTAGCTGATAAGTAACATAACAGTAAAACAACCATTCATGACACATGAACACAGTGGATTTACCGTGGTTCACCCCCCCTGGGGATACGTCCACAAAACATGTCTCTTCTGCTCTTTTGTTCATCATTCTACAAAATCTACGTTGCATGCATTACATTCTTCAAGATTACAATAAAAAAGGAGGGTAAGTACCTATGTGAAGTGGACTAGACCACACTAGGATCCATAGCCTTTGACCTAACCCTCAAAATTATCTTATTTAGACCAATAGACCAATAACCAACGAACAACCTCTACTAGACCTCCTATGCCTTTATTTATACTATTTTATTGGCTTATATCCATTACATTCATGTCCAAAACCCTAACCCTAACATGGATAGGTTTATCTGCATGTGTGCCACGCTGCTTTTCCTCCATATTTCACATTCTTCTTTTCCTTCATCTTCTACATGCTGATTTTAATTCATCTTCTGCATGTTTCTTTTCCGCCACATATGGCATGCTCTACAAAAATAGACCTTTCTTTCCCAAAATAGGCCTACACCCAAAAATAGGATTTTCTCTCCCAAAATAGGCATGTGCCCAAAGATAGGCTTTTCTCTCCCAAAATAGGCATGCGCCAACACTGATTTATTTTCTAAAGTCAGAGCATGTGAGTAGTGCCAAATGTTTGTTGGAAAACAAAAATTACTTTCTCTCCCATTAAAGCCCATTATTGCAAAAGGTCATTTCCAGCAATGTGGCCTAGACTTCATAGGAGAAATAAATCCACCCTCCAGTGGAAAAAATAAATGGATCTTTATAGCCAGTGATTACTTCACGAAATGGATTGAGGCCATCCTGACTAGAAATGCAACAGACAAGGTAATTATAAATTTTCTGGAAGAAAACATATTTTCTAGATTTGGTTGTCCTAGAAAATTAATCACATATATGATTGAATTTTGTGAAAGATATAATGTTACTATGGCATATTCTACTCCATATTATCCATAGGGTAACGAATTGGTTGAATCCTCATATCAAATTCTGATCAGAATTATCAAAACATTGCTAGCATAAAACAAAAGGGGATGAAATTCTAAACTAAAATATGCCTTGTGGGCAGACATGATTACCATTAAAAAATATATTGGCACATCTCCCTTCCAATTGTTGTATGGAATAGATGTTATATTCCCAATACAACTCAGTTTACCTATAATAAAATTTCTCCAAGATGAAGTGGAAGAACCTAATGATGTACAAAGGAGAATATTTCAGCTTATTGAGGTTTAACAAAAGAGGGAAATGATTGATGAAAATTCTCAAATTTATCAGTGCAAGTTCAAAGTAGCATTTGATAAGAAAACTAAAAAGGATAATTTTCAAATAGGGAACCTAGTTCTCAGATGGGATGCCAGAAGGGAATATAAACCAAAGCATGGTAAGTTTCACAACTTGTGGTTTGGTCCAAAACAAAAATGATTTTGTTTTGTAGAACTTAGACAACAATGAGATAGTTGGGGGCCCAGTCAATGGGTGTTTTCTGAAACACTTTTTCATTTAATAAGCCAGAATTGTTTTAGGTTGTACATATTGTTTTTCAGTTTGGTGTGACATAGAATATAAAGAATAAGACTCCATAACCCAATGGAAGCTACTGGTACAAAGATAGTTTGTTTTTCATACTGTTTGTCTAGATATTTGGTTGATGGTTTGATGATAATTTAGTGATTTTATTCAGCAATATCAGTGGGACATATGCAATGCAAGCATATTTAAAGAGATAGTGAAAAGACGGGAAAATGAAGGCTTTGATTCTACATTTCTTGATGTCTCACAAGGAGAACATCATCCCCATATGGATCCAATGTTAGTACCAAAACCTACATAGCTTCTATGTCACCCCTAAGTCTATCCTACTCATACAAGAGTCTTCCTCAAGTTAATTTTTTCTTTTATCTGCTTTATATCTCATGTGTTCGGTTCACATTTTGATTCTTTGCCCTTGCTTTGATTTTATTTTATTTTACTTCTTTCTTAAGAAATGATTAAGGTGGTTACAAATACTTTAGTCACACCAAGGCTAGATTGATTTATTATATAAGTTGCAGGATTTTTTTTGTATTTGTGAGGCTAAATACTATGTTGTTGCAAAAAGAGTTTAGTTTTTGCAACACATTTTCACTAGAATTGCGCTACAAAAACGCGGTTATTTTGATACCACATGTCAAAATCATCATTTAAACACAGTGATGAATCGACACATACTTTAATCATTTGCACGATTTCAAATCAAATCTTATCCATTACATGTGGTGATTCAACTCATTATACATGAAGTTGTGAAGAGTATCAGCCAATTTCTATCCTTTCACCAAATACATCATCAGATGTTATGGCCCCGACCATTACATTCCATACTCTTTCATAAATTCATATTTGTCTTTATTCCAAGAATTAATATAGGTGATGAGTTAAAACTTTTGTTTGAAGGAAACATGATTATTGCAGGTATAACTGAACTTTAAATTGCAGAGAAGAATTTTTGGGTTAACACATGAGCTAGGGTTTTATTGTTGTTAATGGCATGACACAGAGGTTTTCATCTCCTTCAACTAGAACCAAATGGGATCGAGCTCTTGGAATCTCTACGAAAAGTTAAAGAGAAATACATTCACACACATTGGTATCAATTTTGTTGTGAATTCCAGAGACATCACAAAGAGGTCGCCATGACATTTGCAAAGAATTTTGACAGATATCAAACTCACCTTGGGAACCTAATCATCTAAATATCTGAGCATTATATTTCTGCAGCCTTCAATTTACCTATCGACGGGGAAATATGGTTCAAAAAGAAAGAAATCTCAGGGGACTTTTATAATCAATTTATTACATGAGATCCCCAAAACCTAGATTGCAACAAGGGAATCCCTAATACATGCCTCAAGGAGGAATGGAAGAACTCTCTACCTATGGTGCAAAAATATATAACATGTGACGGTAGGTTCTCAACCATTCATCTTTATCACATGAGATTCCTTTTTCATATGAATGGAGACAACAAAATGAATTTTCCCTATTTTTTACCGAAGAGTTTGGTTAAGATGTCAAATAAAATACAAGCACATCCAAATACTGCTCAATACAGTCTTTTTCACCAAGGGATTATCAAGGTTCTAGTCATGCAAGAGTTAAACAAAATTTAGGTTTCTTGGGAACAGTTTCTATCTTCATTAGGGTTTGAGGATCACGGGAAGAAAAATCATAAATTAACCTCTGAAAAACAACCTAAGGATTCAAAGGAAGCTAGCATCTCATCAAGGAAAAATAAAACTATAGAAATAAGAGTTTCACCTGTGACCAAAGAAACCAAATCTAGAAAAAATAGAATAGCCTTTCAAGAAGAATATTCCTCGAGACAGGAATTTTTATCCAGTATTAAAAATCAGAGTTCCCCTGAAGTTAAGCAGTTGTATACCAAAAAAAGAACCAGAAGGATTACAAGAAAATAAAATTCACCTCTTGAAGGAGATATAATTGAACCTGTAGAGGATATTTCAGTCATGGAAATCCAGGAAATTCCAGACACCAAGCAAAGAAAAATTAAAAACAATAATTTCCAACAGAAAGATAAAGCTAAAAAACCCATGGGAACATCAAAGAGACTCAGAAGTCGACCCACAAACAAGTTTAGTCTAAATGCAAAAGCCTTGCTTGACCCTTCATTGAAAATATGGAAATTGATTGTTATTGAAGATGACATTCATGAGGGTACTCCAGATGATACAGATAGTGAAATGACAACTAAAATGACACTTAAGGATCTACTTATGAGTAAAACTACTAAAATTCAAAGGATGGCTCCTCAAGTTAAAGCTTCATATCAAAATGTTGAAGAAAGGCAGAGACAGATCTTAAGCCCTTTGATGCCTAAATTGTTAGAACCCAGTATTGAGAAGACACCATCCATTTCTCTTGTGTTTGCAGAAGAAGACAAAGTGACTTGTACAGAGGTTGAAAAGCTTGAAACAATTCCCGGAAGGAACAAGTTGTCCATTGATCTAAATAGACCATCTTTTGAGGGAAATATATGGGAAGACAGGGCAGAAACAGAATAAACTACATCAAGAAATAATCTTGGTAAGAAAGGAAAGATTATTAAAAGTCTTAAGAAACATAATAAGCAGCATAGAAAGAAAAACTCTAAGTTGCAGAAGAGAATGGCTAGACTGACATAAAAACATAACAAGCTTTGTGACTTTGCTCGGAAATTAAGGAAGAAGAACATGAAGTTATACTGGACCACCAAAGTACTTAAGACCAAATGGATTCAGGAAACGACCAGACATCAAAATCATGTTCAAGTATGAATAAAGCCTCAGAGTTTTGCAAAAGGATGAAGGTTTTACAAATTTTGACTCATGCTACAAAAAGCAGTGGTTTTTTGCAGCGTCTATGTATTCAATATGATTAAGATATATGTAGAATTCAAGGCTCATTATGTGAACAGGTTGAATACTACGAAGACCAAATCAGGTTGGATATCGAGAAGTTACTTTTTCCCATATATTTTTCTTCAAAATATCATTTGAATCACATTTTGTTAGAGTCAAAGATATGGTCCTGAAATAGAGGATCTCTTCCTAGGATCCTGGAGTTGTTATTAGCTCAAATTCAATGAAGCTCAATCATAGAGTCTATTTTTTAGTATATCAATATGTAACTGAACCTATATTATAGGATCTAGGATATACTTTGTGGGGCTCTCTGTTTATAAAAATGGGAAGAAAAAGAGAGAGTAAACGGTTCATTTTTTTGTGATTGGAAAGGAAAGAATCTATCTGGAAATTACAGAGTGCTTATTGTATGCAACATTTTATACTCGAGAAATATATCATCTTGATGGTTAGACTATATTCTTATGTTTTCATCTTTGTTTTCTTATTTAAGTGCAATTTAAATATATGCAAAGCATTTGTTTCTCTTTGTTTCAACTATAATTCAGGTCAGTTATTTAGTGATACATTACATGTTTCAAAGATTTTCATTTAACGATGTGTTTCAAGTTTCAAAACATATTTTTTTAACTTGAATTTATGTTTCATATAAGTCAATAGATTGTCAACTTATATTATTTTCTCATTCTTTTGTACTTTCAATATATTTGTCTAGTCTATCAGTATGAATACTCTTGACGAAGTGAAATGTTGGTCATTATCTAATTGAAGAGTGTCAACAGTTTAAGACTGTACATCCTAATCCTACTCACTAATCCATAAAACTAATCTTGACCCACAAGTTTCAAACATTGCAATAACTAATATGTGCTAGGCATGTCCTCGCAGCAGTCAAATATCATCTTCTAGTGTTAACATAATCCAAGGTGGAATCCAAGCTAGAAGTGAGGCAATAGAACCATGTAGTTGTTTACCCCAAGGGAATTAATGTTATCTCGGTAGTATCCCCTGTGGCAGATGATGGAGAGGATACTACAAATCCTATCTTATTATTCCATTGGACTGAGGAGACCATAGTAATTACTCACCATAACAAAGGTATAGCTACTGATTACCCGAATTTGGATTTCGATGGGGAGTTTGAATTTCTATTTTACAATGGTTTTGGTATTTCTGGAGTAAAATCATAGGAAGGTTTTATTGGTAAATATTTGGATATTTCCCTAAAAAATGGCTCCACCACAATTGAAGAATGTATTCAAGAACACCCTTCTCTATAAGGAGAAAGGATATCCAAAAAATGGAATAGTTGGTTAGCCCAAACTTGGGGGGGGGGACTAGGCTCAACAATTTGATGGAATTGGAGGAAACGGTAGTTTTCTATTAGTTTCCTGGGGGAAAATGAACAGGTATAGTCTTAAGAAGTGGACCAAGGAAATTTTGAACCTATGGTCAGATACCCTCCCCACATCATGACTTTGGAAAAAGGGTGGTTAGTCTGGGTGTTCAAATAAATGGTTGAGATAAATTGTATCTTGCATAGTAGATGGAATTGGGGTCCTCAAAATTTATTTTTGAAAATATGGTAGAGGGACTTCGATACTAAAATTTATTTAATTGATATGCATCCAGTCTAAGTACACATTTCGGGACTTCCTCTTGTTTTATGGACTGAGGATGTGTTCAAAGCAATTGGGAATACTCTAGGATCATTCTATGAAGTTGATTATTCCTTTTGAGATACAAGATACTAGGATATGGAAATAATTCAAGTGGACTTAGTGACAAACAAGGGATTGATAGAGGAAATAGTAATTAAGCACAGAACAAACATTTTCCAGCTTACTCTAGATTATGAAGGCGTTCCCTTTAAGTTTGGATGTTTCCATAATTATGTGCATTTAGTAATGGACTACTTGTACCCTTACCAAAGGAAGGTGTGGATTTAGAAAACTCGACCAAAATTTTGAGGTGTGGAACTGGTGGAAACCACTAACATCCAAAGAGGACCTAAGGAAACTGGAAATAAAAGGATCATCAAGAAACTTTTAGGTTTTCCACAAGATTGAAAGAAGCAATTTACGGTCTCAGATATTAACAAGGATTTTCGTTTGGATGTGATTAGTGACAACAAATTCAATGAGAATTCTTTAATTAAGTCACCTCAGAGACCCTCCCCTTGCAAAATAAAATCCACTGAAAATTTTGTTTATATGTCTTGGGTACTAGAGGAAGAAACTAAAGGGTTCGAATATATTAGTGAATTCTTGCCAAGCCTATCTAGTATCCAAAACCCTACCTCCTTGACACTTATTCCTTTACTGGCAATTGAAATTCCTCTAGAATAAGACAATGTCTAAGTAGATATGTATACATCCACTAGATAGGTGATCCAGGTGGATATCATTGGCCACCCACCTATTCCAACTGGCTCCTCTTGACAGTTTTTAGTTCAGCACGTTCTTCTGTAATTCTTTGTAATTGTGGGTTCTACACTTTTGTGGATATATGAAGCCCTACACAGCTTCCAGGTGGATATTGATGGCTTCCCACCTAATCCAATTGGCTTATTTTGGAATTTTTCATGTCAGTACATCTTTTTGTACTTCCAGGGCTGTTTTGGGGCCCTAAACAATGTTTTTTTGGTCTTCCACTGTCAAATTGTAGATGGAGTCAGAGTTTGATGTAATAATGTGTATTTCTTGAAAAGACCTTTCCAATGGGCTATCACGCGCCTAAAATGGAGGTCGTATGCAAAAGTTGCGACCCTGGGAAGTTGAGGTACCAACTTACCCATCGGGGCCCACATAACTTTTGGCATTTCATCTCCTAGGGTTAGGTTTTTGGATGTCTAGGGTTTTGGCATTCATGAGTAATGTTAAAAATGTCTCTAGAGCCTCATTATAATAATTTTTCTCAGATGGATGTACGTCGCAGCCACATCTCTTCTCAGAGATAGCTACCATCATTCGAGCAAGTTGTTTTCAGTTATGCAGTTTTACAGTTTCAGCCTATTTTATTTATTCAATAGAATTTATTTCTCACTGGATATATGTTATTGTTCTCCATATCTCTATGTTATTGTATTCAGTCTATTATTCATTTCCTTCTGCTCATAAATCTGGATCAATAAGGAACAAAGGCATGAGCTTCTTCTTAAAAGTTTGTCCCCTGGGAATCATCAAAATATAATCTTAGACCTAGACATAAGGGAACCCTCAACTTCCCTAGGAATTTGGCAGGGGAGTTAGGGATTTTTTATGAGAGATGAAAAAAACCAAACCAAAGAGGAGGAAGGCTCACTTGTCCATGGCGTAGAAACAAGAATCCTCTAAGATTAGATGTGGATAGAAACCTTTATGATTAGGGGAATTAGAGAAAATGCCCCTTATGAGGGTCACAGATGATGTTTTTGACATTAAATTATCAAGGGTTGGCCAATCCCTCTAATAAATTGGCTATCAAGAGGTTAATTGTAACGACCCTGCTTAAATAAATGTAAAGGATTATTAATTATAACTAAATTGATAATCTGATTGTCCTAAGATGTTATCCAAACAATAATTGTTTCCTATATAATATTAACTAAATTAATTATCATTAATTATTTGTTTATAATTGTCAATGGTTATTTAATTATTAATCAACTCTTTAATTATGTGAGTAAAGAATTAATAGGGTTGATAATTTAATTTATTAAAACTTACGTATATGAGTGGGATAACAAACATTAAATAAAGGATAAGAAGCATTAAATAAATGGGATAAGATATTTAAGAATGGGATAAGATATTAGGTAGGGAGTAAATGAAGGGAAGTCGGTGAAGGAGGGATAAGGGGGGAAAGTAGTTGGGGGGGGAGGAGGATTCTACGGGAGTGGGGAAGCATTTTGGGGGAGTTCTGTATTGCAGAGAGGGAGGTGAAACATTGGGAGTATTAGTGCATCGGGGGTTGCTGGGGGTTTTGGGCTCGGAGGTCCAGGATCTTCGTTGATATCCTGGGGCTAGGGAGCTACCTAGTCGGCAGGGAGGACGGTTTTGGGTAGTTTTCTAAAGAAGCGGGAAGGAAGCAAGATGCGGACAACAGGAAGGATTATTAGCATCAGAGTTAAGGTATTTCTCTAAAATTTGTGCATTGTTGTATTATTGTTAGAAAAAAAAAAATTATTATTCATAGTAAAATTTGAGTTACGGAAGTTACTGTTATAAATGACTGTGTTATGAAATTAAAACCGGCCATTACACTTGGTATCAGAGCCGTAGTTGAAACACTGGAGCCTATGGGCCAAGTTCCCAAAACTCCAAGCCCTAACTCCTGCAAACAAAACGTAGAAACCTTAATAAATAAATAAATGCAATAAGAATTTTAACTACTAGGGTTGTTACAAGATCTAAATCTCAAATTATTATTCATACAGGCAAAACCTGAAAATGAAACAATTTTTTTTTTCAAATATCACTTTTATTTATCTTGTAATATATATCTTTCCTTTTAAAAAAAATAATAATGTTTCAAAGTGTGGATTTCAATCTCCAGCACCGCCCTCAAGCCACACTTTGATTCATGCCTCCTAGCCACTCTGAATCAACCTCAATACCTGTCCACGATACCTAATTGAAAAAAAAAAATTATTTCTCATAATAAAACGTAGCTATTTCCCTGAATATAAGAGATCTTAAACAGAAATAAAACGTAGGCTATTGCCGAAAGGCTTACAATGGCCAAGCCCTTCTTTTTACCCTCAAAATATAATGTACAAACACACACAAACCCTACTAAAAACCGACGCATATGCGTTATGCATCAAGAACTCCAATCGCCCTTCATCAAATGCAAATAATTGTAGATCTAAACAGCCCTCAACAAAATCAACTACTAGTATACCTAATCTAAAACGCCATCCCCTTTATATATCAGAATTCACGTCAACAAAGAATTTTTTTCGAAAACCTGAAACGCCTTTTGTAAACTCGTTCTGTATACATCAGCAGAGTCTCTTTTCTGCTCTAACACAACCATTTATCAGTGGGACTCGAACCTGGGTCAGAATCCCACTAGTATTAAACCACAATCGAACAATATTTTTATCCAAAACCCTACATAAAAAAAAAAAATAAATAAAAAATAAAAAATAAAAACATATAAATAAGAAGAAATTATCAACGAAGGCTAAAGACGTCTAACCTAGACAGAAGAAATTATCAGGGAGCTTCTCAAATGGTGTCCGATCCTTGTAAATATACCCGCAATCTCTGCAAATATAGGCTTGTTTGGAAGTGACTCGCATGGTAATTCTGGGAAGACCTGCTGCCCCATCTGTCTGAGGCCACACAAAAGCACCACCATTAGAAAACGTAGACTTAAGGGCGTATCTGTCTGTAGGCAATCTTAATCCCAGCACTCGCACAACTCTCGCTGGCTTCGTGGTTCTTCTTTACTGCCTGTAGATGAGGGGTAGTAAGAACAAATTTAATGTTCGCCCTTTGTTCTGCCTTCAGTCGAGTAGCAGAGTGGGCATGGAGCTCAAGTGTGAGAGCAGAATTAGAGGCCGAGGTATGCATGTGAAGATGGGGTAAGCTCTGAGGAATAAGCTGTCTCAACCATTGGAGAGTACGTTGCAGAGATGTCGCTTTCTGATCCAATTCTCTCAGGTATTCTTCTTCCTGTCCACTAAATTTCGGCAACACAATGTACTGGACACCATTCCCATTCCCATTCGCATTAGCATTTTCCCCTACCCACTCAGCGCAGCCAAGCCCAAGTATCATGAACGGATATGGAATTTATGCACTCCCGATATGGGAGAGAGAGGGCATCTGAAATGAAATAGGTTGGCATAATAAGAGAATCTAATAGGAGACTTTCCAATTTCATGAATAGGAAACGATTAAGCGTTTGTTGAGCGCGCACTCTTAGTGTTTGCGAATGAGTGAGGACTTTCTTCGTTGGTGAAGGAGCTCGCTAAGTCTACCATAGCCGTCGTTGCTCTCTGCTTCAGGGGCCATAGAGGGCAACAGGGTTAAGCCTCCAGGATCCGAACTGAAGTAAACCCCTACACATTCGATTTGCCTGCAACACTACGCAAACGTAGGCAGGTATTCAAAATTTTGCATTTGAATTTGCCAAATTTGGCGTGGCGGAGAGGTTTCCCTGCAGATCTGAAGCTCGCAGCCTAGGAATAGCTTAGGTGTTCGGTACTGAGAGCCGGAGGCCGAGCACATGGGCCTCATGCCATAAGCCCGCTGCCAGCGAATTCCATGGATATATTTCTATATATATATTAATGTTTGGTTTTAATGATTTGTTTAAAAGTATTAATACGTTTTTTTTATTTATTAAATTATCATCTTTATTAATGCACCTTTTAAATTAAATTATCATTTTATTAATACGCCCCTTTTTAATAATTAAAATTTCATTTTTTTTAATTAATTAAAATTTTAGTTTTATAATTTATTTAAAAGTGTTAATACGCTAGTATAAAACTAAATTATTTAAATATATATATATATATAGATAGATAGATAGATAGATAGATAGATAGATAGATAGATAGATAGATAGATAGATATAAATATAATTATAAGTTTTAATTTAAATAATATAAGACTAAGTATAAATTTTTAATGGAGTCCATGAGATTTGAACCCCGAACCTCCCCATCGGTCGAATCTTTACAAAATCTGCCTTACCAACGCGCCATGCGTTGTTTCTTTTACAAATAATTTCACATTTAAATATTTAATTGTCATAACCAAGACCACATGCCAAGCTATCAAGCGCCTTTTAGAGCCATACAGGCCACATGCCAAGATATCAAGCGCCAAAGACATAAATGGAGGAGCCCACAAAGGGACGTATGTGCTCAACGCGACATCTTAAGAAGAACACTAACGCTGAAAGGTACATAGCGATGGTGTACGCATATCGGCGTAAATTAATAAACATAAGGTCGATAGTCATTTTTAATCAAGTTGTAAGCGTAAATTAAAAGGGCTCAGACTAGGACAAGCGGGAAGGAGGCGGCATATGCACTAGGAGCGTAAGCATAGGAAGTGGCGAGTGAGGCGCAAGGCTAACATAGCTATGGGGCAGAAAACCAATAGTTATTTTCATAGGGGTGAAGAAACGAAGCTTAGATGCTTAAACCTAACCCTAACCTAGCCAATCCCCTAATGGAGTAATGTCTGTTTACAGACAAGTAAAGAAAACTTACACCTAACCCTATTTCTAAAGTTTAGTAGCACCAATTTAAAACATCCTGGAACTCACCCTGACAACTTTGGTTGATGCAGGTCAAAGCACACAGGATGGTTAGGACTTGAGGGAGTCGAGGCAGGGGAGCATCGTCGCAAGCACCTCCAACACCACCAACGCCACCACCACCATCGCCCGAACTAGCCCTCATACTGCACTCATTGGAAGCCATCAACGAGAATTTAAAGGGGCGACAACCAGCAAGGACTGAAGTGGAACCCCCACCGTATGGAATGGGTAATCCAGAAGCGTCAAGGGATTCAGGGGGAGGACCTCCACCTGAATACATCACGTGAGAGTTGCAGAAGATCAAACTTCCGGAGTTTGCTGGAGGTCGTGCCAGTGAACACGCGGAAGCATGGTTGGAAGGCATGACCAGGTGTTTTGCCCTAAGGGACTATGCATCCAACTCAAAGGTGAAGATTGCCATTTTTCAGTTAAGGGACAGCGCCTTGAACTGGTGGGGCAACCTGGAAAGAAAATTGCACCTTACCCCAGACACAGTATCTTGGGAACTTTTTGAGGAAAGGTTCAGGAGGAAATATCTACCAGCATACTACGAGGAACAACAGGTTGGGGCATTTCATGCCTTAGTACAGGGAAACAAAACGGTAGAAGAATATGAGATCAGGTTTAT
>ML776710.1:197935-216827 GCA_009831015.1 Picea engelmannii | reverse complement strand
TCCGAATAAAGGTTACTGGAAAATAGGACCAGGAATCAAAGACATTAAACATTAAAATTAAATAAACATAATTTCCTTACATCCAGCATAGTTGAAGATAAAAAATTATCATCACATAAAAATAAAAGAAGATGACCGATATGCATAAAGAGAACTAATTTAGCATTCTGAAAACAGGGTTACAAAGCATCATCGAGATTGTTCCTGAAGTAGTTTTCTTTGAAATTTATCAAAAAATAATAATGTTTGTTACATATTTCTTGAAATTTAAATGTGTTTGTCATAGAGACTAGGATTGGGGTTCCCACGGACCATAAAATAAATAAGTACAAGAAATAGGATTGTGGAAAGAAGAAGTGGGCGACGGTAGAGAGAAAGACCTGAAAAGAATAAATTGGAAGTTATCAGTCTTTGGTTAGACATTTCTATTTAAACAGGTGGAATAACTGGATTGATAAAGAAAGCAAGATGTGATCAGTATAGACTTACTATGATGGTATATATTTCTACCTTTGTTATTTTCTTGTTGATGCATTTTTATTTCTCTCGTCGAAGGCCACTAGAATCATGCCAACTGCTTGTTTCCCTTCGTCGGCAAGCCTGTTGATTTCCCTTTGGAGCCATTCTTCAATATAGATTCTCATGGGGGCCACGTTGATCTCATCCCATATTTTTATGTTGAAAAGATCATTTTCTAATTCCCTTATATCAATAGAAATATTATGCAGAGCTTGTTCAATTTCTTCATTTTGTGCCGAATAGTCCACTAGCCAGTTGTCCACGTCATCTTGACCATATTCAAGGATGTCGTAAAAAAATTCTAAAGAAAACCCCTTTAAAATATCAACTTGTTCATTGAAGGCTTGCTTGGTTAAGGAAAAGGACTTGAGGATTAATTTGGGGTCTTGGACCTCATTGGTACTTCCAGCTAAGTCTATTTCGATTAGTTTTTTGAATAATTCTTCTTTCTCTGATATGGCTTGTTCACGTGATTCAACAATGAGATGTAGGTTCTTAACTTTCTCTTTCCAACATGCTTTTAATTGTTTGATCCAGTTTGGGGAGGGGAGATCTTCTTGTCTTCTTCTCAGATCTGACATGTTGGTGACATGGTTTCCAAAAGGGATGATTGTCTCTAGATAGAAACGTTCTTCATTTTTTAAATCTGCCTACAAATGTTCGTGCAAAGCATGTGCCCTCATTCCAAGGGAAGCTATATTTTGTGATGTTTCCCAGGCTTGAGTAATTAGCTCCATTGTTTTCTTGATATTCTTCTCCACATAGCCTCTACACGATGTGAGGAGGCTGGAGGATCCTTTTAACTTGGTTGCAGGGGTGGCAGACACAGTTTTTTCTAAAGTACTGGCAAGCAATGGGATAGGAATCAAAGATTCCTCCAATTCCTTGATTCGGTTGTTCAGTCTAGCATTCTCTGCTTCAATGCCTCCAATGGAATCATCAATACCATCTCTGGTTGCTCGGTGAAGTTAGGAGATTTGGGATGGCTGCATGTTCCTAAGGTTAATCTCTGAACGATATTTCCCTTTCTTATTTCTTACATCTCTCTTTTCAATAATTAACTTTTTAGATTGGTTGTCAAAAACAGCGCTCTGGAATACAAAGGATTCATCTTCATCAAAAATGTCGGTCTCAACTATTTCCATTATGGAACTATAGTGGATTGCGTCTGCGGGCTGATCAACGTTGTGAAATACATTATCCAGATCAGTCTCAAGTTACATGTCCTCACTTTCAATTTTGGGCTCTTCCTCTTGCCCTACAATGTTTTTTCTCTTATCTCTCACGGGAAGCTTGTGAGAACTATTCATTTTACCATGAGGAGGGTTCTTATCTCCTCCTCCATTTGAAGAATTCTAGGTTTGTTTCTTACTGGGGTGGGTCGTTGGAGCGATGCTCTGTGATGTCGTTCTCTTGGGAGTGTTATTCAGGGATTAGACACTCTTCTCATCGGGGCATTTTCCTTGTTGTTTGTACAATTCAGTTGTGCTTTGCAATGTCTCTATGTCACCATCGTGAGGAGCAAGAGCATTGTCGTCATTGTCTCTATCTTCGTCCAGGCATGTATGGATAAAAGAGTTGCTAAAGCCAACTGCTAGTAAATGTTCTAGAAAAATCCCATTAGGGTCGAACCCTCTTAGCCTTTCAGCATATCTTAGGTTCAAGTTGTTGAAATGGCCTACGAATTCGTCAATCTTGTTGGCGTTCTTGAACACAAAGTCCCTGACTTTCGAAGGCAGAGGAATGAACTACTTTTGTCTCTTCTCATGAAAAAAATGCAACTAGTAGTTGTATTGCCTTGTTATTTATGTAACAAACATCTTATCTGTGATGTGACATGGAAGGAAAGAAGGATTTTCCTTAAAGCCAAAAATCATTATTACACTGTAATTTTCCATTTTTTCAAGTGTCCCCTTCCTATCCAAGAACTTGGTTTCTTGGTTAGACATCTGGGGAGCATCCTTTCCTAATAATAAATATTTGAAAACCAAGATAGAGTCATTAAAAATCTCATAAAAACAATGGGAGACCTTGTGCCTCCATAAGGCCTGGTACTAGAAGGTTACTAGGTCGAATTCATAGTTTACCTTCTTGGACAGAGACAGTTTTGGAAACAGACAGAAATGCGCTATCGTGAAAACTAAGTAAGATGACATATAAATTTCTTCTCTTCTTTGAATCGTGACAATTGGGAACACATTTCAATGGAAATTAGCTTCCCCCAATCAAAAATGGATTGTTCCTTGACTATGAAATACAAAATATAAAGAACCATGCAGGAAATGCTTGTTGTGGATTCTTGTCTCGTTATTCTTGTAAATAGCCAGGAAATTTCCTGGAACGGATTTCTAAAAGAACTAACCTGTAACTTTGTGATATCTTCAGGAACTGTTGTCGGGTCTTCCAGGAACTCGGGTAAGAGGTCCAACCCATTATCAAGTTTTTTTAGGAACTGATTGCAGTCTTGTCCTATGAAGGTCAATGTTGGCTACGACAATCTTAACATCTTGCGGAAGACCTGAGGTGACAAAGAAATAGGAGAGTGGTCCCATAGTGGAATAATTATTTGGCTTGAAATATGTTATTTGGTGCACCAAGAGACTACCTCCTTATAGTCAAAAAATTCAGGGACGCAGCCTGCACGAGCAATTCCATAGGTCCAAATTAATTTGTTTTGGGCAGAATGGGATGAATGGTAAGAGTATGCCATGGACCACTGGAAGTTCTGGTCCTCACGCTCGAAGATGTTCACTGTATCTCCACAGAACTATTGTCGAGTTGTTTCCATAACTTTACAAGAACGTATGTTTTCTCCAGACGATGTTTGAAATGAACAGTTGGAAGGGATAATATAATCCTCTGCAAATCTTGGTCCAATGCATGTAAATGGGATATCTCCTCGAGCCTTTTGCTCATTAATGACATTCTCGATGGTTGTTGCTTGATGGGTTGTTAGCATTAAATACTAGTAATTTAATACTTAGAAGTGCGAAGGTGGCAGGTACGACGAAGAGCAATTAAGGATTGGAGATTTCGTGAACCCGCCAACCCAACGACCCGCAAAAGACATTCCATGTTTTTTGAGATGAAAAATCGGAAGGGATAATATAACCGTCCGCAAATCTTGGTTTAATTCATATTAATGGGATATCTCCTCGAGTGTTTCTCTCATTAATGACAATCTTTATGGTTCCTGCATGACGAGTTGTTAGCATTAAAGCTTACTAATTGCATATTTAGAAAGAAATATGAAGGTGGCAGGGACGGGGAAGAGCAATTAAGGAATGGCTAATTATCGAAAGTGGTCAGTGAGGATTCAAAACAGGGTTACAAAGTATAACCAGGAGAGGTGAGGTCCCGATGGTCAAATTGTATATCTCAAAAAAATTTAGTGCAAAATGTGTAACACGGAAGAGGACACGATGGAGAAGTCCAGTGGTCAATTTGTATATCGCAGAACTCTGGGTTCTGTTTGCAGGTCACGAAACATTGGAATCGCAATCGTGAGCCCTCCTGTCCGAGAATCGGCAATCGAAAAAGTGGCTAAGTATGGAATAGGGAAATGGTACGTCGGACTCATTTTCTCTAATATATTGAAATTTGTAATAGATGTCCCATTACCTAGAAAGATCTTTTCTACATGTTTCTTGACAAGTTGTGTAGCGATAGTCAATGTGATTGTCTCATCGAGCCTTTTGCTTATTAATGATGATATTTACATTTGTTGCATGATGAACTGTTAGCATTAAACCTTATTTGTTGCATACTTGGAAAGAAGTGCGAAGGTGGCGGGCACAAGAAATAGTGACTAGGAATTGGATATTTCATGAACCTTCCAACCCAAGGATCCACAAAAGACATTCCAAGAAATGGGAAAGTATGGAAAGCAGTCGGATGGGCTTCAAACTAGGGTGACAAGGGTTCCCCAAGAGAGGTGACGCCCCGACGGTCAAATTGTATGTCTCGGAACTTTTGAGTGCAAAATGTGTAACATAGAAGAGGGGATGATGTGGGAGTCTGACAGTCAATTTGTATATCGCAGAAGTCTAGAAGATCTCCTCGATCCTTTCTGTAACACACCCACGGTCGTGCATCAAAATTTTGTTCTTCTTAAGAGAATCAAAACCCCCATTCGAGGTCTCTATTCCATTCTACTCTTCCATAACTCTCCAGCCACAGTCTCCATGCTCTGAACCGAGCTCAGAGCTGGCAGATATCCTCGCTCGAGCTCCTCAGGTTCTTCCATCCATCTATACTCGCATATGACCATGGGCTATGACCTGACGCCAAGATAATAGGAGCCAAAACAAATATCGCACGAATATTTCGGAGTGACAAATCTCTAAAGTCCACTATCTGATGTCGCGTGTCCTCAGATATTTTGACGGCCTTGATTCACTTCGAGACTTTGGCGTTCAGGAGTTTCGAACACTCTCAAGATTTTTTCCTCTGAAGTACTTTGTACCCAAAGTTATAGATCGAGTGCCACGCGTCGCTCGTGATCGACGATTGTGATCTACTTCAGGACTTCAATGCTTGGGATTTTCGAAAACTCATGCGATCCCACTTTCCTCTGAAGTGGCTATCTTCTGAAGTGGAAGATCTGTTGACACCTTTCCTCAGCTGACGGACAGCTCAGATGAACTCTGACTCTCTGGCCTTTGGGATTTCTTGTTAAACACACTCCTCTTTTCTCTCAAAGTTATTCAGCATCGGGCTAACCACAGCCTCAATCTGACGGTTCGATGTTGTCTATGTGACCCCAGAGATATACAGCTCGTAACTTTTTTTCAAGGATCCCTTGGGTCACAGTGTGTGCCACTCCAAGAGGGACACCTGGAAACGCCATCACTTGACACATGAGCCCCCACCTAATATTGACATAATAACATGCGTCCCCATAATCGAATGGCTATGAGGGATCCCAAAGGATCCTTAGATCCATTGTCCACATTAACTTCGGGACTTTGAGACTTCATGGATTTTGGTGTTACCAACCCTCTGTCCTCCCAAAGTGGTCAACACTGGGCTGACTATATCGTATATCTGATGGTCGGGATAGTTCCCAGGGCATCCTTAGATCTATGGCCCAGATTAACTTCGGGACTTCGGGGAATTCACCTCTCGTACGGTGAATATGTTCAATTCATTGGACCCGTGAAGTTCGCAGGGCTCTAAGGGTTAATGCCCATGTTCCTTCTCTAAATCCGATGATCGTGAAGAACTTGGGCTTCTCCTGAAGCAATCTCATCCATTTGTCTTCCAAACGAAAGGATCTCTCCTTTTGGGGCTTAAATCTCACTATCCTTCCTAAGCTTTGTCAGCTCCTTAAGTACTTAGGTATTTGGCACTATTTATCCTGAACTTAACACTTAGAGAAACCTTACGCACACCCCTTGCGCTCATTTATCAACTCTAAAACTTAAGGGGGTTCTCGGTCTCTTCCTGCCTCACAAAGACTCTGTGCATACATGCACTACCTCTCCTGATATTAATAGACTCATTCCTTCAGAATGAATGGAAGTGTCGGCATGCACACGTGGGACTATTCCCAAGGTTAACAAATTCACGGTTCTTTTATTTTAACTGGAGCCACCACAGGGCTCAGGCATTTACATGTACAAGCCAAAGAAATCCTTATTTTCTTAAATACACAATTAGGAATAATTGAATGGATACAGTATAACCGTTAAGAAAACATGCACGTCCCTGCAACATTCAAAGGATATTCAACTTTAATTCATAGTTACCGCTTAAATACAAAGGATATGAGAATACTTATCTATTACAGGTTGTAGACAACTAACTGACTATGGGTGTTCATCCTTCCACCCAACCATAGGCTCAGAGGCATTCATTCTTAGCACTATGGCCACCCCCATGCTAATCCATGATATCACCAGGGAATTTATGCCAATTCTCATCGATCCTTTCTCTTTCGCATCTTTTGCGAGGTTTATCAGATGCTTCCTCAGCATCAAGCTCGTGGCCTTTTTCCCAGGTCTCGTTCTTTGCATATTCTCATAGATTTCTCTCTTTGTCACAGCCTCGATGAGGTTTATCAGATGCTTCCTCATCATCAATCTCATGGCCTTCGTCTCTTTCTCTGCTGTTCAAAATGTTCCTTACATTCTCCACTCTTCTCTTCATATCCTCTTGTGTGCCTTGCACGCACACCCCTCCTATCATGTTTTCTCCTATCAGAAGGAAACCCAGGTCTGTCTGGGCCTTTCGAACCCTGTGGTACTTTTGGTTGACCTTCTGCAGCTAGACCATGCTTCTATTCATGGGGGTGGTTGAGAGTTCAGCCATTGGTCCTTTTCTTATTAATTGTTCTCACATTCTTTCCTCTAGGGATATCATGGCTAGTACTTTCAAGGCTTCACCCCCACAGTCAGTTATTGGAAATTAAACAATGATACATATACAATGTTCCCATGCCACAGCATGGCAATCCTAAATAAATGATTAATTACAAGTTGGGGGAAACAGGGAAACAGGGGTGTTACAATCCCCCCCCCCCTTAAAAGGAACATCATCCTCGGTGTTCTTTCTCAGTAACACCTGTCATGCCTTTCTCATTCATCCACTTCAGAAGTCTTGACCCTCTTCCTTGGTCAGGACCTTTTTTTTTTTCAGACTCTTAATCTTCATCACCCGCCTTCAATAATTATTGGACAACAATCACATTAATCATAGTCTCATGCGAAAACATTTTAGTGTTGCATAAAATTTCTAGGAAAAATTCATAATCTAGCACAATGCTTATCTGTGCAGTTTGTAGATTTGTATCCACATGGTTGTCTTGTTATCTAGGCTCACTATTTTTTTCCTTGACATGCCCATTATGTGCATGACCTCAATCAATAGTTTACAAGAAATATTAGAGTCTCATCTTCCTTGTGGTCACTCACCCTCCAGGCCCAGGCTCAGGAATCCCCTTCTCTGCTATACAGTTCCTCAGGTGATCCATCTTGCCTTGCCAAGGATTTATCACATAGGAATAATTTCAGAGACTGCATCGAGCCTTACAGTCAAGGCATCCCTCAGACTTGATCTACCGAGGCATTCCTCTGGCTTGTGTTACCTCAACACAACATATTTCAATCGATCATGACTTACCACATGGTTCTCATGTCTCAACAGTGGCCTCTTTCATGCTTTTCAGCTTGACAGTCTTCATATGTCCTTTATGGACAGATATTTTCTTCTTACCTATATCACAGGTATACAAAAATTCATGAGACATCATCACAATTCTAAATCTCAGAATTTTATTGCAAATCTGTCACCCACAGATTTTCCAATTTCTTCATTTATTTTCATATATGTTCCACACAGAACCAGATTCACAAGCATGGTACTTTCCTCCCCATAGTTTTTTATCTCAACAAGAAATCGGTCTTCCTTATGGGCTTACAACATTGCCACATCCAAGACTCTTTCTTCCTATAAGTCAACTTTCCTTAGCCAAAAAAATTGTTAATTTCCATGCACACTATATTTTCATACGATGCATACTAACAGTCTAAGTCATTTTCATCTATTCAGGGTATATAAAGAAAAAAGGAAAAATTATTATTATGTAATCATTGTGTCAACATACTAAATTTTCCAAGTGCAATTCAAATATTAAATGACTTTAATCAATATGCCATTGTTCATGGCCACATTCATACCCAATGCACCCTCGCATTGATCTTCAAGCTGCCACACTTGGTGATAAGCACCCTTATAAGGTGTGTTGGAGCTTAACTAACCTCTTCACCATATGGATTATTCCTCCTCGTTCACTCTTACAACATGACTATGCTTCCTGCTACAGGCTAATCACGATTCCAAATCAGCGCACATGAAACTAAATGTTTATCTTGAATGTGCCCAAGAATTCTTCCTTAATTAGTAACCAAGGTTCCCACACTCATGGTCACCCAAATTTTCTTTCCTTTGACATCCATACAAGGTAAGTAAAATTTTCGGAAGGTCCTCCTTCCTCAATGGAAGGTTCATTGTCATCCTTTCATGCATACATGCACTTCCTCGAAGCAATTCCATGCAATGTTCTAGCTATGAGCACATTTATTCCCATAGAACTAATCCTCATGACCACAGTCTAACGCAAAGTGTTAAACTTTATCTTCCTTGATTGGCCAGAAGGAACTCCATTTTCTCTCCATGCGACCGAGATCTGTGACCTCGTCTCTATTCTTTTCAGGCGCTATCCTTTTAGCTCCTATGTTTGGGCGCTATGATCCTGGCTAAACCCCTTGTCTGCAAATCGATGGTGTAGATCCGTTTTCCCCCGGATCCAATGACTGCAAGGGATTAAAGAACCTCAACTAGCTCGTGATTTAGTTCTCCTTCTGATATCCGCAATGAATACGGGTTGTCCGATCTACGATCGGATCCCAAACTCAAAACAACACTATATTGAATTTCAATTACGAGTAGGTCTCAACTTAAACTGTGTGCATATGAAACCTCTGCAATGATTGTGGGTCGTCAATATTAGCCCTCAACCGATTTTATCAACACGATTTCCAGATAATAATAATGCAAACACATAAGTGTTTGACCGCGAATTTAGGTTGATACAGAGCTTTGATGTGGTAAATTCAACCACAAAACCCAATCACAATACGAGTTTTATGCGACATTAACATGTGGGTTCCTTGCAAGTTCTCCCACTGATCGTTCACATATCAGCGGTTCACAGTGATTCTAGAATCCCAATATGCTCACTCTTTATTGGAGATTTCAATCTCTACAATCTGAAAAGTGTTTTCCCAACTCTTTTAATCATGGTCGTTGATTCTCCTCCCCGACAAGATCAACAACATTGGTTGATTACGGGATGTGAATTAGCACATCTGTTAATTTCACCTTCGCGCTCTGCAATGATCCCTGACCGTCGATATAATCGAATGACTGGTGTTTGATCCGTTAACTCCAGTGGATAGTGAAGTTGATTTGATGATCGCGGTCAGTCTTCCCTCCGATGAGCATCTCGCATTCATCTCCTCTATCAGGTTCTTGAGTATCTTGATTCGATCAGGGTTTTCTTCCTGAAGCATACTCTACTTGGGTATATGAGGTATACAACTGTCTTTTCTTAACATGGCTTCAACCAAGCCTATTCAACCAACCATACTCATTTATTCATTCATTAGTCTTCTATTCATTATATGATTCTTTCAAAATGTAATCCAGGATATATATATATATATATATATATATATATATATATATATATATATATATATATATATATATATATATATATGCTTGTAGCTCACTGCTTGATTCTTAGCAGTTATTAAGTTTGTGACTTTGTCCTCCTGACAGATTTTTCACACAGTTTTTCCATAGGGAACTCCCTCGGCATGCAACTTCCTTATTGCATGTTCATCACTCTCTGTGATGGCCTCAACCTTGATTTAGATTTAGTTGTTTACCAAATACTCCATAAGGAATATAAACATGCATCTTTGTCATGCACCCAAATCATGTATCTATACATATTCTGGTTTTGTTAACTTACATCCATGATGTACTTAACCATCTTAACCATATGCATAATCAAAGTCTATGTGTATCTTCCATGGGTATATTTCACAGCCTACATACATATCTACTTTAAAATTAGTCAACTCATGATTTTTCAAAATCATTCTCGTGTGATTCCCAAGGCATAATCATGTGTCTCTTATCCTGACAATAGACCATCCTTGCTCATTTACTCTTTCATTTATTTGTAATAGTCTTTCCTGAGTGAATGGAGTGCATCCCCCTTAAGCTATCATTCAAAACATAACTTTCATGACTCTTCAAAATGGAGTTAACCATGCATCCATGTTATTCACTTAATCTTGGTAGTGCAATTCTTGCCTTACATATCACTCATCGAGGCAACCATACGGTGCCTTTAGTATACATATATCCTTACACCATGCATGTGCATAATTTACACATGGACCTATCAGAATTCCAGATACTCCTCCAAGGATATTGTTTCCATCCTTATGAAAAGCCTCATAGGAACACTCAACATTGAGTTTCCCTCTCAATTGAGAGCTTGCAGTCATTCACACGACATCCACATGGAAGTTGAATTAGACATAGTCATAACTATGTTCCCTTTCTATACGATAACAGATAGCAAGAAAACACTCTTGCCTCAACCGTCATGGAACATTACCCATCTTATAAATACAATCTGGGTAATTACAACCATGCCCAAGGTAACAGAATCAGCTAAACTGACTTCCAACTATATATATATGGCTACCATCCACCATTGGATGTCAATCTGACCCATTGGGCTTCTAGAAGTGCCCCAACACTTCATTTACCACATTCAGGATCAAAATTTAATCAACCATTTTATAACAATTAAATGTCTAATATCATTTGGACTATTCCGTCAAATCCCAAATGCAATTTTGAATTATGTTACTTACTAAGTATCCTAGTTCAGAAATCCAGAGTGTCTTTAGGTCAAGATCGGTCTTGACCATTACACCTAGAATTCTTCCTTCTGATCAGCAACAGTCAGGGATAGAGGCCACTCTCCTCCTCCCACAAGAACTCTGCCAAATTAGTTTCCTATCTTCCAAGCAAGGGACATTGCAGTGATTTCTCAATCAATCACTCTATATTTCTACAGCTTTGTTTATTAGCTTGATTAGAAAAACCATGTCTAGCAATTCTTGTACCTAGAAACAAAATGTGTTTCTCAGTCCATGTTGGCCCTTGACCAAGTTTTGAGGATTCTTGGTCATGTTTGACCTCTTTTTGGGACTTCGATAGGATGTCAAAGGTGAAGCGCAAGACGAAGCGGATATCGCGGGATCTCGGCCATTTTTGGGATTTGGGATTATGTAACGAGTATGGGAATGTTTTCCCATGCATTTACCCATGTTTAGGCCTATTTTGTATGTATAAATAGACATTAAGGTGATGTAGTGAGTACGAAAGTAGTTTCAAGTTGTCTAAGCGCTACAGTTCGATCTGTGTGATCAAGAGTTGTAAGCGCTTTGTGCATACTGTGTGAGACTTGTAGAGCTAAGTGAAATTTATTGCAGGAAACTGAGGAAGGTTGTGTTCTTAGATATACTCGAGGAAGGAGGATCTAACACATTGCGTACATCTCCTGTCCTCTGCGAAGTAGGGTTTTTGAGGCTCTGTGCATGTAACTGATTAAAGAAGCTAATAAAGAATAAAAAGAGTTGGTGGACATAGCCCCAGGGGGGGGTGAACCACGTACATGTTGTGTTGCTATGCTTTGTGCGATGTGTTGATGTGTTTATATGTTAATATGCTTAGTTCTTTAATATAGATGAATGATTTGTTGGTGCTTAGTGCTTAATATTATGAATGGATGTTAAATCTGACTGATATGCATATGCTTAGTGCTTGAATCTGCTAGATCTGATCTGTTTCGACGTGCTAAGTGATGCTAGATGATAGCTCTGGTTGAAGACTGTGATGCTCTGTAATTAGGGTTTAACTATGCTATAACTGAGACTGAATATTGATGAATGCTAATTGTTGAGTGCTATGTTAAGTGTTAGAATCATGGATCTGTGTCCCACCTAAGGTTGCAGACATTTGAGTCCTGCAACCACCCCTGCCTCTACCTCGGGTGAGACTTCATCTTCTTCGCAGGTGTTGCCTAAAGGGATGGTAGTTAGGGTTTTGTTGGTGCATTATTGTAGCATTGAACCCTGGGTCTGCCCCTGTGCCAACAAATGGTTCTGTTGTTGGGACCTAAAACTATAATTCCTAGGAACTGAGGAAAAAGAATCTTTGTGCAAAGATCTGACCTGAAACTATGAAAGCTCTGTGCGTAGATCTGTCACTCTAGTGCACAGTATTCTACTCAATCTATGAAGCTCTGTGCTAAGAAAAGAAGCTCGATCTGAAGAAAAGAGGTAAGATATGCAAGCTTTGTTCTCTGATAGAGGTAAGAATAGTAAAAAGTTTTAGATCTGGAAGCTTTGTGCTCTGTTGAAGATAAGATTAGTGGAAATTTTTGTTTCTAAAGTATGGATCTAGGTATGTTTGATAAGATTTTTCCTAGCTTGAAAACTAGGTCACTGATAGATGAAAGAAGATTTGATATGAGTCGATCTAATAAGAATAGTGAAAGACATGTTATACACATGCGTAGAGAGAATGTTTGGACTAACAAATGGATGCAGGATCCTAGAAAGATTTTTTTGCAAGTTAGCTACCATGATCCTAGTGTGTAGTACGACAAAGGATGGGGATCATTTAAGAGAAAGAGAGGATTAACCCTTTGTTACAGTTTCATAAAACCGGGACATCTAGCTAAAGAGTGCCCTGGTAGAAGACCTAGTTGCCTCTATTGAAAAGCTATGGACCATGAATTTTTGGATTTCCCTAGAATTATTGCTAAGGTTGAAAGGATGAATATGAGACAAGAAGTCCATGAGAAAGATCAAGCAACTGATATTATGGCAGAACCCCAGAAAGAATCAAAAAAAGTTTTGCTATAGATGAAAGAAACCCTGAATGACCACCGACATATCATCTTATCAGATATCTTCAAAGAAAAAGAGTGCATTGAAGTAAGAATAGGAGACTTCGACATTGATTGTGTTCTAGATGAGGAAACACAAGTGAATATCATGACAGAAAGAACTTGGGAAATTCTAGGAAAGCCTGCTATGATTCCTTAATTGGGAGGAATAGGATTATTTAGAGGAAAGTTGGTAACCCTATGTGGAAGACTTACCCAGACATCTATGAATGCCAATGGAACTTTGACAGAGGAAGAATTTGAAGTTGTCAAATTTATTGAAAACAACGCTCCATTTGTTATGTTACTAGGAAAACCTTGGATTGAAGGAGATCAGGCCAGAAGAAAAGAAGAAGAAATCCTAGAGCAGAAGAAGCAAGAGTTAAAATATTTCATGACTAGAAGGATTGCACACTTGATTGAAGAACAGGAGAACCGAGAAAATCTATTTAAGACCAGAGACTTCGATGTCGAAGTGGGAAGAACACAAGAAGACCTACAGAAGACTGAAGTACCTATTTCAGATACAGATGAAGTATTACCCCTGAAAGAATCTTACCAGCGCGAAGTTACTCTGCCAAAAGAATATAAGAATCAGAATGGAAAAAGGAATACCGAGACGAAGCTCACTGGAAACAAGGCTAGAAAACTAAGTAAGAAGAGTGCTAAGATCGAAAAGTTACAGAAGGTTCCAGAGGGAACTTCGCAGAAGGAAAATTTGCACAATTGGAACTCCGTCGGGATATCAGAATTGCGTCACATGGCACTTCGCCATGACGAAGCAATATAGTCATTGGGGACAGTATAACCATTAGACCGACGGCCCGAACGGGTAGAAAGGAATTTATGATCAGAAAGTTCACCACCAAACCGTTGGGACCGCGCCATAATGGACAGAATTGAGTTAATGAAGGCTTCTCACCCATTGCAAGAGGTTTGTTGCCAAGTTATCTATTTATCTCGTTGTGCCACGCAACAAGAACACTTTTGATAACCATGAATCTGAGCCCCTAGACTAGTTTATTTTGTACAAGTGATCACCATCCATCCTGTTGCATTGAGCAGGTACTCTTCGAACCCGAGATATTCAACCACAAGCATGCATGTCGGACGAGCTTAGTGCTGCAGAGAAAATTGTCGAAGAATTTCTCATTGACCTAATGACTGAAAGAGTAATGTCTAAAAGAGCAATTTCTGCAAGTATTCAAGCATCATTGACAAGGGGAGTGCAAGCCTCTCTGTCGAATGCTCGCGGAGCTGGATCATCCTGACCATCAGAAAAAAATTGAACCAAACACAGAGATGACCTGGCCAATGTGAAGTTGATCCCGTCCATATTGCCTAATTATATCCCACCTCTGGCCGACGCGGTGAGTCAAGATAGTGTGCCAAGATATTTTGAGTACTCCATGATTACTTTGTACCTCCCGAAGGGGATACGCGCAATCCACGCACAGCAGGACAAGATCACAGCGTTGAAGTTTAGTGACTTCAACCTTGGATATCGCAAGAACTATAGTATGCTCGCCCCGTATAAGTACCTAACTAGGATGAAGGGGAAGAACTCAAAGATAATTCCCCAACCATGGATGATGAACCTCATGCAGTCCACTCTGTTAAATGTCATGAATAGCCCACACTTCGAAAGGCACCAGGAAGTGAACGCCTGTGTCAAGCTTTTGCTTTCATGTTACCATGTTGGTTACTTATGGCTAAATTGTTATATTACAGTCGATCCAACGTTGATCCATAGGATCACGGGATTAAGTATGCAGGGACCCGACCCACAGGAGTTCTATCCAGGAAAAGCCAAAGATCGTGCTCTAGCATAGAAGATCAAGGATACATGCGGTGATGTTGAAAAGGGAACACAAGGCTACAAGGCAGCCTCCATCTATAATGGCGCAATGCACCTATCCTGCCAGCTAATAGTCGGAAATTTAGTAAGGAAGAACACAACTACGCAAGTCACGGGTTTTGTTGTTGACCTCGCAGGGAAGTGCGTGGAAGACCTGCAGATGAACTGGGTGAAGTACCTAGTTAATCCGCTGGAGCTAGACTACCGTGAAGCACAGGATCAGGGCTACGAGTTCCACTTCAGCTGGCTCCTGATCCTTATAGCCTTTGTTTCCTATGAGATTCTAGAAGGTGAGACCTTCCCCGATAGTGAACCATTTGAGTCACTTGCTATGAAGTTCACTACCCTTTGGTACTCGAGTGATATAAACAAACAGTGGTAGTGGAACGTTGTTTTTCGCACCTATTACATGTAGCTGAAGAGAGCCATTGAATTTGAACCTTGCATGACTCTGAACACCCTATAGAGGTTCCGACAGCTAATGAAGTTCTGCTCAGATCGGCACTTCATCTACATTACAGCGCGAGCCGATGAACATAATGAGCAGCTTCAGTTGTACTACAAACTCATGGAAGAGGACCTTGAGGAGATCACCAAGGACTGGTCCACAGACCTCCTTCTTCCCGCAGACCCCATAGAGATGTCCAACACTAACAGCCCAGAGACCACACATAAAGAACATGATACACTCGGGCCCAACAGAATGAATAAGACCAAAGAGGTCCAAGAATTAAGTAGTGCCTCAGGAAAGACTGCTTCAGTATCACTTGACTGAGGGGGTGATGATGAAGTGGAAGAACTAAATGGCATAGGAGTTGAACAGAAGCCAGGCGAAGTAACACCACCTAGAGACAAGGTTGATCCCCTGAAGAATAGGAAGGTTTCTCCCTCGAAACCTTCTTCCCCAAAGAAATCAAAAGCCACCGTGACCAAGATGAAGACTGTACTTATTGTCGATGATTTTGACTTCATCATAGCAGCTCTGAACGATTCTTCATTGGAAATCATGGAGAAACGGGAAGCTAAACAGGAGGAAATGTACGATAGAATTGAGGTCAAACTCGAAGGGGTACATTAGGCCCTTCAGTACAGCCATGCAGTCTCTATTGTGCCCCTGCCATCAGGGGAACCAAAGTTGGGGGATAAGCCAGCCCAACTCCACATAATAGTTGATGTGGTCGAAGCTCACCTTCATCATGCACAAGAAGAAATAGAACAAGCCACCCAGGCCTTGAATCAGTTGCAAGGCGTACTCATAGAACAACGCAGAGTTGCAGAGAAGGAGAATGTTGTTCTCCAGATAAATTTTGAAGAAGAGAAAGCACAGATGCAACAATAAAGAGAACAGTTTCTCGCAGAGCAACTCGAAGTGAAGGAAGAATTCAATAGATAACTTCGCTCTGTAACAGACTTAGGGCTACAAGCAGAAGACCGAGTCACACATCAAGTAGATAATATTGTGGAAGCTATCCAGCAGCTACAACAACGAATAGTAGACTTAGAGCTCCACACAGTGCCCAGCACCGCGCAGGATGTGAGGGATCAAAGAGAAGCAACTGCCTAAAGCACAGTTGAGAGAATAAAGGCCCTTTCCATGGAATGTAAGAAACTCACTAATTGTAGTTCCCAGACCTACAAGAAACTCACTTAGAACCTAGAAATGAAGTCACTGGAGTCGTAGATCCAAGAGGCGAAGTATCAAGAAGAAACAATACATCCACAGTTGAATCCCCTATCAGTTGTGGAAAGAATGATGCGATCCCAAGAGTAGTGCACTGCCCAACAGAAGGTCCACACTATTCAAAGCAAAGTTATGGAAGTAACTCAGAGACTCCAACCTGTACAGGATAAGGCTTACCAACTATTCACAGAGATCAAAGACCGAGGAGTGGCACTGGAGCAAGTCGTCACTACAGATAAATAGTGCCTAGAGGGACCTGTCAACGAAGCAAGAATACAAGAGTTAGTTGAACAAGAGGTCGTGGCACAGCAACAGGTTGAAGTAGCTCGAGCCACGCTCGAGGATTTTGAAGTAGAACTAGTCAAATCAAAGTGACTCGGGATGAGTCACAAGTGAGTGTTGGAGGCATGTTGGCCCTTGACCAAGTTTTGAGGATTCTTGGTCATGTTTGACCTATTTTTGGGACTTTGACAGGAATTAGAAGGCAGAGCGCAAGACGAAGCAAAGATCGCGGGATCTTGACCCCTTTTAGGGCCCTTTTTTGGATTTGGGATTATGTAACGGGTATGGTAATGTTGGCCCATGGGTTTAACCATGTTTAGGCCTATTTTGTATATATAAATAGACGCTAAGGCGATGTAGTGAGTACAAAAGTAGTTTCAAGTTGGCTAAGTGCTAGATTTGGATCTATGTGATCAAGAGTTGTAAGCGCTTTGTGCATACTATGTGAGACTTGCAAAGCTAAGTGCAAGTTATTGCAGGAAACTGAGGAAGGTTGTGTGCTTAGATCTACTCGGGGAAGGAGGAGCTAGCGCGCTTCACAAATCTCCTGTCCTCTACGGAGTAGGGTTTTCGAGCATGCAACTGATTGAAGAAGCTAATAAAGAAGACAAAGAGTTGGTGAACGTAACCCCAGGGGGGTGATGAACCATGTACATGTTGTGTTGCTCTGTTTTGTACAATATGTTGATGTGTTTATATGTTAATATGATTAGTGCTTTAATATAGATGAATGATTTGTTGGTGCTTAGTGCTTAATATTATGAATGGATGTTAAATATGACTAATATACATATGCTTCGTTCTTGAATCTGCTAGATTTGACCTGTTTCGACGTACTAAGTGCTGCTAGATGCTAGATCTAGTTGAATATTGTGATGCTCTGTAATTAGGATTTAACTGTATTGTAACTAAGACTGGATATTGATTAATGCTAACTGATGAGTGCTCTATTAAGTCTTAGAATCACGGATCTATGTCCCAGCTAAGGTTGGAGACATCTAAGTCCTTCAACCACCCCTGCCTCTACCTCGGGTGAGACTTCATCTACTTTGCATGTGTTGCCGAAAGGGCCAGTAGTTAGGTTTTTGTTGGTGCATTGTTGTAGCATTGAACATTGGGTCTGCCCCTATGCCAACAATCCACTTTGAAACCTGAGAGCTGCGCATGCTCTCCCTTTTTAGAGAATGGTCACCAAACTCATTCCTCTGATCGTGAGGGGTTATACACATATACAAGGTTTAACCCTTCATTAAAGAAGTAATCATTACTGCTACGGATCCTTTCCATACATTCACATTGCTATATTAGTTTAAACATAAGTGTTCTTTAGCATAATCCCACTCCTGTAGGATCGGCTATCATTTCCCAAAGAAATGCTAGGATTCCTTTGTCACAGAATTAGCATGATTCAATCTCGTTGGTTAAAATCCCAACTGTATTTTAAATCTGCATCCTTCTACGCAAGGAACTTATGCAGATGATTTATGTTTGGAAATAATATTCTCCATGGGCTCATCTTAGCCTTGGTAACCAAATATTATGACTGTACAACAGCACGTACAATCGCACAGTGAAGTCAACTTCTTCATTTGGGAACATTAGAAACATATCATGCAAATTTCCAAAACATCTATCAACAATAAAGGATCTCACTCCTCTCTTCAATAGAGGTTTACTAAGCCTCTTAGGAATGTGGTAATATAGGGTGTTACCCCTTAAATGTTTCCAAAAATATTTTCATACGACTCATGCATGAGCCCAAGCAAGCCAAGTGTTGTTTCCATGCTCTAATACCAATTTGTAACAAAACCATGGTGGGGCATCAAAATTTCATTCTTCTTAAGAGAATCAAAACCTTTTTAAATTTATACTTAAACCATTCAATTATATCCAATGAGAAATGAACAATAGTATAAGAGTTACACCAATACACCACAATACACCATGCACAATATATGAGAAATAATCAATAATTTTTGTTCAAGGGAAGTAATGACTTCCAAAGGTA
>ML776710.1:146817-193799 GCA_009831015.1 Picea engelmannii | reverse complement strand
CATCTTCAAAAATTCATTTCTCCTCAACCATGAGGATCCATGTGATGTGCCACATACCACCGGAAACAGCATGATGTATACTATCCATTCATGGGTGTTTTATATGCATGTGCATTTTCCTTCATGTCCAAATACCTTTATCATTCTTGCGGTCCAAAACCCATGACTAGGGTTGACATCAATGACAACAATCAATCTTCCAACAAGGGACACCTGGAAACGTCATCGCTCGACACATGGGCCCCCACCTAATCTTGATGTAATTACATGCGTCCCAATGATCGAATGGATGTGAGGGATCCCGAAGGATACTTAGATCCATGCTCCACATTAACTTCGGGACTTCAGGACTTCAAGGTTTTTGGTGTTACCAACCCTATGTCCTCCCGAATTCGTCAACGTCAGGATGACTATATCGTAGATCCGACAGTTGGGATAGTTCCCGGGGAATCCTAAAATCTACGACCCAGATTAACTTTAGGACTTCAGGGAATTCACCTCTCATACGGCGAATATGCTCAATTCTTCGGACCCGTGAAGTCTGCAGGGCTCTAAGGGTTAATGCCTATGTTCCTTCTCCAGATCCGACGATCGTGAAGAACTTTGGCTTCTCCCGAACTAATCTCATCCATTCGTCTTCCAAACGAAAGGATCTCTCCTTTGGGGGCTTAAATCTCGTTAAACTTCCTGAGCTTTGTCAGCTCCTTAAGTACTTAGGTATTTTGCGTTGTTTCTCCTGAACTTAACACTTAGAGAAACCTTTCATGCACCCCACTCATTTATCAACTCTACAACTTAAGGGGGTTCTCGTTCTCTGCTCCCCTCGCAGAGACTCTGTGCATATATGCACTACCTCTCCTGATCTTAACAGACTCCTTCCTTCAGAATGATTAGAAGTGTCAACATGCACACGTGGGACTATGCCCAAGTTCAACAAATTCACGGTTCTTTTATTTTAACTGGAGCCACCACAAGGCTCAGGAATTTACGTGTACAAGCCAGAGAATTCCTTATTTTCCTAAATACACAATTAGGAATAATTGAATGGATACAGTATAACCATTAAGAAAACATGCACGTCCCTGCAAAATTAAAAGGATATCCAACTTTAATTCACAGTTACCGCTTAAATACAAAGGATATGAGAATACTTATCTATTATAGGTTGTAGCCAATTAATTGATTTTGGGTGTTCATCCTTCCACCCAACCATAGGCTCAGACTCATTCATTCTTAGCACTCTAGCCACCCCCATGCCAATCCATGATATCACTAGGGAATTTATGCCAATTTTCATCGATCCTTTCTCTTTTGCATATTCTACGAGCTTTATCATATGCTTCCTCAGCATCAAGCTCGTGGCCTTCTACCCAGGTCCCATTCTCTACATACTCTCAGATATTTCTCTCTCTTTCATGACCTCGGTGAGGTTTATCAAATGCTTCCTCATCATCAAGCTCGTGGACTTCAGCTCTTTCTCTGTTGCTCAAAATGTTCCTCGCATTCTCCACTCTTCTCTTCATATTCTCTTGCGTGCCTTGCACGCACACCCCTCATATCTTGTTTTCTCCTGTTAGAATGAAACTCGGTTCAGTGTGGGTCAATCGGACCCTGTGGTACTTCTGGATGACCTTCCACAGCTAGACCATGCTTCTATTCATGGAGGTGGTTGAGGTTTCAACCACCAGTCCTTTTCTTATTAATTGTTCTCACATTATTTCCTCTAGTGATATCATGGCTAGTAATTGCAAGGCTTCACCCCCACAGTCAGTTAATTGAAATTAAACAATGATACATTTACAATGTTCCCATGCCACAGCATGGTAACCCTAAATAAATGATTAATTACAAGTTGGGGGAAACAGGGGTATTACACTTTCTCTCATTAATGGGAATCATCACAGTTCCTGCATGACGACTTGTAATGGGGAACATCAATTAAGGAATGGATAATTATCGAAAGCGGTCGGTCAAGCTTCAAAATAGGGTTACAAGGTATAACTAGTAGAGGTGAGGGACCAACGGTCAAATTGTATGTCTCGAAATTTTTTAGTGCAAAACGTGTAACACGGAAGAGGGCATGATGGGGAAGTCCAGTGGTCAATTTGTATATCGTGGAACTCCAGTTATTGTTTGCAAGTCGCGGAACATTAGAAACACAATATTGAGTCCACCTGTCCGGGAACTCGCAATCGAAAAAGTGGCCAAGTATAGAATAGGGAAACGGTAGGTTGGACTCGTTTTCGCTAATATATTGAAATTTATAGTAGATATACCATTACCTAGACAGATATTTTCTGCATGTTTCTAGACAAGTTGTGTAGGGATATGCAGTGTGACTGTCTCCTCGATCCTTTTCCTTATTAATGACAATATTTACGGTTGTTGCATGATGAACTATTAGCATTAAACCTTAGTTGTTTCATATTTGGAAAGAAGTACGAAGGTGGCGGGCACAAGAAATAGTGACTAGGAATTGGAGATTTCGTGAACCCGCTAACCCGAGGATCCAAAATAGGGTGACAAGGGTTCCCCAGGAAACGTGAGGCCCCAATTGTCAAATTGTATGGCTCGGAACTTTTGAGTGAAAAATGTGTAAAACAGAAGAGGGGATTATGTGGGAGTCTGGCAGTCAATTTGTATATCGCAGAGGTCCGGGTGTTGCTTGTAGGTCACGGAACAATGGAAGTAAAATCTAGATCCCACTTTTCTGGGAATCCATGATCGAAAAACTGGCTATGTATGGAATGGGGAAGCGGTTGGTCGGAGCCGTGATATAAAATCATGACTAGAAATGTGAACCCATGAGTCTACCAACCTACACAGTTAGACATTTTCGGAAAAATGACCAAGTAACCAGAAAGAGAAAGTAGAGGGAAAAAAGAAAGGGGAATTCGGTTAAGTATAAAAGAGGGAAAAGAAGGGGATAAAAGAGAGTGGGAAAATAGAAAAGAGGAGGGAAATTTTCGTAAGCGGTAATTGGTCTCAAACAAGCCCCAATGTTGCAAAATCATCATTTTCTAGTCATAATATTCATCTTTGTTGATTCAATAATAGGGAGGTTGATTTTGTAGATTGTTCTATTGGTCATTTCAGGTGACTGGGGTGTTGTGTGGAAGCTTAGTCCCTGCCAAGTAGATTTGGAAATGGAGATGATAGTTGGCACCTTATAATTATTGATTATGATGATTATTGGAAGATGGGGAGAGACGAGGAATATTGTTAAAAAATAAGAAATAATGATATGGTAAGTAAAGGGAAATTAGAATAGATCTTTAATAATAAGCATATAGAAGTTGAAATATGTAAAATTAAATGAGAATTAAAGAAAAAAATTAAATATTAAAAAGTTATGTTCAATTGTTTTTAAGAAATGAAATGATTAAAAAAATGTGAATATTAAAACCTCTGTTGAAATTTCATTGAATACTAATTTAAGATATAACTTATATCTTAATTTACAATTATTGTAAAAGAATCTACCCAAAAATACATGGAAATAATAAAGTAATTAATATGAAATGGAATCTTCCCATAAAGTAATATGAAACGTAACATGTGAAGAAGATATATGATAATATAATCTCGCGTAAATCGTGGTTTAATGCGTTTTAATGGGATATGTCCTTGAGGTTTTCGCGTATTCATGCCAATATTTTTGAACCTGTGTGGTGATTTGTCACTAATCAAAGCATAACTAATGTGCATTGGGAAGGGCACGAAGGTGGAGGTGATGGAAGGGAGCAATAAATGCTTTGAAACTTGTTGTGAACCCGGGTAGAGTGTAGCTTGCGAGTTGGGCGAGCCCAGGGTGGAATTGTAGATCATGAAATTTTTGGGTACAATATGTATATCACGGAACACGGGGAATGAAAGTTCGATAGCGCCAACCCAAGAACCGGCGGCCATAAAACTAGCTAAGTATGGAAAGGAACGATGGTCGGTTGGACTCCCGTAAATGGCGGTTTAATGTGTGTTAATGGGAGATGTCCTCGAGGTTTTTGCTTATTAATGCCAATTTGTTCGTGCCAGTGTGTTGAGTTGTCACTAGTAAAAATCATAATTAATGTGCATTGGGAAGGGCGTGAAGGTGGTGGGATGGAAGGGAGCGATAGATGCTTTGAAACTTTTGTGAACCAAGGTAGAGTGAAGCTTGTGAGTTCAAGGAGTCTGGGGTGGAATTGTAGATCACGAAAGTTTTGGGTGCAAGATGTATATCAAGGAACAACCGGCATGAGAGTTCGATAGCACCAACCCCAAAAACCACGGCCATAAAATTGGCTAAGTATGGAAAGGAACGGTGGTCGGACGGACTCGTGATGTGAGGATATAAATGGAGATGAGGATATGTCAGTCCGCCAACCTGGGAACCCACGATCATAGAAAGGTGACTAATTATAGAACTAGAAAGGGATAATAGGGGGGAAGAAGAAAAGGGCAAAAGGGGTAAGTATCTCACACAACAACATCTATTGTTCATTTATTAATTCCAATATTTTCAAACCTGTGTGGTGCGTTGTCACTAGTAAAATCATAATGAATGTGCATTGGGAAGGGAAAGAATGTGGTGGGGATGGAAGGGAGCGATAAATGGTTTGAAACTTTTGTGAACCCAGGTATAGTGAAGCTTGCAAGTTGGAGGATTCTAGGAGCGAATTGTAGATCATGGAAATTTTGGGTGCAATATGTATATGACAGAACACCGGGCACAAGAGTTTGATAGCGCTAACTCGGGACCCCGTGGTCAGATAATTGGCTAAGTATTGAAAGGAACGGCGTTCGTTCAGGCTCATGATGTGATGATATAGATGGAGATGAGCATCTGCCAGTCCGCCAACTCGAGAACCCGCGATCATAGAAATGCGACTAAGTATATAACCAGAACGGGATAATAGAGGGGAAGAAGACAAGGGAAAAACGGGTAAGTATAGAGGAGGGAAAAGAAAGGGAGAAACATAAATTTAGTATCAGCTATGTAATATACTTGGAGGTCGACAAAATTAGGTTCAAGTTTAAAGAGAATTTGTTTATATTTATTCGAATAGTATTCATATTAATTTATCTTAATAGATTATTTGTGGTCCAAATGTAAACCGTGTTCCAATTTGTAGGGTGTTTTCAGCTCGCAAATTTTTCTCAAACCCATAAGCAATAGACAAAAAAATATATGATGTAACATTTTTATATGCAAGCATATGCTCAAATATAAGAAGTTGTAATATATGCACAATATTAAAAAGGAACATGACGTTAACACCTGATTTTCCATGTTGAAATAGAGTCATTCATTGACTCTATTTATGGGGCCCCGAAGAATGAAATAAGGATGGGCCTACCCATTTCTTTCTTAAGTATAGGGTGGGCGCCATAGAACTATGTCCTATCACAAATTATTCTTCCATGTAAAAGGTAAGGAGCGAATAGAGTAGATTTTATTTAAATCAAAGTATTGGGCGGGGAAAAAAAATCTTATCGTGCATTTTTAACTATGGATCAAAGAGCGTCTTAAATTCTTTTAGAAAGAGGTTGAATTCATCTATCAATAGTTGTACAGGAAAATGAGTCAATTTAAAAAAATATATTCAAAATTCAAAAAAAACAATATTAAACATTGGAAAACACCATACAACAACCTCAAATATTTTATATTCAGATAAATTGGGTTACAAAATACAGTTGAGATTATTTCCCAAAATAGCTCTCTTGGAATTTGTCAAAAAATATATAGTTCAGCACATATTCTCTGAAATTTAAATGTGTTTTCCATAATGACTAGGATTGGGACTCTCGCGGACCATAAAGAAAATATTTACAAGAATCAATCTTGTAGAAAGAAGAAAGTCGGTGATGGAAGACAGCAAGACCTGGCAAGAAGAAAGACAAAATTTCCAGTCCTCGGTTAAACCTTTCTATTTAAAGAGGTAGAGTAACCAAATGAAGACATTGACAAAGATAGAAGAATGTGATCAGTATGAACTTACTATTATGGTATCCCATTCCTTTTCATTTGCTTGTTGGTGTCCTTTTATGGCTTTCCTCGGTGGCTATGGCAACCATCTCAAGCATCCTTTTCCCTCCATTGGCAATCTTGTCGACAGCCTTTTTGAACCACTCCTCGATGTAGCTCCTCATGGGTGCCACGTTGATTTCATGTAGTATTTTTATACTGAATAATTCACTTTCCAAGTCCCTTATATCAATAGAGAGGTTGTGCAATGCTTCTTCAATATCTTGGTTTTTAATCGAATAATAAACTAGCCAGTTTTTCACACCATCTTCACCATATTCAAGAATTCCATAGAAATTTTCAAATGAGAGTCTTTTATAGATCTCAACTTGATCATCAAATGCTTGCATGGTTAAAAAAAATGAGTTGAATATCAATTTCGGGTCTTGGACTTCATGGGTGTTGCTAGCTAGATCTATCTTAGTTAGTTCTTGAATAGTTTGTCTCTTCTAGATATGGCCTTGCTACATTATCTTTTTATTCAAAATTTTGTACTTTGATAAGTGTTAATTTCCCTCTATCATTGAAAATTTGGGGCTTAAGGTGCCTTCCTTGTAATGTTCTTGGTCGTCCACATCTGAGACAACTTAGATATGTGATTCAGGCCAATTGAAAGATGAGGGAGTGGTTTTATGTGACGTCATCTTTGGGGGAAAAATTATGTTAGCCAACAGAAGCTCAGACAAAAAATTCAAGTATATTATGATTTGTATTCTCCCTGTATTCGATCGTTTGGTTGTTTGAAAGGCCTGCCTGAAGATTTGTATGTTGAATTTCTTTATTTTATTGTTGTAAAATGGAAGGGACTTTCAAGCCACCTGCAAAAGGATCCTTTGTTGAAGTATATAGCTTCTTCCAACAACACAGATTTGGCAAGTGTATCAAATGATACACACCACACCAGAATTTATCTTTCATCAGAAGAGTGGCACATATCGTGGCTTACAAAATGGACTGGAATATTTGGAAGTGACGCCAAATATTACTCCATGACCGAATATACTCAGAAGGAAATTATAAATTTGGATCCTCACGAAGGTGAGAAACTGTATGAGTGGTTGAATCAACATCCTAAAATTACATAACTTTATATCTCAAAGTTTGTTGAGCGACTTATCTATGTAGTAAGCTTTTATTGCTAGCTTGTTTCTTTCTCTTGGTGGTGGATCCTTCTATCCCAACTAACATGATGGAAATAAACTAGCTCTAGGGAGTTTGATCGCTTACCGAGATCTGAGTTGACTATATAATAATTTCAATTGACTTTAAAATGTTTATGTGTGAAACCTAATGTTAGACATAGAAAATACATTTTTTTATTTTTTAAAATATAGAATAATGTATTTTTTTAACACACCATTGGTCGAAAAGTTTGAGATGTTATTTGGGATTCACGTCCTTCAAGAATGTAAATTAATTACACAATTAATATTTCGTGTAGCAATGCATTTGATCCATCGTCGACTATGACAATTTCATTAACACTGCAATATCCATATAATAAATTTCTGACATGCACCTAATGTCGAGGTCATCATCGCAGAGGACACCCAACCTCCAAAGATGTACGGATTCACAGCAACATTGTAATTGTCGTGACAAAGAAATGCTAAATTCGATGCTCTTTTGCAGGTCTAACAACCCTGCAGTCTAAGTGCTTTGACAATGACGGGCCTACTTGTTCATCGCATTACTGTCTTGCAATTGATGGCACTGTTCCCATTGCCACTGCTAGTGTCAATGTTCAAAACTGAAGCTATCTCGAGCCTGGAATCATCGCCAGTGTCAATGTCTGAAGTTGAAGCTACCTGGAGCCTGGAGTCACTACTTGATATACTTTTACATATGTTCAATTGCATGTAGGTGCAGGTTTTAGTTGGTCATGTTGTGTTGCATACGAATATCGGCGATATGTGCAAACCCAAGCTGGGGATGGAAACACTCTATGACCAGGAAGGCACTCTGTGCTTATCGACCTGTGATCCTGATGAACAACTCGAGAGATGCTTGTGGCAAGGTGATGGTAATTTATTTGAACCAGAAAATTTAATACTTCAAGCATCGACCAACTTCCATTTTTTTCAAATATCGGATCTACTGCAACAGAAGAAATGCATTCTCCTTATTCAAAGCACGGGAAATGGCAAGAAGATTGATATTCAGTGGAAATGGCTCTGGAATGTCTACTACATCAAGGTTTCTTCTAAAGAATGAAACAAAATCATTACATGAAGGTGGTAGTAAAAGGTGATCTTCAGAAACCAAATCATTACCTGAATACATCAAACTTCCTGCAGAAGGTGGTAGTATAAAGTAATCTTCAGAAAATGTTGCAAATTCCATACTCCAGAATTCCTTCCCACTAAATTTTCCCAATTACTTGTCGATGCAGGAATAATAAAATTTTGAGAGCCTCATTCCTTGATTATATACCCACCTTCAACCACTAGGAGAATATTCTTGCAAAGAGTGGTAAGCTCTTCGACCCAGATGTAATTATTTGCATAGGAATAGTGAAAATAATGTGTAGTAGTGAAAGAAAGTTGATTGTATGTCGAGTCTGTTACTACATCCATAGGTCACTCAACAAACTTTGAGATAGAAGTTGACTTTTTGTCGAGTCTGTTACTACACCCAGAAGTCACTCAACAAACTTTGAGATAGACATTTCTGTAATTTTAGGATGTTGATTCAACCACGCATACAGTTTCTCACCTTCGTGAGGATCCAAATTTATAATTTCCTTCTGAGTATATTTGGGCATGGAGTAATATTTGGTATTACTTCCAAATATTCCAGACCATTTTTCAAGCCACGATATGTGCGACTCCTATGAAGAAATATAAATTCTAGTTTCGTCTGAAGCATTTGATACACTTGCCAAATATGTGTTGTTGGAAGAATCTATATACTTCAACAAAGGATCATTTTGCAGGTGACCTAAAAGTCCTTTCCAAATTCTAGCAATAAAACAAAGAAGTTCAACATACAAATCTTCAAGCAATCCTTTCAACCAACCAAAGGATTGAATATAGAGAGAATACCAATCATAAGATACTTGGATTTTTTTTCTGAGTGATGGCAACCCTCCCTTCTCTCCTAGGGATTCCGCGACCTCACAGTCTTGGATCTTCAAACTCTCTGAACCGAATGGTTTTTTCGGGCCTTCAATAGACCCTGAGAAATCTATATGCTCACATAGGTCCCCTTGATGTCACATGTAAGTTCAGACCACTTACAACTCCTCTCTCCAATTGTGAGTACTAGTCTCACACTAGACTCTTTCTCCGGTATGTGACCATGGGCTATGACCTTGGGCCAACCTTTTTCCACTTTGGGCTTCGTTGATACAGTGACCTCCTCTTTTGTTTCTTCCTGAAACAGCTTTCTCCGAATTCACGGGTCTCTACCACGTGTCTTCCTGGATATGACGGTCCAACTATATTCAGGTTTTACGACTTCGCAAAACTTCACTTGCTTCACACTTACTTCCTTCGGACCTCTAACTTCTAGATTCTTAAATATGTTGCCATGTGTCTCCTCGCAGCCAACGGTTAAGATTCACCTCACGAATTCATGACTTCGACGATCCCACCTTTCAATGCTTCGAAGTGTCCCAAACTTCGACCTCCGAAATACCTCACGACTAACCTTCATGGAACTCCTCCCAGATCCGGAAGTCTGGAACGATCCCAATCCCTCCTGGATGGATATCTCTTTGCTAAATTGGAGAAACCTCAAAGGACTCATTCCTTAGAATATTTTTCACCAGTCTGCCTCCTGATCTTTTTCTTTCTGAACTCTTGTCTCCTTAGAATACTCCTTTCGACACTTAGTCAAATTTTAGCCTATGCACTCTTTGCAATAGGTTCTCTCCTGAAATCCATCCACTATGTTGGAAGTCCTCACTATTCCTCCTGAGCTTCTGATTCAAAAGAATCAGTCACACACTCCTTGCAGACAACTTCCTTCCATCTATATCTCCAGAACCTTTTGAGTCAAAATGGACTATGTCACGCACACCTTCTGGATATTATGCACTCCTTGCACACACAGTTCACATTATCTCTTCTGAGCTTGTGAGTCAAGATAGACTTTGTCAATGCACTCCTTGAAGACACTATGCACACTTGCACTTGCTCGTAGAAGAGAAACAATTGAAACTTATCTAAATATTCACAGACTTATACATCTAACCATGTAAATGCATACATAAACACAAGAACAAGAAATAACAGAGAATTCCAAATAAACAGAAAGTCTACCATTCATTCATTAAGATAGATGCATCAACACCATACATTTGGGACAATTCTCCTCTGTTATATTCATTCAACTGAAAGTATACATATGTTCATACATTGCTTCGATAACTTCTACAACAACAACTAGAGATCCAACAACTTCATCAGCTTTCTTTGGGAAACAATACAAAGATTTATACAACAGGGCTCTTTGAGATCTTCCCTCCAACTACTCTAAAGCTATCCTATCGAATTAAAAGATATCAACTACTTAGAATTTATTACAATAAATGTTTGTGACAAACAAATCGGATCGAATACATCAGATCTGTACTGCACTCAACTTCATTAAAAGAAAATAGATTCTCTGATGTTTTCATGAACTTATCCAACTCTATAGCATTAAATATGTTCTTTAATTTCAATATCTTTTCAAAATATTTGTGTGATACGCTCTTTTCAAAAAATTAAATTTCTTCAAAATGTGCGCTAGTGCGCCTAGCTGTCCTCCGCTTGTGATTTGTTGGCGATGCTCTTGCATCATACTCCTCTGGCTGAAAAAATCATTAACTCATGTCCATGAGCTCCTGCACTGACCTTCCATGCTTCTAGATGTCTGCTTCACTTACTCAACTTGCATCTTCTATTGGTCGTCATTTCCAATTTACCAAATACTCAAAATATGTTTTCCTTCTGGTCTTCTTACCAATTCATCGATCTATAATCTGCTCCATCTGCGTCTTTTCTGCTACAGGCATCTAATTTTTCCACTGGATCTCCTTATGTTCTTCGGGTCCTTCAGCTCCATATTCCTTGTAAGGATACAGGTCTTTAATGTTGAATATGGGTGATATACCCACATCTTCTGGCATCTCTATCTCATAAGCATTCTCACCAAAAAAAATTATGATTTTGCACGATCCTATCTTCTTCAAATTTAGTTTATTATATGTTCCTCTTGGGAACCTCTCCTTCCTAAGATGTGTTAGAACTTGATCTCCAACTTCAAATTGAATTTTCCTCCTGTGTCGATCAGCTCTGCGTTTATATTCATTGTTGCTCTTCTTCAATTTCTCTTTGGTCTGATTATGAAGCCCCTGCATTTCTACAGTGAAGTCTTCATCTCCAGCGCTCCTAAATTCACTATGTTCCAAATCTCTTAAATATGACACTCCCCTCGGATTCATTCCATACACTATTTGAAATGGGATTTTTCTGTTTCTTCTATTCACTAAGTCATTATATGCAAACTCTGCTTGTGCTAGAATTTGATCCCATTGTCTATGATGTTCAGTGACCAAACTCCTCAGCAAATATCCTAAACTTTGATTCACCACTTCAGTCTATCCATCTGTTTGAGGGTGATATGCAGAACTAAAGGATAGTTCTATTCCCATCTTCTTCAACAATGTTCTCTAGAAATGACCAACAAACTCGGTATCCTTGTCTGAAACAATACTCCTGGGCAATCCATGGAGTCTCACAACTTCTTTGAAAAAAACGTTAGCAATGTGTATTGCATCACTAGTTTTCTGGCATGGGATGAAGTGTGCCATCTTTGAAAATCTTTCTACTACCAAAAATATGGAATCGCTTCCTCTTTGTGTCCTCGACAATCCCAACACAAAATCCATGCTTATTGCATCCCAAGGCCTCTCTAGAATAGCAATGGTTGATACAACCCAGTATTCTTCTTCTTTCCCTTGGAATAATGGAAAATATTACATTTGTTCACAAACCTCTTCACCTCTGCTCTCATACCTGGCCAATAATATGAACCGTTCAATTGTGCAAACGTTTTGTCATGGTTGAAATGTCTGTCTAGTCCTCCACTATGTTTTTCCTTCAACAAATTCACCCTCATCGAACATTTTGGTATGCACAATTGGCATCCTTTGAACAACAACCCATCCTGAATCATATATTCAGCCCACTGGCTTCTGTCTCTGAGCACAGGATTCGCACATGCTTCATATTCTTCCTTGAAATTTGGATCTATGATACATTTCCTTAAGGTGGTCAAACCCCAAGGTCTTCACTTGAAATTCCTGCAGAATTAGACATCCCCTGCTCAATGCATCAGCAACTTTGTTAGCATTACCAGAAATATGTTTAATGACAAAAGTGAAATTTTGCATAAACTCTATCCATTTGGCATGTCTCTGGTTTAACTTATCTTGTATGGCTATGAATTGTAAAGCATGATTATCTCTATACAAAACAAACTCTTTCGGAATGAGATAGTGTCTCCACTTCTTCAAGGCTTGAATTATGGCATATAACTCTTTATCATATGTGGATTACTTCCTTTTAGCATCATTTAACTTCTCATTGAAATATGCAACAGGCCTATTATCTCGGCTTAAGACCACTCCAATTTCAACACCACTCGCATCACATCTCACCTGAAATGTCTTCCCGAAATCCGGTAATACCATAATCGATTGTTCTGTTAACTTCTCCTTCAATATGTTGAAGCTCTTCTCAGCCTCTTCTATCCATTTGAAAGACTTATGTCTATTCTTCATTGTATCGATCATTTGTACACCAATCTCACTAAAATTTATGATGAACTTTCAGTAGAAACTTGCTAATCCATGGAAGCTTCTTACCTCAAATATACTCCTTGGTGACGGCCATTCTTTGATTGCTTTCACCTTTTCAGGATCCATCTTCAGTTCATTCGCAGAGATCACAAAACCCAAATAAATGAGTTATGTCTTCATGAAAGAGGATCTCTTTAAATTAATCAGCAGCTTCTCTCATTGTAACCTCTTCATCACTAATGCTAAGTGCCTCAGATGCTCTTCTTCAGTTTTACTGAAGACCAGTATATCATCCAGATATACGATCACAAAATTGCCATTAAAATATTTCAACACTTCATTCATCAACCTCATAAAAGTACTCGGGGCATTTGTTAAAACAAATGGCATAATGTCACACACCCACTTCGGCATAATAATAAAAAATTGCTTTTCCTCAAGGGACAGAATCCCCAAAGTCCTACGGGGGCCTAGCGCAGGCTAGTTCCTCCCTATTCACATCCCTATGATCATGGGTTAGGACCACACACTAAACAAATATGGCGTCCTTTCGCTCTTCATGGCTCAGCACTACCAGAGTGTCGAGTTTTTCGACTCTGCAAACCCCGACACAGCGAAGTGTCGAACCCTAAAGTTCTAGCGAGTACAAGATTCATGTTTGGGTCTTGTCCTCATGACCACATTCTGTGACCCCGCACTTAAATCGGAAAGGATCTTACTGGCCCTTTGCGATTCAGGAAATCGTGATGCATGACTTCTTCCTTTCCCATTCAAATCCCCGAAATCCACGAAGTCTCCCAAGTTTCCCTCCAAAGGAGATCAACGGCCCTTGATAGTGTGGATCCAACGATCCACAAGATTTCAAAACTTTCCCTGAGCTCTGACCGCTCACCACGCGTCTCCCTTGATGGATGGTCCAGATTCCTTCAGGACTTCTCTTTGACACTTCTCGCAACTCGCCACTTCGCAAGTTGTAGCATCAAATCTTGGAATCTCTCCTTCGCGAACCCCTGAGAAGCGATATTTATTATCCTTCTCGCGTTCTCGCTACTCAAGACTTCGCAAGTCCAAGGGTTGAGCTCTCAGGCTCTTATCCTACGAGTCCCCGAGACATGAGAAGTCAATGGAACGTTGATTCCCTTCTCCAAGCGAATCGTGTCCTCCCGTCAATCACGCGGGCCCCACCAGGAAATTATGCCACATGTTCTCTCTTGCTCGGCTCTCGGCACTTCACTACTTGGGAAGTCGTAAACAATTCCTTTCAACCTCCAAACTCATGAACCCCCGATACGCGATGTATCGAGACGCCAAATCCCATGGTTGTCCTTCCTCTTTGATCAATGGCCCGGATCATATCGCAATCTCGCGACTCGGGACTTCGTGACTCCAAGACTCGGGTCTTCCACCTTCAAACTTACGAATCCCCGATATGCGAAATGGACAGATCTCTGCCACCTATCCTCTTTGATTAACGGCCCAAATCACATTGCGATCTCGCGACTTGGGACTTCCTAACTCCAAGAGTCGGGTCTTCCACCTTCAAACTTACGAATCCCCGATATGCGAAATGGACAGATCTCCACCACCTGTCCTCCAACATGGACAGTCCCAATGTCTTCGGGACTTTTGGGACATAGTTGAGTTCACTCTTCTGCCTAAGTAAAGGATTAGATCAACAGCTCATAGGGCTCTGATGGGTTCCTGGGATCTATGGTCCAGGATCCTCTCATGACTTCGCCATTCGCGAGGTCAAGAGACTTCCCCTTCTAACTCCCGATGTCTGAATCCCTAATAGGGAGGATCTCGCAACACGTGTCCTCCTGCAGACGGGTGGCTCAGATATATTTCACCTTGTCGTGATTTCTGAGGTCGAGTACTCGGACTCTCGTCCTCCGGATCCCTGAGCTCTCAAACGTCGATATCCCGATACAATCTCCTTCTCGGAACTCCCGCTATGCTACTCTTCGCGTGAGGTTTAAACCTCGTGTAATTCTCGACAGATCCAATGGTTGTCGGTTGTTTAGACCAAGATCTGACGGCTCAGACCTGTCTCTCCATTGCGTCGTTCCTAAGTTGTCTGGACACGAATTCATGGTCCAGATTCTTTCACGGACCTTGGGGATCTACGATCCTAATTTCTTCGCTACTCGCAAAGATAAAGGAAAAAGGGTTCAAGCATTTAACGCCCTTGTTTATTCCTTCGATCTAACGGTCGTGAATAACCGCAAATCTCCTGATAGGATTTCATCCGTTGATCAATACTTATTCCTCGAATCCTCACGGGATTCTGCGACTTCTACGCCTCTTCAGAGTCTTTGCACACAAAGTGCTACCTCTTTTGAGCTTCTCAAAAGGGTGTCTCTATGGGGAGATTTATCCAGGGTATCACCCGAGATGGATAAGGGTATAGGTTTCTCGAAAAATGGCTTTAATTCTGAATTGATTCAATGTGCGTATATACATATAAATCTATTTATAGACATAAGCCATACGTGGCCCTTCCATTATAAGCATGCAACCACCATTTCAGAATCAAAACACTACACAGGCAGTCTTATACTCAAACCATTTACAAAACTTCACAGACTATGAGCATATATGTCAACATATGAATTTTCAAAGTGCAAGATGTAAAACACTTATCAGAAATAACACCAGAAATGAGTGCAACTGCTGAGAGGGGTCCCTACTACCCTTCTTTCGTCAGACTCTTCATCTCTATTGTGGGAGCCTTCTCCCACTTCTTGGTGAGTCACCATACTATGCATTGATAATTTCCCGCGGTTGATCTTCTGCTTGTGTACAAAAGGAAAAACGTTGGTTGTTAGTCAATATTTATATTTATTTATAACCAGTACATTATTCATATTTTCACATGTACACACACAGTAGGGGTTTTTCATTCTTAACTTCGTCTTTTGATTAGGAAGGTTAAGACACGGGGGTTTACTCTTTTTAAGAGTGTTCTGAACGGAGTTTCTACGCAACTCGTTCATGAGCACAAGCAGGCCAAGTGTTGTAACCATGCTTTGATACCAATTTTTCACACACCCACTTCAGGATAATAATTTTTTTTGCTTTTCCTCAAGGGATAGAATCCCCAAAGTCCTACGGGGGCCTAGCGCAGGCTAGTTCCTCCCTATTCACCTCCCTATGATCATGGGCTAGGACCATAATCTAAATAAATATGGTTTCCTTTCACTCTTCGCGACTCAGTGCTACCAGAGTGTCGAGTTTTTTGACTCTGCAAACCCCAACACAGCGAAGCGCCGAACCCGAAAGGACTAGCGAGTACAATATTCTTGTTTGGGTCTTGTCCTCGTGACCACATTCTGTGACCCCACGCTTAAATCGGCAAGGACCTTACCGGCCCTTCACGATTCAGGAAATCGTGATGCATGACTTCTTCCTTTCCCATTCAAATCCTCGAAATCCATGAAGTGTCCCAAGTTTCCCTCCAAAGGAGATCAATATCCCTTGATAGTGTGGATCCAACGGTCCACAGGATTTCAGAAATTTCCCTAAGCTCTGACCTCTCACCACACGTATCCCTTGATGGACGGTCGAGATTCCTTCGGGACTTCTCTTTGACACTTCTCGCAACTCGCCACTTCGTGAGTTGTAGCGTCAAATCTTGGCATCTTTCCTTCGCGAACCCCCGAGAAGCGATATTTATTATCCTTCTCACATTCTCGCTACTCGGGACTTCGCAAGTCCAATGGTTGAGCTCTCAGGCTCTTATCCCGCGAGTCCCCGAGATGCGAGAAGTCAACAGAATGTTGATTCCCTTCTCCAGGCAACTCATTTCCACCCTTCAATCACGCGGGCCCCACCAGGAAATTCTGCCACGTGTTCTCTCGTGCTCGGCTCTCATCACTTCGCTACTCGGGCAGTCGTAAACAATTCCTTTCAACCTCCGAACTCACGAACCCCCAATATGCGATGTATAGAGACACCAGATCCCACGGTTGTCCTTCCTCTTTGATTAACAGCCCAGATCACATCGCGATCTTGCAACTCAGGACTTCGTGACTCCAAGAGTTGGGTCTTCCACCTTCAAACTTACGAATCCCCGATATGCAAAATGGACAGATCTCTGCCACCTCTCCTCCAACATGGACGGTCCCGATGTCTTCGGGACTTTTGGGATGTAGTTGAGTTCACTCTTATGCCTAAGTAAAGGATTAGATCAATGGCTCATAGGGCTCTGATGGGTTCATGGGATCTACGGTCCAGGATCCTCTCACGACTTCTCCATTCGCGAGGTCAAGAGACTTCCTCTTCTGACTCCCGATGCCCGAATCCCCGATAGGGAGGATCTCGCAACACGTGTCCTCCTGCAGACGGGTGGCTCGGATCTATTTCTCCTTGTTGCGATTTCTGAGGTCGAGTACTCAGACTCTCGTCCTCCGGATCCCCAAGCTCCTGAACGCCGATATCCCGATACAATCTCCTTCTCGGAACTCTCTCTCTCTGCTACTCTTCGCGTGAGGTTTAAACCTCATGTAATTCTCGACAGATCCAATGGTTGTCGGTTGTTTAGACCAAGATCTGACGGCTCAGACCTGTCTCTCCATTGCGTCGTTCCTAAGCTGCCTGGACACGAATTCATGGTCCAGATTCTTTCATGGACCTTGGGGATATACGATCATGATTTCTTCGCTACTCGCGAAGATAAAGGAAAAAGGGTTCAGGCATTTAACACCCTCGTTTATTCCTTCGATCTAACGATCGTGAATGACCGCGGATCTCCCAACAGGATTTCATCCATTGATCAATACTTATTCCTCAAATCCTCACGGGATTCTGCGACTTTTGTGCCTCTTCAGAGTCTTTGCACACAAAGTGATACCTCTTTTGAGCTTCTCAAAAGGGTGTCTCTATGGGGAGATTTATCCAGGGTATCACCCGAGATGGATAAGRGTATAGGTTTCCCGAAAAAYAGCTTGAATTCTGAATTGATTCAATGTGCATATATACATATAAATCTATTTATAGACATAAGCCATATGTGGCCCTTCCATTATAAGCATGCAACCACCATTTCATAATCAAAACACTACACAGGCAGTCTTATACTCAGACCATTTATAAAACTACACAGACTATGAGCATATATGTCAGCATATGAATTTTCAAAGTGCAAGATGTAAAACACTTATCAGAAATAACACCAGAAATGAGTGCAACTACTGAGAGGGGTACTCGTTTCCACCCAATCGTAGGCTCAGTGACTCCCAACGGATTTACCACTAGCCACCCCCGAGCTGAGACCATGATGCTGCGAGACTGTGTCTCGGTTTGCCAGTGACCGAGAACGAGGGTTACTCTCCCCCTTCTCCGCTATCACTCACTCTGCATATCTCCAGAGTTCTTCTTCCTTCCCTTGCGTCTGCCCCCTTCTCGCTCCTTCCTCACGCATTTTCCTCTTGCGAGGTTGCGTGTGGTGCGATTTCCCTCACGGTGGTCAGGCCCAAGGCTCCTACGGATGGGCGGTTCACTTCCCCCATCCCTCATTAATTCCTGAGGAGCCATCTACCTACCAACCTGCGAGTAATTTGTTTCAGGCCAGCGAGTCGCTCTTGGTCCTCCGAGCCAATGAAGTCCAAATACGGTATTGGTTTCGGTGGAAGTTAACGCCACCTTTCCAGGTGCCTTCCACCACCTTTCTTCAGCCATCGTGGTCTCTTTTTTCAGCATATCCCCTCTCAGCAGTCTTGCAATATATATATTCATAATATTATTCACATTCATCGACCTTTTTCACAAGGTCCATTTACATCACACATTCACATTTTTTAGTCTGCCACGGTTCTTGGCCAATATAGTTATTTTTACAAACTAGGGGAAATAGGGTGTTACACATAACAAGCCATTCATACAATCCCTCATTTTTCTTGAAGGTTGTTTTCCACTCATCACCTTCTCTCATCCTTATCTCATGATATCCACTTTTCAAATCTATCTTTGAAAAATAGTTCGCTCCACTCAAACAATCCATCAAGTCATCCATTCTTGGAAATTGAAATGTTTACCTAATGGTAATCTTATTTATGGCTCTTGATTCTATACACATTCTCCATCCTCCATCCTTTTCTGGACTCAACACAGTTGGTACTGCGCATGGACTCAAGCTTTATCTAACCAAACCTTTGTCTAAAAGATCATGAACCTGTCTTTTCACCTCCTCATTCTCTTGAGGTGTCAACCTGTATGCTTCTTTGTTCACCAGGCTTGCTCCTGGTATCAAGTCAATGTGATGGCTGATACTTCTGATAGGTGAAAATGATCTCGGTAACTCATCCACTACTATGTCAGCAAAATTTTCCAACAACTCCTAAATTTCCTCAGGTAAATATTCCACAGAAGTACTTGTAAGGATGAATTTTGGCTTCCTCTCTACAGCAAACTGCATCTTCTATTCGTTCTTAACTTCACTCAGGAGTTCCTTCCCACTCATGAGAAGTATAATCATGTTGGCTTCTTCCTTCACTTTCTTCTCTTCAATTGGAAGCAACATATGTGTCCTACCATTCTTTTCCAAGTTATAAGTATTTATTCTCCCATCATGAATGACATTCATGTCATACTACCATGGTATTCCCAACAAAACATGACATACATCCATGGGAATCACATCACATAGAATTTCATCTCTATATACTCCTATCTTAAATTCAACCAGGCATTGTTTAGTGATTGTTACCTGATAACCTTTCTGCAACCATGAGAATTTATACGACGTCAAATGTACAGTCGTCTCCAGCTCTAATTTCTCCACCATCTCTGTGGATACTAAATTATCAATGCTTCCACTTTCAATTATCACCTTTCACACTTTGTCTTTTGTCTTGCAAGTTGTCCTGAACAAACTGTTCCTCTGCACCGACTTTTCAATTTATGTATTTCGTTTTAAGAGAACTTTCTTCATCATCAAAGATCTCCCATCTTATTCACCTTCTGCCTCAACATATCACTTCTACGCTTCTGAAATGTGAGCTTCACCTCCCTCTTTCTTCCTCTCGGGACATTCCCAAGACATGTGTCCTACCTTTCCACAGGAATAACACTTTATCTCGCCTCCTCTACCTCTTCCTCTTCCTCTAGGAAAAGAGTTTATACCACCACTCTGTCTTCCTTGGGAAATTCCTCCTCTCTCAGAGTGACTATGTGGTTTTTCCACCTCACCTTTGAGCTTCGGTGTCCTATCATGGGAAACACCTTTGCCTCTGTTCAAGCTTCTACCTATGTTTTGTTGAATCTGTTTCCTAGACAACTTATCCTCTACTTTTAGTGCAATCTGGTACACATCCTCTATTGTCTTATTGCCATCATGTTTATCTCATCTTGGATTTCATATCTCAAGCCGTTGATGTACCTGGAAACTTTCTCCTCATCTCTCTCTTTTTTTCCAGCCCTAATGTTCATTCTGTATAACTCCTCTATGTACTCCTTCACAGTCATTCCTTTCTATCTCAGGTTCTGCAACCTTCTGAAAATATTTATCCGGTAGTCCTTGTGTATGAAATTCTCCTTTATCTTGGCTACTATTCGATCCCAAATCTTAATATTATTTTTTCCTTTACTTCTCCTGTCAGCCTGCAGTTCATCCCACCACAGTGTTGCATGTCCTTTCAACCTGGTGACAGCGTCTTTCACCTTTTTCTCCTCATTGACATCTTCATATTCGAAATACTTGTATATTGTTCATATTCAATCAAGCAATTCGTCGACGTCTAAATTACCCTCATACATTGGGATGTCTATCTTCTCTCTAGCTCCCAACTTAACAGTCGCTTTCAGCAAGCACTCTTCCGCGGCATCCTCCGCTACAGCTTCATCAACTTCTTCTTCTTCATTTTCTGCATCATTGACATATCCAGCATTGGGTTCTCTACTTTGTGTTGTTTCCATAGCATCCAGCCTTGCAACGAGTTCTCTCATCTCCCTTTCCATAACTCTATTTTCTACGGGCGGCTCTACACGTCTCCTAGGCGGCATTGTGTTGATGTACCTGATACCACTCAATGATACCAGCCTACTTCTCTATCTCCCTTACCTACAGAAGTCAATTTTTAATCTTCTTTGATACCACTCTTGATGGAAACCCCCCCCCCTTCTCTCCTGGGGATTCCACAACCTCCTGGTCTTGGATCTTCAAACTCTCTAAACCGAATGGGTTCTTCAGGCCTTCAATAGACCCTGAGAAATATATACGCTCACATAGGTCCCCTTAATGTCACGTGTAAGTTAGAACCACTTACAACTCCGCTCTCCAACACTTGGCGACACTGATTGTGAGTAATAGTCTCACGCTAGACTCTTTCTCTGATATGTGACCACGGGTTATGACCTCAGGCCAACCTTTCACCACTTTGGGCTCCGGCGATACAGTGACCTCCTCTTTTGTTTCTTCCCGAAACAGCTTTCTCCGAATTCACGGGTCTCTGCCACATGTCTCCCTGGATATGACGGTCCAGCTATATTCGGGTTTTGTGACTTCATGAAACTTCACTCGCTCCACACTTACTTCCTCTGGACCTCTAACTTCTGGATTCTTAAATCTGTTTCCACGTGTCTCCTCGTAACCAACGATTAAGATTTGCCTCGTGACTTCGGCGATCCCACCTTTCAATGCTTTGAAGTGTCTCGAACTCTGACCTCCGAAATACCTCATGACTAACCTTCATGCAACTCCTCCCAGAACTGGTGGTCTGGAACGATCCCAATCCCTCCTGGACGGATCTCGCTTTGCTAAATCAGAGAAACCTCAAAGGAATCCTTCCTTAGATGATTTCTCACTATTCTTCATCTTGAATTTGTTCTTTCTGAACTCTTGTCTCCTTAGAATATTCCTTTCGACACTTAGTCAAATTTCAGTGTATGCACTCTTTGCAACAGGTTCTCTCCTAAAATCCAGCCATTATGTTGACAGTTCTCACTATTCCTCCTGAGCTTCTGAGTCAAAAGACTCGTTCACGCAATCCTTGCGGACAACTTCCTTCTAGCTATCTCTCCAGAACCTTTTGAGTCATAATGGACTATGTCACACACACCTTGTGGATGTTATGCACTCCTTGCACACACAGTTCACGTTATCTCTTCTGAGCTTGTGATTCGAGATAGACTCTATCAATGCACTCCTTACAGACACTATGCACACTTGCACTTGCTCATAGAAGAGAAGAAATTGAAACTTATCTAAAGCTTCATAGACTTATACATCTAACCATGTAAATGTATACATAAACACAAGAACAAGAAATAATAGAGAATTCCAAATAAACAGAAAGTCTACCATTCATTCATTAAGATAGACGCATCAACACCATAAATTTGGGACAATGCTCCTCTATTATATTCATTCAACTGGAAATATACATATGTTCATACACTGCTTCGATAAATTCTACAGCAACCTATGCAATAGATTCAACAGCCTCTCTACAATCTACTAACAACAACTAGAGAGACAACAAATTCAATAGCCTTCTCTGGGAAACAATACAAAGCTTTATACAAGAGGACTCTTCGAGCTCTTCCCTCCAACTACTCTAAATTTATCCTATCGAATTAAAATCTGTCAACTACTTAGAATTTATTACAATAAATATTTGTGATAGACAAATCGGATCGAATACATCGGATATGTACTGCACTCAGCTTCATTAAAATAAAATACATTCTCTGATGTCTTCATGATCTTATTAAGTTCTACAGCATTAAAGACGTTCTTTAATTTCAATCTCTTTTCAAAATATTTGCATGATATTCTCTTTTCAAAATATTTGCATGATATTCTCTTTTCAAAAATTTAAATTTCTTCAAAATGTGCGCTAGTGCGCCTAGCTGTCCTCTGCTTGTGCTTTACTGGCGATGCTCCTGCATCATTGAGTTTTTGTTGGCTAACATATTTTTTTCCCTCAAAGCTGATGTCACATAAAACCACTCCCTTGTCTTTAAATTAGGCCTGAATGGCATCTCTAAGTTGTCTCGGATGTGGATGACTAGGAACATTACAAGGAAGGAACTTTAAAACCCAAGTTTTCGATGATAGAGGGAAATGGGAATAAGTATTTAAAATAAACGTTGGAGCATGATAATATAATCTCTCGTAAATATTGGTTTAATGTGTTTTAATGGGAGATTTCCTTGACCTTTTCACCTATTAATGCCAATATTTTCAAATATTTGTGGTGATTTGTCACTAATAAAGGCATGATTAATGTGCATTGGGAAGGGGGTGAAGGTAATGGGGATGAATGGGAGAGAAAAATTCTTTGAAATTTTTGTGAATCTGGGAGCCCAGGAACCCGCAAATTTGTGACATCAGGAGGTGAAGAATCGGCTAAGTATGGAAAGGCGGGGCAAAACGCCTTAAAAAAACTAAAGTAAACAACAATTTTTTCGAGTTCAAGATCCACAAAAAAAATAATTTCAAATCCCATAATATTGACCTCTGCCAATTCGATATCAGGTGACTGGGGTGCATCTAGGGTGCCTGTGAGAAAATATAATGCTTTGATGAATATTTGTTATTATTGCAACACGTGACAGTAATTGTGTCCTGAAAGTATTTAAAATGAACACTGGGGGATGATAATATAATCTCCCGTAGATCTTGTTTTAATGCATTTTAATGGGAGATGTCCTCGATCTTTTTGGTTATTAATGACAATCTTTTCAAACCTGTGTAGTGAGTTGTCACTAATAAAAATTGTAAGTAATTTGCATTGGGAAGTGTGTGAAGGTGGCAGGGATGGACGAGATCGATAAGTGCTTTCAAACTTTTCTGAACCCGGGAGTCTTCAAACCCGCGAATCTGCAAATATGCGTATGGAAAGGTGGGGTTGTCAGACAGACTCATCATAGGTAGAGTGAAGCTTGCGAGTTCGAGGAGTCCGGGGTCGAATTGTAGATCACGGAAGTTTTTGGTGCAAGATGTATATCACGGAGAAGGGGGCATGAGAGTTCGATAGAGCCAATCCGGGAAATCGCAGCCATAAACATTAACTATGGGAAAAACATTCTCAACTATGGAATATATCTGGAGCTCGACAAACGCAGGTTCAAGTTTAAAGAGAATTTGTTTATATTTATTCCAATAATATTCATATTATTTTATTTTAATATTATTTTGTGGTCCAAATGTAAACCATGCTCCAATTTGAAGGGTGTTTTCGGCTCGTAAATTTTGCTCAAATGCATAGGCAATAGAAAAAATATATGAGTTAACATTTTTATATGCAATAATATTCTCAAATATGATAAGTTGTAATATATGCACACTGTTAAATAGGGACATGACATCAACATCTTTGTAGATGACAGTGGGCTAGCACAATATTGCATTCTTACTATGATGATGCCTTAAAAAAACTAAAATAACCAACAATCTTTTGCCAATTCAAGATCGACACAAAAAAATCATCAGATCCCATAAGATTCTCTCATTAATGTGTTTTAATGGGAGATGTCCTCGAGCTTTCTGCTTATTAATTCCAATATTTTTGAACCTGTGTGGTGTAGTAAAAGCATAATTAATGTGCATTGGGAAGGGGCGAAGGTGGCGAGGATGGAGGGAAACGAAAAATTCTTTCAAACTTTTGTGAACCCGGGAGTCCGTGAACTCACCAAACTTTGAAGAATCGACTAAGTATGGAAAGGAAAGGCGGTCATACGGAGTCATCGTAGGTAGAGTGAGGCTTGTGAGTTCAAGGATTTTGGGGTCGAATTGTAGATCAGCAAAGTTTTGGGTGCAATATGTATACCCCGAACATGGGGCATGAGAGTTTGATAGCGCCTACTCGGGAACCCGCAGCCATAAAATTGGCTAAGTATGGAAATGAATAGTAGTCGGTCGGACTCGTGATGTGAAGATATAGATAGAGATGAGTATTTTTTAGTCTGCCACCCCAGGAACCCTCAAGCATAGAAACGCGACTAAGTATAGAACCAGAAACGGATAATAGAGGGGAAGAAGAAAAGGGAAAAATGGGTAAGTATAGAAGAGGAAAAAGATAGGGAGAAAAGAACTTTATCCCTCACACAACAACACTTATTCTGATAATTATCAAGCCATAGAAACACATTAACTATGGGAAAAATATTCTCATCTATGAAATATAGTTGGAGCTCGACAAACTCTGGTTCAAGTTCAAAGAGATGTTTATATTTATTTCAAAAAATTTCATATTATTTTATTTTAATAGTGTTTATGGTGGCCCAAATGTAAACCATGTTCCATTTTTTGTTTCTCAAGTGGAGATGTGTTTATGAAGACACATTTCCTTGAACCACAGTTCAGGGGTAGGGAAAGTGCAATGTGGACTGCTTGTTGAGCAAACATTTGTTGAAGATTAAGAAACATATTTCCAAGTGCATGTATCATTTGCATAGCATCAATATGACTTTTTTCATGTTATTTGTGTATTCTTATGAATGCACTTGTCATAGATTTTTCAACCTTTGTCATGTATGAGGTACAATATGATGTTGTAGCATATGCATTAAGGACATATTGTCCATCTGTATTTTCATTCCACATAACTGGTTGGTCCTTGGAGAAATTGTTGTTCCAAATATGTGAAAGTTTTCATTTAAGGAAAATTGTTGGTTGTTTAAGTGTAGATTGTATGGATTGGATGTACTCATCCTCTGTTAGATTTAGCTATGCCAAGAAGTCTTGGAAGATCATTAAGTCATCAAAGTCTCCTTGTTCTAGAAATGTGAACAAAGATTTAGATTTCTCAATGAGAACAATGTCTTCTAAACTAATTGGCTCTATGATTCTTGTTGTTCTCATTGGTGGCACAGGGAATTTGTATCTGAAATGTGAATTTTTTCGTTTTTTACAGCTTCTTGTATGATAATGTCTATGAACTTTGGTAAGTTCTAGATACAAATGATCTATGTTGCATGTCATGTATTTGTCTAGAAACTGCTCAATCTGTAAGTTATTGTCATTTCCATAGACCGGTGCACCCTCTATCCTCAACATTGTGTGATCATGCTCACTCCCTCTATTATGGAATTTGGTCACAAAATAGTAGTCTGATAGTAGTCACAAAACAATGTCTGGTCAATTGACTCACTGGTTTGTTGTTTGTTGCTTTCTCCTGTTTGCTTCAATTTTGCAAGGTTGAAGTCCTCCATCCGCAGTTGGGCATGTTGCTGCAGTTTGCACTGTTGGGATTCTGCATCCACGATTGGAACTTCGTTTCTGGAGTTCCCCATTGACGGGTAAGTTTCAGTGCCAGGGTTTCACTCCTATTCATTGTTTGTTGTTTTCTATTTCCAGTTTGCAAGTAAGAAATTTCAATACTGGGAATGCCTGAGTCAAAATCCTCTTGCGGAAAATATTTGTATGTGAATACTACGACCAGAGAAACAAGAGTGTAATGTTGCCTTGGTAATGTTCAACACAGAACCCACCTCTATCGCAGTCATAGTGACATATAAAAAAGGAAATAGAATTTTCTCCTAATATTTTATGTTCCTGAAAACCATGTGTTTGGTGCATTTTTTTCAGGTTGTTCCTCATATTTTTTTTTGCATTGCTATTTTCCAACGAGCTATGATTTGATGTCTAGGACATGGAAGTGGGCATATGTGATTAGAAGGGAACAGACTGGAAAAAAAAAATTCACCAAACATATGGTTTTCAGGAATAGAAAATATGAGGAGAACATTCAATTTCCTTTTTTATATCTCATTATGGCTGCAAAAGAGGTGGGTTATGTGTCCAACATTGACATTCAAAGTGGAATAAGACGTTTTGGAAGGGAACGGAATGAAAAAAATGCACCAAACATATGGTTTTCAAGAACATAAAATACAAGGAGAAAATTTGATTTCCTTTTTTATATGTCACTATGGTTGCGACAGAGGTGGGTTATGTGTCGAACATTGATGTTCAAGAACAAGACCAAGACAGCATTACACTCTTGTTTCTCTGGTCGTAGTAGACACATATGAATATTTTATGCAAGAGGATTTGACTCAGGCACTCCCAGTATTGAAAATTCTTACTTGCAAACTGGAAATAGAAAACAACAACCAACGAATAGGAATGAAACCATGGCACTGAGACTTACCCATGAATGGGGAATGATAGAAGCGCAATTGCAATCATGGATGCAGAATCCATACCATGCAAACTGCAACAACAGGTCCAACTGTGGATGTAGGATCCCAACCTTGCAAAGTTGAATCAAACAAGAGCAAGCAGCAAACAACAAACCAGTGAACAAGCACCAAGAGGTCCAACTGCACCTACAGGACCTCAAATTTGCAAAGTTGAATCAAACAACAATAAGCAGCATCCAGCGAACCAATGAGCAAGCATCAACCAGTGAACCAGTAATGTCGATGAAGAACAATATTTCCCAAATTCACTGAAGACAAGATTGTATCAAAAAATTGGAGGAAAATGTATTCTAACATGCATGTTAAGTAAACATTTAAGGCTGTGATGCATGTTAGGTAAACATTTAAGGCTGTGAGGATCGTCCAAGGGCCTCCCACTATGTAAACATTTAAGAAATTTGTAGTTTTCACAGTTGGGATTATGCATCCATGATTAGAACTGTGCTTCTGTCATTCCCATTCATGGATAAGTTTCAGTGCCATGGTTTCATCCCTATTCATTGTTTGCTTTTTCCAGTTTGCAAGTAAGAATTTTCAATACTAGGAATGCCTGAGTCAAAATCCTCTTGCAGAACATCTTTGTATGTGACTACTATGACTAGAGAAATGGGACTGCAATTGTGTCTTGTTCTTATTCTTGAACGTCAATGTTCGACACAGAACCCACCTCTATCGCAGCCATAGTGACATATAAAAAAGAAAATCGAATTTTCTCCTCGCATTTTTTGTTCCTGAAAAACCACACGTTTGGTTCATTTTTTTCAAATTGTTCCTCATATTTTTTTTGCATTTCTATTTTTCAACGAGCTATGGTTTGATGTCCAGAACATGGAAGTGGGCACATGTGATTGGAAGGGAACGACCTAAAAAAAATGCACCGAACGTATGGTTTTCAGGAACAGAAAATATGAGGAGAACATTTGGTTTCCTTTTTAATATGTCACTATGGTTGCAACAGAGGTGGGTTATGTGTCGAGCATTGACATTCAAAGGGGAACAAGACATTTTGGAAGGGAACAACCTGGAAAAAAAATGCACCAAACGTATGGTTTTTAGGAACAGAAAAAAATGAGGAGAAAATTTGAATTCCTTTTTTATATGTCACTATGCCTGCAATAGAGGTGGGTTCTATGTCAAACATTGATGTTCAAGAACAATACCAAGGAAACATTACACTCCTTTTTCTTTTTTCATAGTAGTCACATACAAAGATGTTCTGCAAGAGGATTTTGACTCAGGCATTCCCAGTATTGAAAATTTTTACCTTCAAATTGGAAATAGCAAACATCAAACAATGAATAGGAATGAAACCATGGCACTGAAACCTACCCGTGAATGGGGAATGACAGAAGCATAGTTCCAATCATGGATGTAGAACCCCAACCGTGTAAACCGCAACAACGGGTCCAACTGCGGATGCAGGATCTCAACCTTGCAAAGTTGAAGCAAACAAGAGCAAGAAACAAACAATAAACCAGTGAACAAGCACAAAGAGATCCAACTACAAATGTAGAACCTCAACTTTTCAAAGTTGAATCAAACAACAATAAGCAGCATCCATCGGACCAACGAGCAAGCATCAACCAATGAACCAGTAATGTCGGTGAAGAACAATATTTTCCATATTCACTACATACTCAATATTGTCCATATTGTCCATACTCAATATTGTCCATATTGTCCATATTGTCCATTGTCCATATTGTCCATATTCATTAATCATAAAGTAATTATTATAAGAAAACAAACTCTCTAATTCACTAATAAGTGTTAACATTCTTTTTCGTGACTAAAGATTGAATTAATACCATAATAATGTTAAAGCTTCAAGAGACCATTGAATTGAAACTTGACGGTAGGTGAAAAATGGATGCCATCCATTACTAAAGTATCAACATAATAATAATGAACTTAATAATAATGGAAATTATGTTGGTTCAAAAATTACAAGATTTGCACGAATGTCAATACTCCGCCATCTAATATTTTTTCACGTTCAACTAAAGACTCAGCATGATTCGTCAAAGTTATATCATGTATTTGCGGATTAAATAAGTTTTCTATATAAAATTTTGATAACCAAATTAGGGTTTGACTAAACACTTGGTTCATTATTAATCTTTTACGAAGATTAAGTTATAGTCTAGTTCAATCGTAGTGAAATGATCTCTTGATCTGTTGACGGAGAGATTCCAATGGTCCGACGTCACATGTCAGTGTTAACCAAGAGAGTTCCTAAGAAATTCGAATATAAAAGGGCTCTTGTTGTTCATCCATCAAAATCCATTAATGGGAACATAGTTCTTTTCACTGCATCCATCGAAGCGATTCATGAAGGAGCTAGTAACCAATTTTCCACAACCACATCCGTAAGGATAGATCACTCTTAGATATCGAAAGGCGTCAAAAATTAGGTGCCATCTAAAAGAAATTAAACTTTTCTATGTTCTATGCCAGGGTTTGTAAGACTAGTTTACCAAATCTTTAGGAACACAACAAAAATAAGTTCCATCATATAGCACTTTTCCTTTCTATACTTGTTCAGCAAACAATAAAACGGGTTTAACTCTTCTACTTCAACAAGGATAAATTTTGCAGTACTAAATGCGAAAAGTTACAAGTCGAAGGAGATAAACAAAACTCGGGCAGAAAAACTCCAACCTTAAATTCACTAGCAAAAACCTTGACCTTCTAAAAGAAAGAAAAATACATGAATCACAGGGTATACTTAACACTCTTGTATACATAGGTTAATGACAAATTGAGTTGTTGTTTTACCATGGTGAAGCGGTTATCAATGTATTATGAAGGCGTCTGAGTTTTGATTCAATGCATAGGAGTTTGTGGACCAAGAGAAGAGAACCAAAATTGTATGTGATCATACATGTGTTTCCATGCAAACTATATTAACTTGTTGTTGAATACTTTAACAACATGAACATAGTGATTGTGATACGTATTACCTGTTGGTTTAAAAGAAAATATTTTTTTTCAATAATGTTTGCTGGATTTATTGAGTGATTTATTAAGTAAACAAGGGTAAAATATTGGAACTGTACCGATGATCCAGGTGGATATCGGTGGCCACCCACCTATTCCAACTGGCTCAAAACAGTCTTCTGGTAATTTACTATTTTTAGCAGTTTTCGGTTCCTAAACTTCTGGGGCCATTTTGAGGGCCTAAATGAAGTTTTTTCATGATCGGGAACCTCAATAATGGCCAAAGGCTTTGACTGATCCCCCAAAATGAATATCCTCATCAATACCTTTCCAACAATCTATTGTGTGCCCCAAACGTAGATTGTATGCCAAAGTTACGCCCCAGGGAAGTTGATACACCAAACTACCCAAAACGAAGTCCACAAAAATGTTGGTTCTTCATCTTCCGGGGTCAGGGTTTTGGATTTTATTTATGTTAAAAGGGACTTTGGAGCCTCATTGTAAAAATCATCTGCTTGTGAATGTGAGTGGTCATCACATCTCTTCTCAGAGATAAGCTGACACCATTCTAGCGAGTCGTTCACTCTATATTTCTACAATTTTGTACATTTCGCTCATTAATAGAAATTGTGTATTATTGTATCTCTATTGTTTATGGTTGTATCTCTGATAAATATTTGTTATATTATTGGATATATGATATATCTTTGTACATCTCTTTATTATATCTATGTTCTCATTTTGTGTCGAAAATAATCCATATCAGTGGTATCAGAGTAGGCTTCTCTTGATTGTTTTTTTCATTGCATGTCCCTGACGAGGTCCGGGTATTGCAAGTTGGTTATCCAATAAAACCTCCATGGCGTAAAAAAATAAAAATGATAGAGCAGATGATTTTATTAATTTGTTGCTTGAGCAATCAATCATGCGACAAAGGGACGAAATGATGGAGAATTTTTCCCATGGCCTTCAACACTTGCCAATAATAGTAGGCACGTCTTCATCAAGAGGCCAATTTGGAAGAACCTCTCCTTTCAAGGTACAATTCAATTTTGATATTCCCGTATTTGAAGGTCAGATAGATGCGGATGCCCTAGAAAAATGGTTAAATATGCTAGAAGGTTATTTCTTTGTTCACAATTTTTTCGACAGGGAAAAGATTGCCTTCTCACTCCTTAAGGATTTTCCCCTTAAGGATTTTCCCCATGTCAAACATTGGTGGGAAACTTACTAGGAGAAAAGTTTCACATAGGATTCTGGAATATATGGTGCCAATCCCACTTGGTATTTTGTTGTGGATGCGGTCAAGGAACAATATTACCCTGTTGGTAACTATGACAACTAGTACATGAGATGGACCATGTTGCATAAAGAGAGGGTCCAAGAAGGGTTGAAGTTCACTAATACCTTCCATACCTTGCGCACCAAGCTGGGTATCAAATATTCTGAGCGACATTTGGTTTTGAAATACCGTGGGGCTCTACATAGGTACATCCAACTTGAAATGGATTTTTTGTACATCTCATCATTGGGAGCTACCTATTGATATGTTGTCAAAATCGATTAAAAATTTAGGCACCAGAACAAACGGGAGTTCAGTTCTGCAATTTTGCAACAACCAAAGCATGATAAAGATGGCCCTAACAAATAGCCTCCCTAAAACTAGTCTAATCCATGGGAAAAGAAGGGTCACAGAAAGACGAAGAACGACACTGGAAAGTGGTGTGATTTCCACAAAATCCCCTGGAACAACATCGATGAATGTCGCTCAAAAAAATCATTAGTGTTCAAGATCAAAGACAAAGAGTCGAACCTAGATTCAGAATCTAATTCAGAAAATAACGGGAGAATATAGATCATCGATGCAGACCCCACTGCTATTGTCACGACTGCAACAATTCAACCAGAAGAACCAATAGATACTAAAGAGGGGGAGCACCTCTTCCATTCACATATGTGGGTGAAGGGATACATTTTATTTTTGAAGAGGAAGATGTAATAACCTCATCTCAGCAGAGGTCGTTAAACAGTTGGGATTGTCGACAACACCACACCCACATCCATACAACATCGGGTGGCTTCGCCAGGGACAAGATCTCCTTGGTAGCCATCAATGTCAATTGTCATATAGCATCCATCCCTTCAAGGATGAGGTATTATGTGATGTTTCCCTACTGGATGTCAGTGATGTTATTTTGGGCCATCCATATATGTGGAAGCGCCACGTTATTTATGAGTCTCGACCCCGTAGTTTCATTGTTACTCTAGGGGGTCATCTCTACAGGATACCAGAGGTAGTTCCAACTATTTTCCCCCCTAAACAATGCCGCAAGGTAGTATCCAATACTACAAAATTTAGCTTCTTCACAATCTGTTCAAAAGGTGAACAGAAGGACATTGCAACCCCAGCAACCTCGGTCCAAGCACATTATATCCAGTAGAAGCATAGTGTATAAGAGAAAGAAGATATTTTTTATTTACCTACGAGTGTTCCTACACACTTCCTAGTCAAGACAAGATACAATAGGTTCATTGAATAGATTCAACCCTGCCAGCAACAAGTTCATGACAGCCTTCAACACGCCAAGCAATGCAACTTCTCCAACAAGGCAAGTAGCTCACCAAGGTTCAAATTTAGCAAACGCTTTCCCCTCTCCACCAAAAAATCAACGCAATGGAGACCATTATTTCCTAAGGAGGGAGGATTTATCCATATGGATATCGGTGGCCACCCACCTATTCCAACTGGCTTAAAACAGTCTTCTGGCAATTTACTATTTTTAGCAGTTTTTTGGTTCCTAAACTTTTGGGGCCATTTTTAGGGCCTAAATGAAGTTTTTTATCGATCGAGAACCCTAAAGATTGTTTAAGGCTTTGATTGAGCCCCCAAAATGAATATCCTCACTGATAACTTTCCAATGAGCTATTGTGAGCCCGAAACGGAGATCGTGTGTCAAAGTTATACCCCTAGGAAGTTAATACACCAAACTACCCAAAACGAGGTCCACAAAATTGTTGGCTCTTCATCTTCTGGGGTTAGGGTTTTGGATTTTATTTATGTTAAAAAGGATTTTGGAGCCTCATTGTAACAATCATCTTCTTGTGAATGTGATTAGTCATCACATCTCTTCTCAGAGATAAGTTGCCACCATTCTAGTGAGTCTTTCACTCTGTATTTCTACGGTTTTGTACATTTCACTCATTAATAGAAATTGTGTATTATTGTATCTCTACGTTTATGGTTATATCTCTGATAAATATTTGTTATATTATTGGATATCTGATATATCTCTGTACATTTCTTTATTATATCTTTGCTCGCATTTCGTGTCTAAAATAATCTGGATCTACTCACACAAAGGAAAATATAATAAGAAGTCAAATGAAATATGCTTTGAATATTCAGGTAGTATATATAATGATTAAAACCTCTGGAACTTCCATGATAGTATGGATTATGGAGGTAACCAGTTATATATCAAATGCAAGATTGCTCTTCAACACGTACAGTATCACAAGTTAATTATTAAATCACAGTCAAAATAGGCCAATACAAGGAAAATCCCAACATTGACATTTTCTTAACACAATTTAGCATGTAAATTCCTTAGTATATAAAAATCAATCGATTACATTCGTTACAATTTATAACCCTAAATTTATATAGCTACAATGCAATAACAATGTGCCTTCATGATCCATACAAAATTTTATCAAGCAACAAACCAAAATTTGACCACTTTACCGTAACCGTATATTTGTTGTCGAAACCGTGTGTCGTTGGTTAGAATGTTGTATCAATCGTTTGAGTTGTGATTCTTTCGTATGTTCGTCGACAATACTCAGCAAGATTTCCAACCGCTAAATAACTCACCGATATTTGATATATGATAATGATCCTCAATCTGGAAACAAAAAAGTTGTCCTTCTTCGAATTCTAATCAACGACCTCACCGGTACCTCCCAGCCAACGGTAGGGGTACTCTTATTCCCCCTTAGCCCCCCGAGCCGCAAAGGGGTCACACGCAGAAAATCAGATCAATATCTAGCTCAAGATTTCCCTTGCAAGGAGAGGCTTCCACCTCATGCACAAGACTTGCAACCCAACTCACACAAGTAAACTAGTCACAAGAATATTTCTTTTGATAGCATTTTAGTCATCCAGCATTAGGGTCCTTCCTCCTTCCTCTTCCTTCTTTTTATAAGAAAATATGTCTTGACACTTGTCAATTCATGAATAATTGAATCATTTTTAATAATTAATTTGGATATTATTCACCCTCAACACATGTCACACTTTCCTCAAGTTGCACATGTTTTAATTTATTTTAATTAAATAAATTTTAAATTTTTCCTCACCTCCACAATTAGTTCTTAAATTTTCTCCTATTTATCCCTTAATTCCCCCAATTTCTCCTTTAATGTGTCTCCTAACTAAATTACAGTTGGATTTTGATTAGGACTCTTCTTACTTAGTATTCTAACTCTATGTTGACAATCCATTCTCTCATGAATTAATTTCTTTTAATTTAAAACTTTCTTTTATTAAATTCATGCACACCTTGTGCACATGTCTAGAATTGTATTCTCTCTTTACTAGTGTTTATTTAGTCTAATTTCATTTAAACCCATTATTATAAACTTTATTTAGTGAAAACATATAAACTTAGATTTTTGGTTATGTTTTCCAGTTTATAAATTAATATTTAATTTGTATTCTCTTCTCCAACAAATTCTAAGTACTCATTTTATCCTCTAAAGTCTTCTAAATTTTTATTAATTTCTTGATGTTTCATTTTATTAATTTTCAATTATATTAACCTACGATGTGCCCTTCAAGACACACTTATGTGCTCCAATGGTGTCACTCGCCATGTTGACTTAGTTTGGAAGTTGTTTAATGCTTGGAGTCAATACTCCACTTGTCGACCTTGTGTGATACTAAGGCCTTAATGAGGAATAAGGAATTTGCCTTATTGCGTGCCCCTTAGAAATCCTCGTGAGTGGCCTTCTCAGTTTTCCCTCATGACATCGTGAACCTATTAGGAACAAGGTAGTAATTAACCTTCAATTCAAGTCACAGCGGGATTTCTATTAGGTTGTGGCAGGGACGTTGCCACACCTCTCCCTAATCTATCTGATATTTGTGTATGACCCCTTTACTCAATATGTGAGTCATATTAGCAAGCATCACCATGCCTACATCCACTAACAAAGATAATATTAATAAATCTTATATATGAAATCCATAACTGAAATCAGCATCATAACACCTGCATAATAAAATTAAGTACTCAAATTCAAGGTCAATAGTCCACTCCCTGACTCAATCTGGATTCCAAGGTGTTATGTCGATGCCATCAGCATCCTCATCGTGTCATGTTTCCTGCGCACTCAAGAAATCTCATCATAATACATGTAATTTTTATACACCAGTATTAATGACATATCAAAAATTTCAATACTCAAAGATGATTGTTGGCCCTCGACCAAGTTTTGAGGAAACCTTGGTCAGGTTTGGACCACCTTTTGGAATTCGACGTGAGTATCGAAGATGGAGCACCATGGCGGAGATGAGATCGTGGATCTCACTTGTTTTGCGGGCTATGTGGACCCAACAAGGGGTTCATTAGGGTTTTTGTAATGGGTTATGGGATGTCGGCCCATGGGTTTACCCATGTTTAGCACTTTTTGTAAGGAAATGTAAAAGTATAAATAGATAAGAATGTATGGTAGAAGTAGTGAAGGGGAAGATAGCTTGCAAGGCTAAGTGCAAGTAGTTTTGGGTTTCTTTGTGCAAAAGATTGTGTATGTAAGGCTATGTGCTCAATAGAGAAGTTGGCTTTGTGATGTGACCTAGTTTTGGGAAGGAGGATCTGGCGCTCAGTGTGAAAATCTCCTGTCCTCTGCAAAGCTTGGCTCTGTGGTTTAGTGCACAGGAGAGGATGAATGTAAGAGAATTGAAGAATAATAAATAAGACGAATCAATTGGTGGACGTAGACCCACACTAGGGTGATCCACGTATATCTTGTGTCTTTGGTGTGCTTTATGTTATGTTGTGTTTGTCATTTATCTGCTTAATGCTTTTTGTTATTATGTATAATGGATAGATCCGATGTTTCTTATTTCTTTACTTGTGCTTTATGAATGAATGTTATATCTAACTCATGGCTATGTGCTAAGTGGTTAAAGTACTTAATCTTTAATGTGACTGCGCTGATCTATCTAAGGGTTTTTTTATGCGATGTTAATGAAGCTAATGAGTTAATGAATATCATCATGTAGTGTTAATAAAATACTCTGTGAAGTGTTTCTATCACATATCTATGTCCCAGCTTTCTTATAGGCGCTTGCATTCTGTAACCGCCCTGTCTCTACCTTAGGTGAGACTTCTCCTGCTTCACAGGTGTTCCCAAAAGGGTTGGTAGTTAGGGTTTTGTTGGTGTGATGTTGAAGCGTTGAACCCTGGGTCTTCCCCTGTTCCAACAAATGGTTCTGTTGTCAGGACCTGAAACTGTGATTGTTGGGATTTGGAGAAAAGAGATGCTTTGTGCGTAGATCTGTTGTTGTAGTGTGCAGTATTCTACTTGACTTGTGAAGCTCTGTGCTAAGAAAGAAATCTGATCTGAAGAAAAGAGGTAATATCTTAAAAGAGCTAAAGCTTTATGCTTTGATAAGAGTAAGATAAGTGAAAATTTTTGTTTCGAAAGCATGAATTTAAGTATGTTTAATAGATTTTTTCCTAGTCTAAAAGATAGGGCGCAATTGGAAGAAAGAGTTGATCTAAGTAAAGCTAATAGAAATGTAGAAAGATATGTTATTCCTATGCATAAAAAGAATTTTTGGACAAATAAGTGGATGCAGGAACCTAGAAAGAATTTTTGCAGATTGCAAGTCCATCACTGTGATACCTTCATTGGGAAGGATAGGATTGTTTAAAGGAAAGATGATAACCCTATGTGGAAGAGTTACTAATGTAGCTATTATTGTTCATGGAACATTGACTGAAGAGGAATTTGAAGTCATTAAGTTTGTTGAAGTCAGCACCCCTTTCCCACTTGTGTTAGGAAAGACCTGGATTGTGAAAGATTAGATCAAAAGGAAAGAAGAGGAGGAAGCTATAGAAAATGAAAAGAAAGAACTAAGGGATTTCATAGGCAAAAAAATAGACCGACTAATAGAAGAGCAAGAGGATAAGTCAAATCAACAAAAGGAAAGAGAATTAGCTAGCAATATTGAAAGAATGCAAGAAGGTTTGAAGGACCTATCCATGCAAGAAAGAAGTATATCCACCCAGGAAGTAGTAAGAGAAGGGATATTAACTTCAGAACATGTGAGAGCACATCAGCAGTGTGAAATCACCATGCTAGGAGAAGATAAGAATAAGAATGGAAAGAGGATTCCATAAACAGTTAGACGAACTCAGATCACAGGAAAGAAGGCAAGGAAGATTAATAAGAATAAATCCAAGTTAGAAAATCTACAAGAAGTTACAGAGACCATATGGAAGACTTTGCAGGAGACAGGTTTGCAGGATTTGAACCTCGTTGGAACAGCAAAACCGCGCAGAATGTGACTTCGCCCTGGTGAAGCTATACATTGGAGGCACCCCACCCATTAGAACGACACTCTGGAACGGATAGAAAACACATTTATGGGTGGATGGACCGCTTTTGGGACGTTTATACCACGCCATAATGGACAGATTCGCATTGATGGAAGCATCCCTGCCCATTGGAGGAATTTGTTACGACGCTCGCTTATTTAACCCGTTGGTCGTTGCGCCGAGACCACTTTTTTCCACCTGTGATTAACTGAGCTAATAGATAATTGATTGTGTGTCAAAATGTGATTTCAGAAGCTACACCATTGAAATATCCCCCTACTATAACACTACAGAAGAGAAAGGTTTCTTCAAAGAAACCTTCATCAAGAAAGAAGACGCACGCTAGTAAGCCCAAATGGAGGCCACGCTCACAGAAGATGATATCAGTCTAGTCCGTGGAGCCATGGAGGATGATTTAGAGGATATCTTGCAAAGATATGGGGCGAATCAAGAGGATCTGTATGAAAGGGTGGAGAAGGAACTAAAGGAAATACAGCAAGATGTTCATTTGGTCCGTGCAGTACCCACAGCACCTTCCTCGTCACAGAATACAGAATTGGGGGATGAACCAGCCCAATTAAGAAGACTAGAAGATGTGACAAAGGCTCGACTTAAGAAGGTATAAGAAGAGAAGGAGAAGGCTACAGAAGCCTTGAAACAAGAGAAAGAGAAAGTCTTAGAACAACTAAGCGTAGTGCGGTACTGTGAAACCGCCTATGAAAATGAAAAAGACAAGTTTCAGGCAATGGTCTAAGAGGAGAAAGTACAACTATAGAAAGAGAAGGAGTAGTTTCTCACAGAACGGACCATAGTCAAAGAGGTAGTAAATAAAACATACCACTCTGTGCCAGGATTGGCACAGGACGAACAAGAGTCGGTCGAGGCTCAAGTGGCGAAGCTCGCTGAGACCATCTAGCAGCTTCAAGTGAGGATAGCAGAGTTGGAAGTCTAAGCAGTACCAAGCACCCCACAAGAAGTGCGCGACAAGAGGGAGGAAGCCACTAAGAACGTATTAATAAGGATAAAGGCCCTCACCTTAGAGTGCAAAGAGTTAATCAATAGAAATGTGCAGACTTATGAAATCCTCGCAGAAGATCCAGAGCTAAGGAAGTTGGAAGCGCAGTTACAGGAGGCACAACAGCAAGAATTCACCGTGCAGGCACAGATGAATCTCCCCACCACAATCGAGAGAATAAAATCACAAGAGAAATGCACAGTCCAGCAGCAGATTACTTCCATCCAGGGTAGAGTAATGGAAGTCACGCAGAAGTTGCAACCTGTGCAGGATGAAGCCTACAAGGTGTTTGAAGAAATTGAAGGACAAGGCTCGCAACTAGACCAGGTGGTTGCATCAGTCGAATAGCGTCTGGAAGGGCCTGTTACAGCATAGATAATCAAGGAGATAATTGAGCAGGAAGCTCAGGAAAAGCAGCAAGTCGAGACAGCTCGAGTGAATTTCAAGGCCTTCGAAGTGACATTGCCCAGACCTGAGTGACTCGGGACGAATCACAGGTGAGTGTTGGGGGCATGTTGGCCCTCTACCAAGTTTTGAAGAAACCTTGGTCACGTTTGGACCACCTTTTGGAATTCGACGTGAGGATCAAAGATGGAGCACCATGGCAGAGCTAAGATCGCAGATATCACTTGATTTGTGGGCTATGTGGACCCAGCAACGGGTTCATTAGGGTTTTTGTAATGGGTTATGGAATGTCAGCCCATGGGTTTACCCATGTTTAGGCATTTTTGTAAGGAACTGTAAAAGTATAAATAGATAAGAATGTATGGTAGAAGTAGCGAAGGGGAATATATCTTGCAATTCTAAGTGCAAGTATTCTTTGATTGCTTTGTGAAAAATATTGTGTATAAGGCTCTGTGCTCAATAGAGAAGTTGGCTTTGTGTTGTGACCTAGTTTTGGGAAGGAGGATCTGGTGCTCAGTGCACATATCTCATGTCCTCTGCGAAGCTTGGCTCTGTGGCTTAGTGCACAGGAGTGGACGAATGTAAGAGAATTGAAGAATAATAAAGAAGACAAAGCAGTTGGTGGACGTAGCCCCACACTAGGGTGAACCACGTATATATTGTGTCTTCGGTGTGCTTTGTGCTATGTTGTGCTTGTCATTTATCTGCTTAGTACTTTTTTTTATTATGTATAATGGATAGATATGATTTTTCTTAGTGATTTACTTGTTCTTTATGAATGAATTCTATATCTAACTCATGGATATGTGTTAAGTGGTTGAAGTACTTAATCTTTACTGTTACTGCGTCGATCTATCTTAGGGTTTTTTTCTGCGATGTTAATGAAGCTAATGAGTTAATGAATATCATCTTGTAGTGTTAATAGAATACTCTTTGAAGTGTTGCTATCACATATCTTTGTCCCAGCTTGGTTACAGACACTTGCATCTAGTAACCCCCCCTGCCTCTACCTCGGGTGAGACTTCGTCTGCTTCGCAGGTGTTTCTGAAAGGGCCGGTAGTTAGGTTTTTGTTGGTGCATTGTTGAAGCATTGAACCCTAGGTATACCCCTGTGCCAACAATGACATAAAAAAAATTAACTCATAACCAAATCAGCTAATCATAAAGTATCATGTTTTAACTAGATCACTTGCATGCAAATGTCCTCAAAGAATAAACCAAATGGTATGAAAATGTGATCAGTGTAACTGGATGTTACATAAATCTATGGGATCCCCTAGATCCATAAAAATCCTCAAGAGAGATAAAACCAACCCTAAATCTCTCTAAGTCCTCACAAATATTGAGAACTAACATAATTACAATCAAATACAACAAGACTTCTAGAATTCCTTCAAACATAGGAATTTTCATCATTTATATTATTAAATTCAAATAAACCAAAGACCCCTAGGTCTAGTCAAACATGCTTGATTTTTGGAGGCTAAATGCTCCTGCATCAGAATCCTAAGGAACAAAATGTGTTCATGATCTCATGATCATGAGTTCCAATTGTTGAAGTCCTCCCGGATCCCATACTTTATATTGCCTCTTGTTTGCCTTGTTGTTTTGTTGTTTCCTTGTTGTTATCTGCAAATGTCCAATTTCTCTGCTAATGCAAATCTTATCTTCCTCAGTATGCCTTCTCTGAGACATATTCACCATCAACATCCTCATCTCCTCAATCTCCATGTCTAGTCTATCTTATGGATGGTACATAATATTGTTGCAAACTTGTTGTTGAACTTTGTTGTTGCTATTGACTAGTTGTTTTATTTCCTCTTCATCCATATCTCTATTGTAAGGAACTACAATCTACTCCTCGAAATAAATTTGAATTAAATCTTCAACCTTCTCCTCTTCAATGTTATAACTAAGCATTTTTTAACACTTTGTACCTGCAACTATAATGTAGTCCCCTTTATCAAACCTTGGATTGATCAACGAGTCCTCCATCATCTTTAGTTCTTATTCAAAATTTGTGAGCACTATATCTGAGTTTTTTCCTTCATCCTCTTCTTTATTTTCCACAACAATAAGTTCATGTAACTTCTCCTCCATCTCTACATCAGTTGATAAAAAGTGATATGGGTATTGATTACCTTCATGAGACAATGTTGTCTCTTCCCTTTCTATGGAAGAATTTTGAATTTGTCTGTATTTTCTTTTTTCAGCACCTACAAACACACACCAATGATCAGTTCTAAACCATGAGACTCTAATGTCTCTATTGATGCTTCCATCATCATATTGATCTGCTCCAATGCAACATCAAGTCTCTCATTTTCCTCTCTTGTTATCATCCTCTTGTTTGGTTTGAACACCTCATCGGACTTCCCTCATCAGATTCTACCTCTTCAACAATTTGATTTGCAAGTTGTGTGTAGTCCTCCCCTTGACTACCTTCATGAGATGTCAATATATCATCCTCCTTCATAATGTAATTATGATTATTTTCTACTGCTATGATTTCAAAAAGAATATCTCCATCTTCAGCAGTCTTTATGACAGTCCCAAATGAATGCTAAACTTTTTCCTTTGTACAACCTGCAACCATACACAAGATATCATATCTAAGAACATAAGTCTCTTCAGCCTCGCTTACTTCCTCTATCAGCACATCCTCGTGATGATTTGAACATTCCAAGTAGTTCGTGAGACTCTCAGCAGATCTCTCCTCTTCCTTGTCTTCTCCAAGGATATATCCTTGCTTTGGTTCACAAAAGTGAACTTTTGTCAATGACCTTTGTCTGAAAACAACTCCTCTGAGTTTATACTTCTTCATAAAATCACTCAACCTGTTCTTCAAACTCCTCAAGATTCTCCTCAGCTTCCTTGCAAATAATTTCATCACGTGCCACTTGACCTTCTTCTTCAGGTTCCATCCTCGTATATGGTTTTCCTCTACCTTCCTTTGTAGAAGTTGTCCAGTGTAACTAAGTTGTTCTCTTAACTCAAAAATTTCTCTGTTAATCTCCTCTTGACTCATTCTCTAGGTGCCATTTTCTCTGACATCCTCTTTCCTTGGATGTGGTTTCCACCTGAACCTCTATAATGACCATCAATAGTAATTTTCACCTCTACCTTTGTGAACATCTCCATGTTCACGTGTGAGATGCATCAAGCCTCTCTCTGTAGCAAGTCTCCTCTACTTTCCACTCAATACCTCATCAAGCTTTCTCCTGAGCTATGGTCTTTTGGTATTATAGGTTCTCCCCACTATAACCCTCCTAACACTCCTCTTCTCTTCTCTAGTTATGCACCCTTGCTCACCTTCCTTGAGAAATTCAACGGTTCTCTTCACTTCCAATCCTCAACTGAAAGTGTTACAACACTCCCTACTATGAGTTTCCACCACAACTTCCTCACTTGAGAGCTCTTTTTTCCCTCTGTCATATATCTACTAGCTAGAAGGGTTTTCAATCATTACCCTTCTCCTTTTGTTGCTACCTGATAATTAACACTTAAAATTGTTAATTAAAACCCAGAGATAAAAACATCATGTCTGTAAGATCTGTCTGAGATCTTGTCTCTCACATTCAATTCTCTTGAATGGGAAACTCATTGTCACAAAACCTCTACAATTTCTCATGCATTCTTTGTGCATGCTACCCTTTAAATCAAATCAGATTCTTTGTTGCTATATTTTCAATGTCAAAATTAGAGAATTGTCCATCCAATATCAAAGAAAAAATTATGCTCTGATACCAAAAATGATGACCATCCTGGCCTTACCCACAATATTGCAGTATTCTCAAATTGAATTTATGCTCAATTCAGCATTCGAGCTGCTCCAAATCTAAATGCGTGGGCCCAAAATATTCTCTGCAATAGAGTCTCAAACACTCTGTTATTACACACAATCCATTAGCGCTCAATACATGTGTTATTTGCTTGTGACCAAGTGTTACATCCTCGGACTTGTTCCCTTAATAATTTATGCCTTGGCACTTTCTTCATGTGACCTCAAGCCATGACCAAGCTCTTAACTTTCTCGAGGCTTAACTCTCCATCAACCTTTCGAAAAAAAATTCACCCTTCCTTCATTGTCGTTGATCATCACAGGATGGACGATATTGATCTCTCATCGAACTATTCCCGATTTGAATCCTCGTTGTAGACTTATCTTTAATCAAACGATCTAGATTTGAGCTACAAGCATTAGCCCAGATGAAGGAATATTATTTGATTCCTTTCATCGATACCCTTTTAACTTTGCATTAGAATAGACTCTGGACTGCTTTCTCTGATGGACAGTTGTGATTTGTCTGAGTGTGTCCCAATGAACAGTTTGTATTAACTCCCCATTCCTTTGTTTTGGAGTTCCTTTTTAGGACTCCTTCCAACGATGACACTCTAAAATTGTCACTATGATAGTATTCACCTTCCTCCTCCATCTTTGAGTAGTAAAGCTTCCTCCACTGTTGATATTTTTGGATGCAATGGTCTGAAGTCACCGTCTTTACTTTTACTGGGACAAACCCTCATCAGATGACTTGTATGTATCTGCCATTTGTCACTTTCCTATTCACCCACATCACTACCACATGTCCACTTCTCATTCGTTGACGTCACCTCTGGTTCTCTGTGTTAATTTTTATGCCATTATTATAGTTCTTTGCATTTCAATAGATAATAGCAACATAAGAACAAGATCACTAGGAAATACACATTCACAAGAGACATAGCATTTATCTTGGGAAACCCTTTAGGGGAAGAAAACCCAGCAAAACTTCCTTAATATAGATAGCCAATACAATGCCAAGAGATCTCTATGCTAAAATAGAAAGTCCTCTCCAAGATATGCGCCACTCTCTCTCTCCTTTGCCGGTAACAGATCAGAACTTGTCTCTCAAAATGAGTAAGTGAGTTGTGTTCAAATGAGGCACTAGCCTCCTTTATTTATACAAGTTCTGGCACGTGTGAAGTGTCTCTTCACTGGCAGGGCCGACTTCTCAATCTGGGTGGGTAAACCCACCTTTAGTATACTTCTGGGTCTCTTAATTAACTGTTGGGTCTGACTTCTTATTCTACCTATTACAATTGTCTTTTGACCAATCCGCAAAAGGGGATTTGGTCCTATTACAATATCCAACATGATCAATCCACAATGGGGATTGATCCTATGAATAAAATATCAATAATAGTATGAATACTCTTTGCAGTTACATTATTTCAACACTCCCCCTTAACAAGAAGGGTATTCTTCAACAGCATCATGCGAGAGAGAGAGGACATCATCATCAATAGCATCAGGTGGGAGGAAAGCATCATCAATATCATCTTGGTTGGCGTATCTATAAATCATCGGAAGTTTTCTTCATCGACAGCATCGTCATTCTTAAAAGAATGCCATCATCATCTGCATCAATATGTATCAGTATAAAAAATGATACCTCATCACAACACTAGGCTGGCCCATCACAGTACTAGACTAGCTCTATGTCACAGTTGTTAAGATGGTAGCTTAGTTCAAGTCACATCTTGATTTACGTCTAACAACTAGGTCAGAAGCAAGGTATACATCATCTTGCTTTACTTCTAACAACTGGGTCAGAAGCAAGGAACACATCATCTTGCTTTACGTCTAACAACTAGGTCAGAAGCAAGGAACACATCATCTTGCTTTATGTCTAACAATTAGGTCAGAAGCAAGGAATCATCTTGCTTTACGTCTAATAGCGAGGTCAGAAGCAAGGAACACACACATCATCTTGCTTTATGTCTAACAGCGAGGTCAGAAGCAAAGAATCATCTTGCTTTACGTCTAACAGCGAGGTCAGAAGCAAGGAACACACACATCATCTTGCTTTACGTCTAACAGGGAGGTCAGAAGCAAGGAATCATCTTGCTTTACTTCTAACAGAGAGGTCAGAAGCAAGGAATCATCTTGCTTTACATCTAACAGCGAGGTCAGAAGCAAGGAACACACACATCATCTTGCTTTACGTCTAATAGCGAGGTCAGAAGCAAGGAATCATCTTGCTTTACGTCTAACAGCAAGGTCAGAAACAAGGAACACACACATCATCTTTCTTTACGTCTAACAGCGAGGTCAGAAGTAAGGAATCATCTTGCTTTATGTCTAACAGCGAGGTCAGAAGAAAGGAACACACACATCATCTTGCTTTACGTCTAACAGCGAGGTCAGAAGCAAGGAATCATCTTCCTTTACGTCTAACAGTGAGGTCAGAAGTAAGGAATCATATATACTCCCCCTTTCAGGGAGGGTCCTTTCGGACTATACTAAGCTTATCTCGAAAGTGTTCAAACTTTACATGAGATAGAGGTTTGGTCAACACATCAGCAACATGTTCATCTATGCTAACATACAGGAGCTTCAAGGCTCCTGTCTGCACCATGTCACGGATGTAATGATAGCGAATATCTATGTGCTACGACCTGTCATGGAATACAGGATTCTCTGTCATCTTTATGCAGCTCTAGTTGTCACATAGGATCGTGGTTGCTTCCATCTCTAGGTCAAATATACCGGTCAGCAACTTTCGAAGCCATATAGCTTCGCAGCTAGCAGAACATGCGGCAATGTACTCTGCTTCCACTGTGTTGAGAGCAATACTAGATTGCTTCCTACTCTGCCACAAAATCATGGTTGATCCCAAACTGAAACAGCATCCAGAAGTTCTTTTTCTGTCAGCAACGCTTCCTGCCCAATCTGAATCAGTGTATCCTCTCAATGTGAAATTATGATCTTCGTCATAACTGAGACCATAATCTATCGTACCTTTAAGGTACCTCATCACATGTTTTGCAGCCACTAGGTGAACACGTCTAGGCTCTACCAGAAACTGACTCAAGGTGTTCACGGAAAAACAAATGTCTGGTCTGGTGTTCGTCAGGTACATCAGTGATCCAATAATCTATCTGTACAATGTGGCATCAATCAAATCTGACGAAGTATCGACCAGCAGCTTCAGCTTTGCTTCCATGGGTGTATTCATGGGTTTGCATTCCACCATGTCGAATCTCTTTAAGATCTCGACCATGTACTTCCCTTGGTTAAGGAAGATCCTCTCTGGAATCTGCCATACCTCAAGACCTAAGAAATAATGCATTAGTGCAAGGTATTTCATTTCAAATTCAGAGGCAAGTCTCCTTTTACATTTAATGATGAGATTTTCTTTTCCAGTTAAGAATAAGTCATCCACATATAGCAATAAGATTAATGGCTCATTATCCATAATTTTGAAGTAGATATTTGAGTCTGCTTTACTCTTGGTAAAACCTAAGCTCGTCAAGAAACTGTCTATATGGCCATACCAAGCTCTAGGAGCTTGCTTCAATCCGTATAAGGATTTCTTCAATCTGTATACATGAGACTTCATGTCTTTAACCTCAAATCCTTAAGGTTGCTCTATATACACTTCCTCTTCGATGACACCATTTAGGAAAGTTATCTTCACGTCCATCTGGTGCAGCTTCCACTTCATCTTAGCTGCAAGAGCTATGATGGTCCTGATCGAAGTGTATCTGGACACAGGAGCGAATGTCTCTTCATAGTCAATGCCTTCCTTTTGGGAAAAGCCACGAGTGACAAATCTTGCTTTGTATTTCTCAATACTTCCATCAGCAGCATGTTTTATTTTGAAGATCCATTTTGATGATACCACATCCTTACTTTTTGGTCTGGGAACTATTTCCCGTACATTGTTCTTTATTATGGATCGGTATTCCTCTGTCATGGAATCTGCCCATTCCTTCTTTTGTATGGCTTCTTCAAAGCAGGTAGGCTCCTCATCTAGGAGATCACACATCAAATCCCTATAACTGGAGAATGGCTTTGGTCTTTTCACCTGTCTCGAGGTTCCTTCTGGAACACCATACTTCTCTCCATATTGAATAATCTCTCTTGCCCAAGCAGACTTTATTTTATGGGAGAAGGTCATTTGAGGAGGTTCTTGAACTTCTGTTACATCATGGTCTTCAAGAGTTTCCTCATCAGGGGAAGTTACAACTTCCCTCACTGGTTCTGCAGCTCTGGGAACTTCCTTCACAGATTCTGTAATCTTG